>WAAF01004507.1:0-271610 GCA_013400475.1 Tricholaema leucomelas
ATCATCTGGGTCCAGGCAATCCCAAGCACAAGCACTGCTGGGCAGTGAGCGGCTGGAGAGCAGCCCTGNTGCAGGCTGGAGCAGAGGAGGCTCCCAGGTGACCTTCTTGTGGCCTTCCAGGATCTGAAGTGGGCTACAAAAAAGCTGGGGAGAGACTTTTTAGGCTCTCAGGGAGTGACAGGACTGGGGAGAATGGAGCAAAGCTGGAGGTGGAGAGATTCAGCCTGGAGGTGAGGAGGAAGTTGTTCAGCATGAGAGTGATGAGAGCCTGGAATGGGTTGCCCAGAGAGGTGGTTGAGGCCCCATGGCTGGAGGTGTTTAAGGCCAGGCTGGCTGAGGCTGTGGGCAGCCTGCTCTAGGGTAGGGTGTCCCTGGGCATGGCAGGGGGGTTGGAACTGTCTGATCCTCGTAGTCCCTTCCAACCCTGCCTGATTCTCTGATTCTAAAAGCACTGCTGCAGAGGGCAAACTCCAGCAGAAGCATGATTGCAGGTATAAGCACAAGTAAAGGCAAAACATGTGCAAGCACAACAGCATCTGAAGCACTCCCAGCATTCATGCAACCAAACAGCAGAAAGGAGCACGTTAAAGGAACTCTTCTGTCACCAATTTCTGTTCAATGACTCTTGCACAATTTAGTACAGCACAGATATGAGAACCTGAAAGACAAAGCTATCTAGCCTGCATCTGATACAGCAAGGCAGAACTGCTCCCTTCAGCAGCCTTGATGGACAGAATTGCAAGCACAAACCAATATTTTGACACCATGATTGCAGAAGTTAAGCAATTAACAGCAGTTGTGAAGCTAACACTCTGCAGTGTGGCCATAGAATAATTGACAACCTCTTTGTAGCAAAAAGCTGTTTCTAGATTAGATTGATTTAAATTCATATGGTGGCACCAGAATGAAATCTACACCTGGCACATGCAATGGGTAAATCCATGTCCATTTCTCTCATCTTGAAGGGCTCCATCAGGGGTAAAGTGCACTGGCAGTATTGTAACACAGAATAGCTGGTGGGAATCTACGCCTTGCCTGTTAATGCTGCTTAAATAGTTTTGTTCTTTGCCATCAAAATCCTGTCTGAGAAGCCACTACCATTCCAAAACAGGTATTCTATCAACCCCCCCACTTTATAAACACACAGATTGTAAAACAATTACCGAGCGAATTCGTCTCTCAGTGCTGCTCTGACAACAGAGCCAATGTCAGAAAATGGTGTTCAAATTACCTGTAATAAACCCCAACCACACACAGCCAGACTGCCAGCTCCCATCAGGAAAACACATTGCACGTTTCCAAGAGCAAACCCCAAACCTCCCTAATGGAAAACACAGACAACAGATTGAGCAAATAGTTTGCTTTCACTGCTGGTTAGAGAACACACCACCGCGAAGGCACCGAGGCTGAAATCAACTCTTAACTGAGAAAATTCTCCTCCATTGCTATCTTGCAAAGCTAAGCTCAATCGAGGCAAAACCCCAAGAGGATGTCAGAGCAAAGAGTGAGGTTAATTTGACAAAACCCAAAGCATTTAAGAGCTAAGGGTTCTATATTATCCTTAGCTTAGGCTGTTGAGCCTGAACTATCTTGCTAAAAGGGTAAAGACCTTACTCAGCATACCTGTGGCATTAAAATACTTAGAGGAGTAAGAAAAAACCTGCTACTAGCACCAGTATAATTGTAGTAGAGGTAAACAAAATCCCCCAAATCCTGACCTGGTGAGGCTGAGACAATAATCCCAAGTATGTTACACCAGTCTGGGCTCATTCCCCAGAATGACCTTCTTAATGCCTGCAGTTTGGTTTTCATACACAGAGAGCATGCAATAGAAGGGATTTAAAGTACCATGTAAGGGACAGTCTGTGTGAACAAAAGCTGCTCCCATTTGTCCTGACAGAGTTATACTATCTTAGTTACATGAGCAAGACAGCCAAAATAATGAACTATCCACCCAAAGGACAAAAATCACAGAATGGCTCAGCTTGGAAGTGACCTCAGAGATCATCTACTCCAACCTCCCTGCCATGGGCAGGGACATCTCTCAACTAGATGTAGCTGCTTAAAACCTCATCCAACCTGGCCTTCAACGCCCCAAGGGAGAAGGCAGCCACAACCTCCCTGGGCAAGCCATTACAGAGTCTCACCACCCTCCTACTGAAGAACTTCTTCCTTAGCTCCAGTCTAACCCTGCTCTGCCTCAGCTTCAAACCATTCCCTCTTGGCCTGTCTCTGATGAAAAGTCCCTCAGCAGCCTTCCTATGAGATCCCTTCAGGCATTGGCAGGCAACTCAAAGATCCTCCTGGAGTCTTCTCCAGGCTGAACGTCCCCCATCCCTTTAGCCTGTCCTCACAGCAGAGGTGTTTCAGCTCTCAGATCATCTTTGTGGCCCTCCTTTGGACGTGCTCTGTGTTCTTACAATGGGCACATCAGATTGCTGTGGGTCTTTTGAACCAGAGACAAGTTTACTCATTTAAGATCAGATTTATGATGCATGTTCAAGAGGACCTGAAAAGAATTAAACAGGCAATCCGTCAGCAGAAGCAGCAAGTCCTGGGCAGGGCAGAAGCCCTGCACCAGTGATTTACTACTCAAGCTTTTAGCTGATGAAGTCTGAATACTAAGACAGTTCCATAACTACATCTCCACAACAAAACCTCTACAGCAAGTGCCAACAAAGCCCAAACCAGTCAGCCCACCCTGAAACCTGTTCTGCTGAGACCATGCTCCCAGCCAGGAACCTGCAACTCCAACATCCAGCAATGGCTTTTCCTTACTATTGGTCGCTGTCATTAAACTGCTGAAAGGTCTTTTTATTTTGTCCTTTAGAAATTAATGTGGAATTCAAGCATTTTTACTAAAATCCCAACTGTCTTACAGGGAAGACTATAAAAAGCTTCTATTTTTGACCCTCAATTCATGTGGGTTTTTTTTTCCCCCTCTATATAGTAACTTCAGTTCACCAAAGAATTTTGTGAGAATGACTCTCATCCATATTAAAGCTTTTTGTGGAAACAAAGACTTCACTCAGAGGGAGGGTTCATCAAATCCACTAAAATTATAATCATTTAATACAAGTAATGACTACTCTGTATTTAAAATATTTTCCCAGGCAGCACTTTAGCATATTGTGTATTCCAAACAAAGTGCTATTGCATAATCATTAACTCCACACCACGCAGATCCCCGCTCTAGGAAGAGCACAATGAAGAGCCTAGCAAAATAAAGAACAGTGAAGTTTTCTTAAACACATGAGCCCAATAAGATTATAGGACATATTCCTGTTGGCTATCCCATAATTTGGATTAGATGCAGCATTCTGAGATGCTTGAGAAGGAAAAACAAAGTTACTTTACACCAAGAAAGCAAGGCCAGAAGTAATCTGTCCAGTATCGCTCAGATGATCACAGAATGTTAGGGGCTGAAAGGGACCTCAAAAGATCATCCAGTCCAACCCTCCCTGCCAGATCAGGATCACCTAGACCAGATCACACAGGAATGCATCCAGGCAGGTCTTGAATAGCTCCAGAGAGAGGGAGGCTCCACGACCCACCCTGGGCAGCCTAGTCACAGGATCACAGGATATTAGGTGTTGGAAAGGACCCAAAGAGATCATTGAGTCCAACTCCCTTACCAGAGCAGGACCATACAAGCTAGCTCAAGTCACAGAGGAACACATCCAGATACACAGATCTGGGCTCAGAATCCCATCCCTCTTTTTTCCTCCCTTTCCCACCTCATAATCACTGTATTATGATTTTACACCAATCATTTTCAGGAGGCACTAGACAAAAATTCCCACATCCATCCAAAAATCAAAGAGACTGAATTGAAAACTACCCAATGTTTGTCAAACTTGAGGATGTACCACAGTTCAGAGTGTGAGCCTCTTAGGAAGAGAAAAATCCTCCCAGTTCCTGTTCTTTGCTGCATGGCAGAAGGTTATCTCCAAATAGAGGATTCCGGTTTTTAAAGCGTTCTCATATCCAGTTGGAGAAGAATTGAGCCATACATGCTGCAGCCCCTCAGACAATAGCAGTTGTGCAATTACCAGCACCTGCATTCCAATTCAATGGCTTTAAATTACCAAGGGGCCACGGCAGATATCCTACTGACAACTATTAGCATCAGAATGTCCTACGGTTTCAAGCTGTGAGTGGGGATTACAAAAGGTTAATAGACTAAATATTACAAAAATCTTGTTGAATATAAAAATCAATGTGCTTTGTTACCAAAATCTGGGTACTGGAATTCAACCAAAAGAGGATTTGGAGCATCTGGCAATCCTCCATGTGTGCCAGCTTGGCTTTTCTCTTAAGCCAAACACCGAAGCAGCCAGGCTGGAAGTTTGAAACTAAACAAGCCAAAGACCCAGAAGAAAACATTTAATGTGAATTCACTTGTGTTCCCTTGAGCCTAACACCAAAATGAACACCACTCAATGAACCTTTTATATAGTCAGATTCAAAATCCATTTATTTTAATTACATGATTTAGAGAGGGGAAATATTTTAGTGGTCAAAAGAAACCATGATGGAAATTTCTGCACTTAACCTGGACACTAACAACAACCATTTTTTCTTCCCCCAGTAGGTCATCCCTACACATCTGTATGGGTATGCCTTCTCCCAGGCAACCAGCAATAGAACAAGGGAACACAGTCTGGAGTTGTGGCAAGAGAGGTCTAGGCTGGATGTTAGGAGGAAATTGTTGGCAGACAGAGTGATTGGCATTGGAATGGGCTGCCCAGGGAGGTGGTGGAGTCACTGTCCCTGGGGGTGTTCAAGAAAAGACTGGATGGGGCACTTAGTGCCATGGTCTGGTTGACTGGGTAGGGCTGGGTGCTAGGTTGGACTGGATGATCTTGGAGGTCTCTTCCAACCTGGTTGATCCTATGATTCTATCTATATATTGCAGAAGTGGCTTCTAATTCTGTGTAGCTACCAGGGGAAATGAAGAATAACTTGAAAAAAAACCCATCCCAAATCTGTTTTTCATAATGCTTGGGACCACAGCTTTGTTTTATTTAGACTGAAGACGCAAGTGGAACAGATGTAAACAAAGATTCTGCTCACTAAAAAAATCACTACATCAAAACATTGAATTTGAGGAGAATAAATAAGGAAAACAGACACCAGCAAAAAGCATCTCCAGTAAAAAGGCAGGGCTAACATTTTGTCCAGGTTGTCCTTTTGGTTTTGTTGTCAAGCAGATGGTCATAGCAGAAGTTTGGATCTAGATAAATTCAAAAGAGCTCCAATATGAAATCTTGATTCCTTCTACCACCCAACAACTGACATTTTCTCACTAATAACATCACCTGAGAAATGTGTTATAGACTACAGAAGTCGCAGTAAAGCAAGCAGCAGACTTGTACAGATTCTAACTCCAAATTGATGCTTCATCACATGGAGTTAACGTGGATGTGCTTGACACATGCTGGGACCCCTTTTATCACAATTAGTGCAACATCTCCAGCACTCCTTGCAAGTCTAATAGAATCAGCATGTTTAGGACTAGCCCAAGGCTTCTAATTGCAAAATCAGCAAACATGTTAATCAGCACTTCATTGCCCTGTTGTTGCAAAACGAGATTAGAGACTATAGACAGGAGTCATAAATTCAACATCTTTCTCTTAGGTCCATTAAAATAATCTCTTGAGCAGCAGATGTAAAGTGCTGTAAGCATTTGGAATGCAGGTCTCCTCTATTCCTTTTAGAACACCCGGGCTGGTCAGTCTGTGGACTTCTCAAACTAAACAGCATCATCTCAAGCAACGTTAAAAGAAACTGCAGGGGAAAAGGCAGATTCTGGTACTAGGATTACTTCAAAATCCCCCGAGATGAAGAGTGAAATGCTGCACAGCCACACTTTGTTCCAGCAAGTACAGCAGAGATCTCCTGAGAGATACTGCAGGCAGCAAGGAGACAGTGTGCTCTGGCCATGTACTTACATTGGGTCTTGTCTCAAGGGACACAAACGTCTAAGTTTAAATTCACAGACTTTACACACACCAAGATTCATTCATTCTTTCAACTGCTTCATGGCATGGAGAAATCAGCTCCTAGGAAGGGCTCAGACACATCAGTGAAGTGCCCAATTGTGGGCTCTATCAGCTTCTCATTACTATACCCCACCAAGGGTCTTTTCATGCCTCCAAGAGAGACAAAAGAGAAACTGTTAAGCAAACAGAATTACTGCAGACAGTTGAGATACTACACTTATATACTGTTACTCATAACAATTGATTTCTCCTTAGATGACTCCAAGTCACAGAATGTTAGGGGTTGGAAGGCACCTCCAGAGCTCACCAAATCCAGCCCCCTGCCAGAGCAGAGTCACCAAGGGAAGGCCACACAGGAACACATCCAGGCTAGTTTTGGAAGTGCCATGGGGAGGAGACTCCACAACCTCTCTGGGCAACCTGTTCACATGAGTTTGAACCCTAATATTCCTTTTTTCTGTGTCATATGTGGGCAAGTCATGTTTCCTTACTTTTGAAATACAGTAACTGATACAGGTATGAGGTCATAAAAGATGCCAGCTAAACCCACCAAAATTACATTAAGTATCTATTGAGTAGAAGGAGCAGAAACTGCTAGCAGAAACACCAGCCACGTGAGGACAGAGCGAGGCAGAGAAGAAACCGAGAGATGCAGTTTCCCTTTGCCCCCACCCAGGAGAAAATATGAAATGCCAGATTAAAAATCCCAAAACCTGAATTTGCAGAACTTTTCTTCCTTGCTGCCTGCAGTAAAGGGAGGGGCACAGCCAAAACCTTTTTTTCAGCAGAATATTTGTCTGTAGTGGAAATTACTAATAAGTCTTCAAAGAAGTCTTTGATGATCCTTAGGCTACTTTTATTGATGATGTCAAGAGTTTTAGCACTAAGGGCTTCAGTGGAGAACTAGGAAACATGGATGGGGAAATGGGCTTTGAAGTCAGCTTTGAGAAGCTGACACAAAATAAATCATGTTAAGGCTTGATCAGGCAAACAGATGTCAAAGGTAAAACTTCTACTGGCTTCAAACACGAGCAAAATCAGGCCCCTGACAGTGAATCCACAATCTAATTATTCTGAGTCTTCAAGGTTAAAACCCCCCAAACATAAAGTTTAAAAAACCCAAATCCTTGCAGTGTTTACTAGAGAGTGTTATCTGGTCAGCTGTCCTCATAGCACTCCCTGATACAATTAGAATTCAACTATTCGGGGTCAGGAGCTTTTGTGCTTAAACATACCTGCTGCTTACATGATCATGTAAGAAGCATAATCATAGAATCAACCAGGTTGGAGGAGACCTCCAAGCTCATCCAGCCCAACCTAGCACCCAGCCCTGGCCAATCAACCAGACCATGGCACTAAGTGCCTCATCCAGTTTGTTCTTAAACACCTCCAGGGATGGCAACTCCACCACCTCCCTGGGCAGCCCATTCCAATGCCAATCACTCTCTCTGGCAGCAACTTCCTCCTAATATCCAACCTGTACCTTCCCGGGCACAACTTGAGACTGTGTCCCCTTGTTCTGTTGCTGGTTGCCTGGGAGAAGAGACCAACTCCCACCTAAGAATCTTCTTTCTGATATGAAAACTTCACTTGAGTGAAAAAAAGGAAGATTTCAGAAGACTGTTTGCACTCATGAAAAAGAAAATGCCCTGCTTTTGACTGCAAACACTATTAACATGCATGTGACTGACCTACTACATTTGCTTTTCAGATATTGTCTCACTTGGGAATACAAATGGTGACTCAGTTGTTATGGTAACTATTTTTCTTGGGTTGGTTGTTTGTTTTTTCACCTAACATATGACAGCCTGTGTCATCTGATGCTGTTCCTCAATTCAGCTACACAGTCACTTTTGTCAAAGAGTTTAAAAACAGCTTCTTGGGTGAATAAATAGTGGGGAGAAAACAAGGCCTTTTTTCTCAGGCATTCTGCTTTAGGAGGTATAAAATTGCTTTAAATGTTACATCTTATCTTGCCTAACTCCAGATGAAAGGATGCAGGTTTGGCTTGGCCCTCCTGTATGCTCCAAAGAGAAATCATCAGATTTATTCTCCCCTTTTTACTAAGTTCCAGTGTATCAATTCCTGTAAAAGACAAATCTCTCACCACAGACATTGTCTGTTGATGACTAAAACTTATTTAATCCTACTGAAACACTGTGAATTGAAGGACAATCCCCCTCAGATTTGTGCTCATTATTTGTGCTGCAGATTAAGACATCTGAGAGCAGGCTGCATGACATCAAAGCAGGTGATGAGATATCAGAGAGCAGGACATGTTACATCAGAGAACAGAATGTGTGACATCATCTCATGGCCAGGTGATAATGGAAAGGATGTGGATGTTGGCTACCTGGACTTTACTAAAGCCTTTGAGTAAAGCCACCTCTCACAGCACCTGGCAGCCCATGGCATATCCAGGTGGAGTCTGCACTGGATTCAAAACTGCCTGGCTGGGCCCAAAGAGTACAGTGGACTCCACAGAACTCAGTGGAGCTGGTGGGGAAGGAAGAAAAAGAATTCCCTAGTGACAAACATGAATTCGAGTGCAGTATACTTAAGGCTAAGCACTTGTGACCTAAAACCAGCAGGAGCCAAAACTTGAACTTTTTACAGCTCCAATCCTCTAAACAATGAGCCAAGGACACATTTGAGTTGGCTCAATACAAAAGCCCTGCACATTTCTAGCCCTGGTTTCAATTGAAAGCTTGTTACTCAGTCTTGTAAATTCCCCTCAGTTAAAGACATGCAGCACAATAATGTTCTTCAACCTCCAAATACCAAAAATATTTCAGCTGATGCAGCAGAAATGTGGTGAGATGAAGCAAATGTAAACCAGAGGGATTACAACAATCTGGACAAGCAGCAACATTATGTCACTGATAGCAGTGCCTACAAATGTATTTATTACATTGGGCTGTCTTGTAATAACATCACAAACGTGAAGGAGAACACTCCTCAACACGCACACACTGCTTCCACTGGGGTAGTAAATGGAAATAAGCAAGGTAACATTGCTACTCTAGGTCCATTTGGTCATGTATCTAATCCCACTTGAAGCAGGCTTTGTTATCTGTGCTGAAAGGAGTCTTGGAAAGCCTTTGTAAAAATGCAGCACCAGCAGTAAAAGAAACAACAAGCAACCCACCCAAGAATCACAGAATCCTTCAGGCTGGAAGAGACCCTTGAGATCATCAGGTCTAACCATGAACCCTACTCCAGCAAGTCCCTCACCAAACCATACTGCTAAGTGCCACATCTAAGTGACCTCTAAACACATCCAGGGATGGGGCTTCAGAGGGCAGCCTGTTCCTGTATTCCACCAGCCCCATGGTGCAGAACTCGTTCCAAACATCCACTCTAAATCTGCTCTTCTCTCATTTCAAACCATTGCCCTTCTCCTGTCACTGCAGGCCTTTGCAAACAGTCCCTCTGAAGCCTACTTGTAGCCCCCTTCAAGTACTGGAAAGCTGCTAGGGTCTCCCTGGAGCTTCCTCTTCTCCAGACTGAACGCCTCCAATTTCCTCAGCCTGTCCTCAGAGCAGAAGTGCTCCAACCCCCCTGATCATTTTCTTGGCCCTCCTCTGGACCTGCTCCATCAGGTCTATGTCCTTCCTGTGCCAAAGGCTCCAGAGCTGGATGCAGGGCTCCATCTTCCTACAGGACAGAAGAATGTCTCAAAATGAAGAACGAAGCCATCACTTGTACATTCTTATTTCAGCCTGATAAAGGGCACAGCAAGATGGCTCAACTAGCACAAGCAGTTGTGCACACACACACAGACATCCCTGACCAGGCAGTGAGACAGGCTAGAAAACTGCCTGCAGAAACAGGATACCGTGAACCCCCCCAAACTGTCACTAACTCAGTGAACAAGTGGGGTTTGTTCTGAAGTCCTAATATTTAAAGCCAAACACACTCTCTACTTTTTCTCTGCAATGTCATCTTTCCAAAAACACTGAAATGCCTCCTTTAAGAGAGCTTTTTTTCCCCTCCTGTGGCAGCATATGGTAGCCCATCAAGAGAGTCAGAAGGTATTTTGTCTCTAATGGATTAAATTGCGTGACTCACAGGCAGGGTTTGCACATGGACTGCAAAAGCAACTGCTTGTTTTTCACCAAGCAGCACAGAGCTGGGACAGTCACCTCGGCAGTCCCAGCTACCAAATGGCCAACAAAAAGCCTCCTTGGAAGCATCAAATCTGAACTCTGAAGTCACCAAGTCCTGTGATTTTATTCCATGGCCAAGAGCATTTTTTGAGGTTTCTCTTTAGTTGTTGCAATCAGGGATGAAGAGCAAGTGGAATGTCTCCTAGTGGCATGGCTACAGAGTAAGACTTTGTCAATTCTGATGTTTCCAGTCATCGAATATCATAGAATCAACCAGCTTGGAAGAAACTTCCAAGCTCATCCAGTCCAACCTAGCACCCAGCCCTAGCCAATCAACTAGACCATGGCACTAAGTGCCCCATCCAGGCTGTTCTTGAACACCTCCAGTGTTCAAGGAGACAGTGACTCCACCACCTCCCTGGGCAGCCCATTCCAATGACAATCACTCTCTCTGCCAACAACTTCCTCCTAACATCCAGCCTAGATGGCACAACTTGAGACTGTGTCCCCTTCTTCTGTCCCTGACTGTCTGGCAGAAGAGCCCAACCCCACCTGGCTACAGCCTCCCTTCAGGTAGACAGCAATGAGGTCAGCCCTGAGCCTCTTCTCCAAGCTGCACACCTGCAGCTCCCTCAGCCTCTCCTGGCAGGGCTGTGCTCCAAGCCCCTCATCAGCCTTGTCTCACAACGTAAGAACCCAAATTCACCACCTTTAGAATCTTAACATAAGAAGCCAAACCAGGCCGTGGGTGTCTCTGAAGAAGTGGGAAGTCAGGAGAAAATGAAGAATTTCTCCCAGCACCATCTGTTTGACTCTCTCTCCACCAATGTAAAATGGCAGTTGCATGGACATAAAAGCCTGTGGCTGAGTAATTCTGATTTCCTCCTGAAACTAACACTCCTCCAATTCAAGATACTCTAAATGCTCCATTTCAGGGACCAGCTTCACATGCCAGCCAAAGTTGTTACTAGAAGTACGTGGAGTACCAGCAGCATTTCCAAAAATTAGTAAAAGGTATAAAATCCAAACTCCAGATTCAAATTTTAGGCCAAGTTTCATTCTTGGTATATGAATTCAGACTCTAGAAATTAGTACTTTAACTCTTTTGATCCTACTGCACAACGTATGTTTTGCCTGATTAAAAGAGCTGAGAGGAAACCTGAGGAGGGATAGATTTATAAAATGGACAATGTCATTAAATTGTTTATTTATTATAAGAAATTCAGCACCATGTGCTTAAAAAACCTCACTTAAGAACTGCTTCTTTGGATTACAAAGGCACTTCTTACACTCTCAAGTTATTTCAGTGCTATGCAAAGACACTTTTTCATTTCAATAAAAAGCTGAGCAGTCAACTAATCCATTATCTTGCCTTAACCATGCTGGCTGCTTGAAGCATCTCCTGTTCCATACAGGATGTCAGTTCCAGATCCTGGCTCTGGCTCCCTGAGGAACTGGTAAATCAGCCAGTGCAAATCCAGAATTGCTAATGGCAGAGAAAGCAGATTTCAGTTGCCCGATACAACATATGTCAGAAGACAGCTTATACACTCACATCCAGGGAGAGAAAACAGTTCTGACATTTGTTTGTTTGTGCTGATGGGTCTTTAAATATTAATTAAGTCCAAATATAAGAATAAATTCACCATGACAGCCATTAGGTACTCAGTATATTAAATTTACAGCTGGCTCCACAGCAGAAGACATACATTAAGCATTAACACTGAGAACTTTTGTCAACCTGGAGATACAGCTGACAAATGGGGGATAGAGGAATCATTTAGCTTATTCCTTGTGTTTTCCAAGTTCTGCTGAAATGCTGCTGTGAGTTTCCTAATAAACAACAACAAAAATCTCAGGCTGCAGAGTTTCCAATAAATACCTGACTGCAGATCCTATTTCACCTGGTATTGTACTTGAAGGAATTATTGTGGAGTAATTACAATTCTGACATCAGTTATTAACCTTGATAGGGGGAAAAAAGAGACCACCACCAAAAACCCCAAACCTGTCACTACAAAAATGCAGAGAAATCAAATGCTGGCTGAGATCTTGGAAACAAATTTCAGTGAGATTGAAAGGTTCTTTGCTCCTTAGAAGTACTAACACATTCAGTTTCCAGGGGCTTTAGTGGATTTAACAGTGCTTCAGAAATCAATTATGAATTTAGGATCCCAAAGCAGTATTTAAAAAGGATGATTTTTATGGGTCTAGCTTTTGAAGACAGAGCTTGCTGTATTTTCTTGATTAGATAATCCTTCCCTGAACAGCCAGAAGCAGCCAGCTGGGGACAGGGGAGGGCAGTAAACAACCTGCACTCCTCAAAGGCTGAATGCTACATTGTAAAAGTGTAGCTGATAATCACAGCAACACCTGAGCATACAAAATAGCTATTTCCTAGTATTTTATTTATCTATATATAAAAATGGATATATAAGGACTAGTGGAAGATGCTCCTGCCCATGGCAGAGGGCTTGGAACTGTATGATCCTTCAGGTCCCTTCCAACTCAAATCATTCCATGACTTCATGCTTTTTAGGCTATATAACAATTGCACTCTTGCTGCAACTCATGTAGTTGGCAAATCAACCACCCAGGTTTCAATTGCTGCATAAATATATTGACCAAAGGAAAGAAATAATGAAACTGGCTCTTTCCCACTCTACATCCAGAGTAGGTCACTGGTTTCCTCTGTTTCTTCATTGGGATGAGATTTAACAAGGCCAAGTGCAGGGTTCTACACTTTTGGCCACAACAACCTCAAGCAGTGCTACAGGCTGGGGACAGAGTGGCTGAGAGCAGCCAGGAAGAGAGGGACCTGGGGGTGCAGGGAGAGAGGAGCTGAAGATGAGGCAACAGTGTGCCCAGGTGGGCAGCAGAGCCAATGGCATCTTGGGCTGGCTCAGGAGTAGTGTGGCCAGCAGGACAAGGGAGGTTCTTCTGCCCCTGTGCTCAGCACTGCTCGGGCCACACCTTGAGTGCTGTGTCCAGTTCTGGGGTCCTCAACTCAAGAGAAATGTTGAGGTGCTTGAAGGTGTCCAAAGAAGGACAATATGGCTGGGGAGGGGCCTGGAGCACAGCCCTGTGAGGAGAGGCTGAGGGAGCTGGGGGTGTGCAGCCTGCAGAAGAGGAGGCTCAGGGTAGACCTCATTGCTGCCTACAGCTACCTGAAGGGAGGCTGTAGGCAGGTGGGGTTGGTCTCTGCTGCCAGGCAAGCAGCAACAGAACAAGGGGACACAGTCTCAAGTTGTGCCAGGGAAGGTACAGGTTGGATATCAGGAGAAAGTTGTTGGCAGACAGAGTGATTGGCATTGGAATGGGCTGCCCAGGGAGGTGGTGGAATCACCATTGCTGAAGGTGTTGAAGAACAGCCTGGATGGGGTACTTGGTGCCATGGTCTGGTTCACTGGGTAGGGCTGGGTGCTAGGTTGGACTGGATGAGCTTGGAGGTTTCTTCCAACCTGGTTGATTCCATGATTCAGTTAACTCAAGTAAGTTGGTAGCAGAACCTGAGAGGATTTGGTGGTATCTGATGCCAGCCCAGATCTCCAGACCACAACTACTCACAGGTGATAATCAGAAGAACAGCAACTAATAGTCAGTATGTCACAATTATGTATTAACTATCTCTTACTGTTGGAAGTGAATGTCTCACAAAGACAAAAGTGAACAATGTGACCTGCACTTAGCTTGGACAATGACTTGAACACAAACCTGTCTTCTCAGATAGGTGGGAAGTAGACATCCATGCACTCCAGTTCCAGAAGGCAGTTTCTTCACAATGCCAAGTAGCCCTTCTGCCTGAAACACTGATCTAGACTTCAAACTGAAGCCCTATGAATAACCTTGACTTCCACAGCAACGCATTTTAAGAGGATTTAACCAACAATTAAGTTTCAGCACTAAACAGGAATATTGTGTGTGCTTAATACAGAATGTAAATGATTGCACTGCTGAGAAAAGGGAAAATTAAGTCTTCTAAGTATCCAATGAACAGGAGTGGAACAAATTTGCTCTCTTCAAATATATCCTTATAGTAATCTGGAGAGAATACTTCCATGATTGTGTAGCGATTTCTTCAAGACCTATTCAATTCCTTATTGTTCAGCTTCCAGAGCCAGAAAAAAAAAGGCCTGTTAAAGTTAACATCTGCTAACTAATCACAAAACAGACCAGCATGATGTTTTACAGGGTTTGAACACAGCTATGAATTTTGATTACTATCAACTCTGCCTGGATTAAAGAAGCAACTTCGCTCTGAGACTTAAGAAAGCTACAAAAATCCATCTACAGCAACCATATTCCTTTACAGGAAATGCCTCTGAAAAGAAACACTTTTTTTTACTGCTGGTTCAGAAGACCTGAGCTAGCATTACAAGTATGGTTCATCACAGAATCATGCAGGTTGGCAAAGCCCCTCAGGAGCACCAACTCCAACCTAGACCCCTACTCTACAAGATTCACCTTAAACCATCGCCCTAAGCACCACATCCAAACCACCCTGAAACACAGCCAGGCTGGGGGACTCCACCACCTCCCTGGGCAGCTCATTTCAGTCCCTGAACACTCTCTATGTGAAAAACTTTTTCATTATGTCCAATCTAAACCTCCCCAGCTTCAGCTTGAGGCCATTCCCTCTTGTTCTGTCTCCAATTACCTATGAGAAGAGCCCAGCAGCAGCCTCTCCACAATGTCCTTTCAGGTAGCTGTAGACAATGAGGTCTCCCCTCAGCCTCCTCTTCCTCAAATTAAACAGCCTCAGCTCCATCAGTTGATCCTTATCAGATTTGTTCTCTAGGCCTTAATGTTAAAGACAAAGAAATCAGAGGGGTGAAATATACTCTGCTGAAGTTTTGGTTAAATATTTCATCTTTAGAGCTACAGGAGCTTCCAAGGTGCAAATATTCCTAAGCTGGGCTGCTGCACAGATCTGTTCTGAATTCTATTTTGTATGTTTTGCTGCTTGACACCAGGAGAATATTCTTTTAAAAGCTGCATGTCAGGGGTTTGGGATCTTCTCCTTTCAGGTCATCCATTCACATGAGTGATGCAATGCAACAATGCACATAGGAGCATCTCTTGACCAGCTGCAGTCCAGTGGTCAAGCAGGAGTCTACTGGTCTGTGGAGCCACGGAAGTCCTATCTTTGCCTTATGATGGGACTCATTTCTGCTCTCTGCTTCACAAAGTCCTTCCTGCTGAACAGTTCTTGACTGTTTCACAGGCTCACAGGATCTTAGGGGTTGGAAGGGACCCAAGGAGATCAAGTCCAACCCCCCTGCCAGAGCAGAACCATACAATCTAGCTCAGGTCACACAGGAACACATCCAGACAGGCCTAGCTCCAGAGAAGGAGACGCCACAACCTCTCTGGGGAGCCTGTTCCAGTGCTCTGAGACCCTTACAATCAAGAAGTTCCCCCTTGTATTGAGCTGGAACCTCCTGTGCTGCAGCTTCCATCCATTGCTCCTTGTCCTATCCCAGGGAGCAGTGAGCAGAGCCTGTCCCCTCCACTCCTGATCCCCAGCCCTCAGACGTTTATAAGCATTTATTAAATCCCCTCTCAGTCTTCTGTTCTCCAGACTAAGCAGCCCCAGGTCCCTCAGCCTCTCCTCCTCAGGCAGTGCTCCAGACCCCTCATCATCCTTGTAGCCCTCCCCTGGACTCTCTCCAGCAGATCCCTGTTCCTCTTAAACTGGGGAGACCAAAACTGAATGCAATACCCAAGATGAGGCCTCACCAGGGCAGAGTGGGAAGAGAATCTCCCTTGATCTGTTGGACACACTGCTTAATGCCCTCCAGGATCCCATTGGCCATCTTAGCCACAAGGGCACATTGCTGTGCCATGGACAATATCCACCAGCACTCCCAAGTCTCTCTCCATGGGGCTGCTCTCCAGTAGATCACCTCCCAACCTATACTGGACACGATTTATCATTTCCAAGACATGATTCAGACTATCTGGGACTACTCTTACACGCACAATGCATGCACACACTGTTTCTTCCACTATCTTTCCAACTTTAGCTCTGCACTTCATTTGAGCAAACAGCTCCCTCCCTTCAGGAAAGGTCTCAGCCAAGCAGCCATCCCACTTGCTCCAGAGAACTGTGGCATTCCAGGAGCACTGAGTACTCCAAGGATGCTGAACACTATGGTCAGATCATATTAAACAGAAGAGGGACAACCAAAGCATTATGTCAAAGACTTGTTAATAACTGGAGAGCATAATGAAGGTAGGTAGCAGCAGGGGAGCCATTGATCCACAGTCCATCACAGATGTCACCAGAACAATTAACTATAGCACCCAGTCCATTCAGTACGTCACTGCTGGGCTGCCCCTTGAAACAGAAATAGGTGGATTTTCCATTTCCACACCACCACAGCTAAATTATAAAGAAGGGATTATTTCAGCCAATATTCAATAGCCAAGTGGGTGGTCCTCAAGGCTTTTTATAAATACCCTTCCAAGGTTTGTGTGAAAAGTTGAATAGCAGACCACACAACAACCATGGATTATGTGGCACTCATCTAAAGGGGAAAAGGGGGGGAGAATCAAACACTTCTTGCCCAAGGTTTGTTACTGTGGGATACTATTATGTGAGGTCCTTCAGTTCATATATTACATTGCATTAAATTACATGGCAAGAATGAATAACTGCTTTGTCACATACAGAATCACACATTGGTTTGCTTTTTAAAGCTTATGTGACGTGAATGAGCCTACCAAACTCCACTCCAAAAAAACCTCTGGCTATTTCAATCTGGACTGCACCTCACCCAAGATACACCTTTTAAACAGAAGTGTAAAGATTCCTAAGGCTGCAAAGCCAAATACCACAGAAGCTTAGGCAGGAGCCAATTAAAGTTTCTAGCAGCGTTGAACTTGCAACGTAATGGCACTGCTTAGTCTTGCATCACCAGCGACAGCTTAGCTGCTGTACCCTTTCCTAGCACAACCGTCAGATGAGTCCACAGCCACAATTTTACCAGCATTAACTGACAATGGAGTCAAGCAGCTCCTCTTTGTGGTCTTGCACCAGGGGAGGAGAGGAAAATCTGTCAGACATTTCACCAAGCATTTGCTGATAGGACAAGGAAGGTCACAACCAAGAATGCTGCAGCATTCCAGTTTCAGACATACGAAGAAAGCAGAGCATTGTATGTTGTAATATGCACGTTTATTCCAAGAGGTGTGTAAAAAACAGCTTGAAGCACAGAGCTGGCACTGAAAATTAGTCCGAATTGTTCCCATATTATTATTGGAAGAATTTGAAGCTGACACTGATAAGGCAATGGTCAAAGTAGAGCCAAAAGTCCAGGTATGAGAAATAAAGCAACTCACCAACATATGTCAAATTGTTTTACACAGCACTAAATCTTGTTCAGCTCCTAGGCAACTTTCTGTGTTAGAGCATATATGGAGCTAAAGAATATTTGAAGTGATCATTCTTCTGTTAAGCTGGATATCTGGCCTTTGGTGTGACAACTGCAAAGCTACCAATAGAATGCTACTATCAGTCTAAATCATCTGTGAACTCAGCTGGTACTCCACATGGGTTTAGTGGCTAAGGTTCTAGCACTTTGCTTAGCAATTCCACTTGTTAGCTAGAAGATAAAAGCAAAACCCAAGAAGTTCTTTGGAAGTATGCTTCTGATACACCTTGCTTTGGTCTATTGCCTCCAGCACTCTAAACCAGTGTCATCTTCCGCAGTTATCCCAGCGACAGCAGTGCTATTAGCAGCTCTAATGCACAAAAGCTTCAAGCTCCATCGGCATTTCCACAACCCTCTCTGCTTTGTGGAAGAGACCTTTAAACCAGCAGCCAACTGGTTATATTCCTGAACGTACAGAGAAGGAAGAAGGGCTAGAAAAACTCTCTGTAACTGGAGTTGTATCCAAAGTACGTGCTGAAATCAGAGAGGCCTTCACCGCTGTACACAGATTCAGCTGTGAACGCTTCCTCTGGAGAAGGAAAAGGGATGGGGTGGGTATAAAATATGCAGCCTCTCAGTGGTTCCTTATCACTACCTGTAAAGGCATTGTGCTTGCTTTCAATCAATTCTGATGATTGCCTACTATTAATGTCACTCATTCTCTTAGGTAATTAAGCCACCTCTTTCTTAGATCTGCCTTTGTCTCTCTCTCTCTGGCACATTTCCTTGTCTAATCCTCTTTTCCAGATGGCATAAGGACGAGAGATAAGTGTTGCTAAAAGTTGCTTAGCAATGCAACACATGCAAGGTTTGGAAATGCTGACGTCCACATAAGCACTATCTATACATCACACATTTCTGCAGAGAAACAAAGGCGTGAACAGCCAGAGTGACACAGGGACCTCCCGAAAAAGAGCTACCAGGGAGTGCACAAACAAAGGGGAGCAGCACACGGGGAGAGAGAGAACAACCTACAAGCTTCCAGTGATGGGCTGCAATAGCCTGTGAGTTTTGGGCTGGGTTTTGGTTTCAAAACTAGAAGGGCAAATTGAAATCAAACAAAATCCTTGAGATTTAAGTGAGGTCCTGGATTTTCTGTGATCCAGAAGGCAGCAGACACAAAGACATCACAATCCTATTAAAAGATCTAAAGACAGAAATGAAGAAGTTCATAAAGAAGAGTAACTGAAGGCAAAGTTGTTCACCATCAGCTGGGTACCAAGCAGAGAATCAGTACTAAGGAATTTATTCTGATAACTGCACAGTGCAACTGTGGATTGTTCCTGAACTCTGAAGTAAATGTGTTGAGATTAAATGTTACAGGTAGTAAATGAGAACACCTAGTCCACAAACACTAATCATTTAGGGTTTGGGTTTTTTTTCCAGGCAAAATTCAGACAAACTACAGAATATGTAGTTTGGTAGGGTCTGGGTTTTGTTTTGCCCCCCTTTTTTTTTACCCTCACTCTCATTACTGGTCTTGATCCTTACATGAAAACTGCTAATTACATCTCCTCTCATCACATTCTTATTATCAAGCATCAGAACTATGTATCAGCTAAAGATCACCAAAAAACACTTCAAAACGCAATTAAATAGACAGATTATGCATTCAGAAACATGTTCAGCACACTTCAAGGCCACTACTGGGACACAGCAACTTCTAAAAATGACTAAAAATGAGTGCTGCAGCAGTCAGTGGCTCTACCCACAAGCAATTAAAAGGACAGAGCTCAACATTTCCTAGTGGGGAGACACATTAACAGTCTTTATACCAGCAATGCCTTCAATTGTGTATCATCTATATCATTTTTAGTATTTCTGTATCATTATATTGCAATTATAATCAAGGTTTGGAAAGATTTCCTGTACCTTCAAATTTCCTACTATCCACCAGCCTGTGGCTTAATCCTGAGCAATTAAAATTCCAGAAATGTAAATAATTTGCCTCAGAGATTGATACTGTGGCTCTTCCAAACAGGTAACTCAGATGGATTCTGGGGGGGGAGGAGGAGTGGGTGGGGGAACAAAAGCCTGCAGGTGAAGAAGCCCATAAGGCTTGCCACCTGTTCCGTGTGGTTAACAGGTGTATCAAACAGCAGGCCTTCCTCTGGGAAGGAAGACAAACTAAACACAGCCAACACACACAAAGAAGCAGCAACAGGGACAGAATGGAACACAGCATCTGCTTACTGGGACTGAGGCAGTAGCCAGCAATGAGAAATCACAGAAAGAAACAGTTTCATGAAGAAAATGAGTGTTTTACTTCATTAACCTCTGCAAACTGTTTTCTTTCCTCCTCATGCAAATGCATGAAAAGCAGACAGCCCTCAGAGGGGGGTAGGGTTTATTTATTTCATTCTAAATCAGCACCTTCAAGAGGATTTGTTTAGTTACCTGTTCCCTGCTGTTCAGTTGTAGTTTCTATTTCGCATCTCCTGACAAGATTTTTACTCAATGTGAAATCAGTTTTAAGGTGCAGCAGCAGCAGACAAACCAGAGATGTCTGTTATTGTTGTACTACCCCGTTGATATAATTACTGCTTTTTCAGTGGTCATTTAATCAACATGAATCTCCAAAGGTCAGACTGCAAGCTATTAACTGACAGCATCCACTTCCTACAATTTATCACTTAATCTAAAAATCTAGCCCTGACATCACTGCAGCTAAAACTGAAGAGGAAAAACAGCCAAGAGAAGCACTGCTGACATTATTCAATCTGTTCTGTACCACACTGAAGTAATGCTGGAAAAATACCCTAGAGCTTGAAATATTTGTCCATGTTGCAGATTACTTCAACATGTCCAAGGGCCTATTTCAACAAAGGAAAAAAAAACAACAAACAAGCAAACAAAGGCTTTTTCCACCCCCTTATAGCTCCAGTTTACAAGCACTGCACGTGGGGACTCCAATGGATAAGCAACAAAGTTTGACGTTCACTAAGAGGAGCAGGGGCAAGGGGAGGAGTTAATTGAAAAGTTAAACCCTAAGGGACCAGGGGTGGAAACTATAGTGGAAATAAATTGTTGTGACCCAGGAGGTTATAACAAAAAGGGGTTGGACTAGATGACCTTTAGAGGTCACTTTCAACCCAAGCCACTCTGCAATTCTGTGATCTCTGACCATACACAACAAACTTCAAAATCTCATGTGTAAGAAGAGTCCATGTGGACAAGGCAGACAGAATTTCCAGCTGACAAAACACTGTGGTGAGTCCTGTCAGGATTTGGGTTTTTGTTGGCCGAAGTATCTTGTTACTTTTGAGCACATATCCTGTGTAAACTTTCAGTACTAAATGCTTATAGCCCTACAGAAACGGGCAAGTTACTCAACAAGTGCAAAGCTAAAGAACCTACGGATTCAGTCTCAAAACAGATGCTAGAGAGACACCCAGCGGTGCCAGACTGGGTGTACACAAACACATATAAATAATACCTCCTATCTTCAACGGCTCAAGTGAGAAGCTAATGCAATAACCCCATTTGGGTTCAGTAGTGTTTAGGTTACAAGGAAACAAATGCACAACAGCACTTGCACCTACTTGTGTCATTTGTTTATCTAGAATCATAGAATCAGTCAGCGTAGGAAGAGACCACAAGGATCATCTAGTTCTAACCTCTCTGCCATCGGCAGGGACAACTCACACTAGATCAGGCTGGCCAGAGTCTCATCCAGCCTGGCCTTAAACACCTCGAGGGATGGAGGCTCAACCACCTTCCTGGGCAACCCATTCCAGGCTCTCACCACCCTCATACTGAAGAACTTCCTCCTCACATCCAGTCTGAATCTCACCACCTCCAGCTTTGCTTCCTTCCCCCTAGTCCTGTCACTACCTGATAGCCTAAAAGTATTTCTTTCCTTGTCCTACTGATGTTAATCCCCAAATTCTGTATGTTCATGGAATAAAAATCTTCAAACTGTATTCAATAATTGAGTTTAGATTAACAAATTGAAAGCATTGTGTTCAAGAGTCACAGTGGGTTTTTTTTATGGTTAAGGAATGTATCAAAGTTGTACTTGAATTTATTAGCCACCTTAAGAGCTTTTTTGATGACATCGACTCCTTCTTCTGTCAAACCCTGACAATTCACCTGCTTAGAACCAGAATCACATTTAGGTTGGAAAAGATTTCCAGACCATTGAGTCCAACTGTAAAGAAGTTGTACTATGCAATTCCTGATCTATGTGTGACCTCAGACTAGTTATAGGGATAGAAAACAGCTATTTTTCTATCAATACAGTGTAGCTCACTCTTCCTTCTTTGTCAGCCTTACAGTTTGCTGTCTAATGGGGTTAGGTAGGTGAAGTCACTGACTTACCTGTACAGGGAACAAACTCAAACAGGAGAAACTCTTCTCTGGAGCATCTTACTGGGGCAGACTTTTAACCAATGAACTTGCTTTCTGCTCAGGATGCTAGGAGAGAAAGAATTCACTGAAAATGTTTCCTTGGTAAATTATGCATGAGCTATCCCTCTAAAAATGTATGGTTTATTCAAATCCTTTAACATCTTCGGCTTGATAGTGTGGAGCACTTTGTATGAGCACAAGTCCACAGCCAGGTGCATCTCTAAGGGCTCATGATGTGCATTTCTGGTTTCAACCATTAGCACCTCTAAGTAGCTTCCTCAGGTGACAAAGTTAACCCAGCCTAAACTGAGGGGATGACAAGGGAGCACAGAAACCTCAACTCCACCTGCAAGTCTGAAAACTGAAATTGTTAATACAATGTGGAAAGACTGGGTTGACTAAGCAGTAAAAAACTAAAATTAAAGCATTAAATTAAGTCAAATATCTATTTTGAAATGTCAGTACAGATATTTACATGAAGACAAATATATTACTCTGCCTAGTGCTCACATCCAGCTCACACTGTGATGTGTACCCAGGCTGCTCACAGAATCACACAAATGTGCAGGTTGGCAAAGCCCCTCAGAATCACCAAGTCCAACCTAGAACCCTTCTCTACAAGATTCACCTTAAACCATAGCCCTAAGCACCACATCCAAACCACCCTGAAACACAGCCAGGTTGGGGGACTCCACCACCTCCCTGGGCAGCTCATTTCAGTCCCTGACCACTCTCTCCATGAAAAACTTTCATAATGTCCAATCTAAACCTACTTAGTCTCAGCTTGAGGCCATTCCCCCTTGTTCTGTCTCCAAGAAGAGCCCAAGAACAGCCTCTCCACAATGTCCCTTCAGGTAGTTGTAGACAGCAATGAGGTCTTCCCTCAGCCTGCTCTTTTCCAAACTAACCATCCCTAGCTCCCTCAGTCTCTCCTCACCAGATTTATTCTCCAGGCCCTTCCCCGGCTTCATTGCTCTCCTCTGGACCTGCTCCAGCACCACCACGATTCTCCTGTATTGCAGTGCCCCAAACTGAACATAACACTCAAGGTGTGGCCTCACCAGAGCAGAGTCCAAGGGCACAATCACCTCCTTGCTCCTGCATTTTCAATACAAGCCAGGATGCCACTGGCCTTCTTGGCCACCTGGGCACACTGCTGGCTCACGTTCAGCTCCTGTCTATTACAACCCCCAGATCCCTTTCTGTCAGGCAGCTCTCCAGTCACACTGTCCTAAGCCTGGAGCATTGTTTGAGGTTGCTGTGACCCAAGTGGAGGACCTGGCAATTGACCTTGTTATTCTATACCTACAGGTCATTATAACCCTCAGCCTACACAGAAGCTGCCAGAAGCTAAAGTGTTAGATTCCTTGACACAAAACGTGACCTCTAGCCCAGAAAACAAAGCAAAACCAGAAGAGGAAAAACCTTTAGCATTTACAGTAGCCCAAGCACAGGAGTGCAGGCTCCGCAGCTATCCACCTAACGAGCGCAGACCTCGTGGGGGCTCGTCCTCCGCTCACTAGGCAAGAGGCCCAGCTGAGGTAATACACGGCCTGCCCCGGGGAAGGCAATCGCAGCCTCCCGCGCGCCGAGGAGAGCAAGGCGAAGCAAACAGGAGACTGTGGGCGCAGAGATATCCTCAGCCCTCAGCGGGCGCTGCTCACGCAGCAGCCTCTTCGCGCCCACAGGCCGCGCACCGAGCCCGCTACTGCGCCCTCGCTACGCTCCACACGCGGCCGGCCGCAGGCGAAGCGCCCGCGCTGGCTCCTCGGCCCGTGCCCTAAACGCCCTCCTGCGTCACCACGCACGCACCTCCCTCCTCGCCGCGGCCCTGCCCACTTGCCCCCCCCCCCCCGCGGAGCCAGCCGCGGGGCAGCGCCGGCTTTGTGACCCGCCCGCCCCGGAAGCGGAAGCGAATGTCTGCCCGCCTGTGACGCCACATTCGGTTAGGTGGAGGTGGGGGAGGGGGAGCGGAAGGAAGAACCCGGCTTGGGTGGCTGTGAGTAGCTGCTGCCCCGCGTCGGCGCCCCGGGGTTCGGCCGGAGCTGAGGGTGGGAGGGGAGCGGAGCGGAGCGGAGCTCGTTCCTCTGGGCTGGCGGGCGAAGGCGGCGACAGGCGTCGAGTGGGAGGGTACCTACAGCGAGCCGCCCCTCCGGGAGCGCGGGGGTTCACTCCAGACTTGGCGACCGCTGCCGCGGCCTAAGCGCTCCTGCGGCCATCACGGCTGCGGCGACCGCGGGGCTGCTGCTAGGCGCGCCGAGCCTGCTCCCGGGGCCTGCCTGGGGGCCCGTTTACCCTCTCGCCCAGCCGCTGTCTGCCCTATTGCTGTTTCTGGGCCTTCCACAGCAGGCCCTGCCCCGAGGGCCTCTCGGCCTAGTGTCTGTGCAGTAACAGTGCCAACGGTGTGCCCTCTGCTCTGGTTCTGCTTTTCTTCCACAGCGTTTGGGCTTAGGCAGTGCTCAGGGTACGTGAGTCCGTTTCCGGGTAACTGGGCAGTGCAGGTGCCAGGCAGCCGCCGCTGCTCAGCCAGCCGTGAGTGCCCGACAGAGCAGGCTGCTGCTGTAACGGATGGAATCAAGGCCTCTTTTAACATAACCCCCAGTTTGTACAAGCGTTGGGCCATTTTCCTGTGGCTGACCATTCACCCAGTTATTAATAAATCATTGCAGTGTGTGGCTCTTCGGTGACTCTGTGAGATAACGATAGTTGTACGAGCGGCAATGCGTTGTTAGGTGCTGCAGTTGTATCCTAAGAAAAATCTGTGTTATGGTCAGGGAGTTGTCTGAAAATTCCCTACCTCTCTGTAAGCGATGATGTGAGGTGTGAAGTTGAACGGCTTTACTGCCCCAGATCCTGCCATCTGTAAGAACTCATTGATGCCCTGCTATTCTAATGACATTTCCATAACAACTGTGGCAGAAAGCATGATTGTTGAGGTTGCTTGGTCTTCTTCAGCAGAGAAAAGCGTTTTAATGTGGTTTAGTTTTAGTGTCAGGCAGTATTCTGCTAGTAGTAAACTACCCAGTTGTTTGTTATATTAATCTTTGAATAACTTTTGGGTTGTTGACTTTACTGAAGTGGCTGGAAGGTTATCCTAACTCCTTATGCTGAACAATAAAGCCTTATGCTAGGTTCTGAAAGAGGGATTGCTGCTGTGTAGATCTAACTATTCCCTTAAACCAGTGAGATATGACTTGGGTTTTAAACTGACATTGTTCTGAAGGTAGTTTACAAAGACTGCTGTCATTGGTAACCTGTCTAATGATGGGTGCTCTTTCTTTTAATGGGATAAGATATGGATAATGGGATAACTTTTAATGGGATAAGAAACAGTAACTTGAATTCTAAACAGTGGCATGTGATACACTTGAGTCTGTGCTCCTTAAAGTGAGCAGTCAGAGGTTTCCTTTCAGTGAAATGTTAGTCTTTGTGTTTCATGTTCTGCTAAAGGAGAAGTCTGTGTATGAGAAACACAAATCACATCTGATGTGGTTCTTTACATCAGCCACAATGCCTGCTCCATCTTAAAGCCATCAATAACCTTATAAATCTCTTGATCCCCATGGATTTGCATTTACAAGGTTGTGATGTTAGGTTTACTTACAGCCCACATTTGCTGTGGCTCTGTCTGTAAAATTAGCTTTGAGAATGTGAGAGGGTTTGTGTTTGTGATCTGATCATCAGGTTCAGCATCTTCTTCTTACAGCTTTATAATGCAGGACATTCTAAAGAAAACCCAAAACACCCCAAATAAAGCACAAAATAGTGCTCAGCTAATAATGCTGAGTAACTTCTTCCTTCTGTGATTCTGCAGTGCAGTGACTGGGGAGAATAATAATTACTTCCTTTTGCCTGTAGTGAAAAAGTCTGTGTTATATTGTAGGAGTTTCTATTTGATTTCTTCATTATTTTTCTTTCTTCTTTGGCAACATCTTGAATGAAAGTGAGCTGCAGCTCCTGAAGCCTCATAATGAATTCCCTTTTGAAGTGTAACAGGACTCTTTTTTTCCTACTTCCTGATTATTCCATAGGAAGTAATTCTCAGAACTTTACAGTATAACCAGACAGCTTTAAGGGTTTGTGTCTCCCCAGATTGCCCTTGGTCTCAAACTGTCTCTTTGCAGCAGTCAGCCTATTGCAGCATCTAAGTTAGCTTGCATTTTTTAGCTTTAGTAATATTTCCTATCTCTCTACTACAATCTGAGATATTAATAGAGGGCTGAAAGTACTCCCACTATCTGAGTTATGAAGTCCCACCCACGAATGAGGATTCCAGGAAGTAATGTCAGGAATTGCTCTTGGTGATGTGGCAGAAATGTTTCTGTTTAGAAGCTGGTTTATTTTGTTTGGTTTATGTCTTGGAAGTGAGCTGTGAAACTTAGTTGAGCTTAAGTGAAAAGAAGAATGAAGATCTTAAATTGGTTTTAGAAAGGTGCACTAAAAAATAATCCCCTTGGTTATTGTTTTTTGACTTGAGTCCAGAATCCTGGCCCTTTTCTGTGCAGTTTTGCACAGAACTTCCCTGTGGCTGCTGAACTCTTCGTGTGGATAAACTCTGTGAATAATTCTAGCAGTGGGCAGTGCTGGGCCAGGTATTCATGGCAGAGGGTTTTGTCTGTGACCACGTGTGTGCACTCCAGAACTTAAACTTCCTGCATACTGTCAGTAGTTAAAAATCCTAAGCAGCTTTTGAAAGAATGTTTTGTTCCTTGTCTTTAGAAACTGAGGTGACAGGAGGGTGGTGCTCAGGAGTTGGTAGCTGCTTAGGTGTTGTAACTCAGTTCCTGCCTTGCCAAGGTGAAGATGTCTAACAAGGATCATTCCTGCATCTCTGGATGGGCTCTTTTTATTTCCCTGTCTCTAAAGTGGGTTTGATCCTGCCTTGTCTTTGTGAAATACCCTGATTTTTTGCTTTCTGGACAGTTCTTTTAGGAAACCAGTTTCTTTTGGAATAGATGTCCCCTCTTAAAAGAATGCTTCATGAAATAGTTTCAGACAGGGTAGCCCAAAAAAGTATCTTGTGTAAACACTGTTCTAAAGCTTCACTGAGCTTAAACTTGGCTTTAAACATTCCCTTTATGTCATGTTTTGTTTCCACAGCAACCATGTCAGAAGGGGACAGTATTGGTGAGTCTGTGCATGGAAAGCCTTCTGTGGTCTATAGATTTTTCTCCAGACTTGGACAGGTTGGTTTTCTCCAGGGTTTTTCTGACTCCCTTAGAAATGGGCTTCAGTGCAGCTTCTTAAACTTGGCACTTTGGAGATCTGTAGTTGAAATACTAAAATCTATGCAAAAGATTTCATCTGAAGTCTTTTAAAACATAAATGTTATCATGCTTAGCTTAATGGGCTGGTTACTGTCTGTATATGTGACATTGCACAGTGAAAACATGTGGGTTTATTGTCAGGAATGAGGAGTGACTTCAGATTTCATGTCAGCTTCAGCTTAAGAAATGTAAACTTTGATCAAATACTGAAAAATTAAATTGCTTTATGAAGCTCCAAGCTTGAGGAAATGAATTTTATTTTTGCTTCTGTAAAAACACAGAACTTTCCAAATGCTTGTGAGTACTTCAATGTATAATTCGGTTTCTTTCTCATAAAGAATTAAAAAGCACCATGTTACTGTCCCAAAATACACTTCACAAATGCTCTCTGTTTCTACTGCTGATGTGTAATAAACTTTAATCGTTGTGCATCATGTGTTTTACAGATGTACACTTTATGTTTCCTCCTAGATCTACCAATCCTGGTTAGACAAATCTACTCCATACACTGCAGTGCGATGGATTGTAACTTTGGGGCTGAGTTTTATCTACATGATTAGAGTTTATTTACTGCAGGTAAGCAAATTGGATTTACTGCTAAAGTAGTGTTAGGTATCATTACTTTTAAGAGTGTTGGGGTTTTATGCTGTTCACTACTTTTATGCTGTCTTCATCTTGAATATAGAGCTTGGATGCCTGAGAAAAGCTCTCAGATTAAATCCATCAGTACTGTAAACCTACCTTCTTAAGTCAGAGCAAGCCTTGGAACAGGAGAGCTATGGAAACACTTCAGTGTTTCTTCTGCTCTCCTGTTCCAAGGCTTGTTTTGATTGAAAGAGTAGGTTTACAGTAGTATGCCTTACAAAACAACCTGAAGCTTAAAAAAGGCTACTAATGGATCTCGATTTCTTTTAACCTTGCTTATTTGTATTGCAGGAAGTTTAGTCAGTAGCTTTAAATAAAAACTGTTGTCTGTCTTCTCTGTCGGCATGCAAAGAAGTAGATTAATAAAGGTGACTTCATAGAGGCAAAATTCTTATTTTGTCCACTGAAAGTGTAACTTCTTAAGTTTTCTGGACTTGTTAAAATAGTATTAATATGAAGATGTAAAAAGACCCTTCTCAAGGAATCAAAAATTCAGGTGGTTTAATGTTTGAAAAATAAAATACCTGTCAGGAAGATTTTAATTTTGGCTCTTTTTTTCCCCTCCCTACTTCAGGGTTGGTACATTGTGACATATGCCTTGGGAATCTACCATCTAAATCTCTTCATAGCTTTCTTGTCGCCAAAGGTAGACCCCTCTTTAATGGAAGATTCAGGTATGATGAGTAGTTCATTTTGTGATCATTTTGAACCTGGTGTCAAACTTCCAGGTCTCTCTTGTCTGCTGCTGTAGGGTAAAGATGTGCAGCTTCAGTGTGCCATTTTTAGGCTTGTAAAAAGTCTTTACAGCTTGATACCAGGAGTTGCTATAAAACTTGTGGCTTGCAAAAAATCTTTACAACTTGGTACCAGGAGTTGCTGTAAAACTTGTGGGTTGGTTTGTTTGTTTGTTTTGCTTAGTACTTGAGCTTATTCAATATTGTCTTAACTTTGAAAGCAGCTTTATGTGACTTGAGCTACTATGGGGAGAGCTGAAATGACCCAGCACTCATTTCTGTTAGCTCTTTTCTTTTGGAAAGTCAGTATTAAGTTAGATTAAAACAGCTACTGCAACTGGAATGAATCTGTGTGCAAGAGTGAAATGTTTTTTGGGGGGGGGGGGTTGTGTTGGTTTTGTTTTTTCTGAAGATCAAAAGTAAAAAGATTTGGACTCCAAATACTTTAGTGGTTGAGTTTGATATTTTTGGGTTTGATTTTTCAGATGATGGCCCCTCCTTACCTACAAGGCAAAATGAAGAATTTCGGCCTTTCATTAGAAGGCTCCCAGAGTTTAAATTCTGGTGAGTGGATCCTCCTGCCCATGTTCTGGTTTTGACAAACCCCAGAAAACTCTCCATCAAATTCAAGGTAGCTGAGCTTGAAGGATTAATTGTTCCTATTGTTTTTAAGGCACTCTGCCACTAAAGGAATCCTGGTTGCTATGGCATGTACATTCTTCGAGGCTTTCAACGTTCCTGTTTTTTGGCCCATCCTTGTGATGTACTTCATTATGCTATTTTGTATCACTATGAAGAGGCAAATCAAGGTAACTTCCAAGAATAGCTGATGGCATTTGTGACTAATAGATGGTTTAAGTTGGAAGAGACCTTGGAGCTCGTCTAGTTCCAACCTCCTGCCATGGGCAGGGACACCTCCCACTAGCCCACATTGCTGAAGGCCTCATCCTACCTGGCCTTGAACACCTCCAAGGAGGGGGTATCCATAGCCTCTCTGGGCAACCTGTGCCAGCATCTTCCCACCCTCACTGTCAAGAGCATCTTCGTAATCTCCAGTCCCAATTTGCTATCCTCAAGCTTCATTCTGTCTTGGCCTATCACTACAAGCCCTTGTAAAAAGTCTCTCTCCAGCTCTCCTGTAGCCCCTTCAGGTACTGGAAGGCTACCCTAAGGTCTCCTTGGAGCCTTCTGTAAGCTGAACAGCCCCAGCTGTCACAGCCTGTCCCTGTAGAGGAGGTTCTCCAGCCCCACAGTCAGCTTTATGGCCTCCTCTGGATTTGTTCCAGCAGTTCTAAGTCTCTCTTATAATGGGGGCACCAGAAGTGGAGGCAGTGCTTTAAGTGGGGTCTCAGCATGGCAGAGGGGCAGAATCCCCTCCCTGCTCTAGATGCAGCCCAGCACAGGGCCTCGTGGGGAGTTTGTCCACTCACAGGTCCTTCTCTTCCACACTGCTCTCAAGCCACTCCTCACCCAGCCTGGATTTGTGCTTGGGATTCTTCCGACTCAGGTGCAGGACCTTGCACTTGGCCTGAACCCCAGTTCAGGTGTAACTGGTGTGTGATCAGCTATTTTGTTACCATCACACTGCTGGAGACCTCTCTAGAGGACTTTTGTCATTTACAATGTGTATTGTAAAATGTTTTGGTAAATAGTAGGTAAGTTTCTTACCTCAGAAATGACTCTTTTCTCTTTCCAGCACATGATCAAGTACAGATATATACCCTTCACACATGGCAAGAGGAAATACAAAGGGAAAGAAGACGTGGGAAAGACCTTTGCCAGCTAGAAGATGCAATCCACCTGTTGACCAATTTACTTCTAACTAAAGGAACGATTTTGAGCCATTGTAACAATGCCTTTTTTCTTCATAAAAAAATGATTAATGGAGTGGTGACAAAGCAGTTGAATTTTCATTTTAAGAGGATCTTGCTATTTTTACCTGAAATAACAGTTTCTTGAAGGAACTGGCATTCTAACCACATTGCATTGAGTCGATTGTCTTTTGTAAGAGGCTGGAGAAACTATGGATAATCCCATGGATTTGGGATAATGTATTCCTTTCAATATCCATTGCACTGGAGAGATGAATGGCTTAGAGTTTGGATATTTTTACATTTTTCTCCTGCTCAGTATCACCCTGAAGTGCTGTGCACATGTGTGGAGGAAAGATGGCAGGTGGCACACGTGATGCTGTTTTCTGCTTCATAGCCGTGTGCTGGTTCCATAGAAAAATTCAGTAGACCCAAATAGATGCAGAACTTAAGGCAGTTTCCTAAATGCATGGTATTACTGAGTTATAACCACACAAATATAGGTAGGAAAACGAATTCTACTCAATCAAGGGGTTTGCAGTAGGGGAGCAATACTCAGAGCTTCTGAAGTAACTCAGTTGTGTTGGGTTTCAATGCCAGTTTCACCATTCTGACTCCTAGCAGATGCTACATTGGGCTCTTTCCTCATGACTCAAAACTTTGTTCAGACTCTATCACAACTCCTCTGAGGACCTGGAATTATAAAAATATATATTTTAATTGTTATTAGTTGGAGTTTCCTTCATATTTAAGTGTTTCTTGGTTAATTTAAGCTGCCTTGATGCAGCCCCTTTCAGCATATACCCAAACTGGCCATAGCAGATAAGCAGTGTGGGATTTAACATAGCTTTTCATTTTCTATGGGGAAGGAGGCAAAAAACACAAAAGCAAAGATAAATGACCTGCATGTGAACTTTTTTCATGTGATAAAACTGCAGTTTTATTAAGTGACTTTTTAATTCCAAAATTTATTAAAAGACAGTGTCCCCTTTCTTTGTTCTCTATCTTTATACACATACATTGGTCTAACAGTGTTTATGGCTCCTTTTCAGTGATGGTTAACTTCAATTTACCTTTGTGCAATGCCTTTTTCAACTCTTCAGGGAGCATTTCCTTGCAGGAAGTAGAAAAAGAGTAGCTTTTGAAGATTCTGGATGGAGAACAGTGACAATTTCAACAGACAACTAACTGGAAAATGTATGTAAGAACCCATTTGTCTGATTCTGTCGAATGGAATCATTACAGAGCTCTGGAATTCAGCCTTCAGTAATCCTGGGAGAATGAGAGGTAGATTTAGTTTGCACTGACCTGTTGGTTTTTGCTTGTTTGCATGTGTTTGCTTTATTAGCAGTGTGGAAACCAGTCCTGGTTTCCAGCGCATTGACAGTGCTGGAAATGTGGTATCCAGGAAGGGCTTTAGAAAAGTGTCACTCCTGGATGCTTGCAATCTGTTAGCTAAAAATCTATGAGCCCTGACCTGGAGAAAGTATCTTCAGGTTTGCTGCAGTTTCTGAATAACATGGGCAAATTAAGAGGGGCTAAAAAATGTTGATTATGTTTATTAATACTAAAACTCAAGTGGGATGACTCCTACTAAACAACAGAGCATTAACAACATCCATTGCAAATCAGACATTGTTACCTCCACTTCATTTTGAACTTTAGTGGCAATTTGAGATGAATGCCTGCTCATTTTTAGGCATAGATGCTCTGCATTCAGTGGGATTAACAGTTCTTGGTGTGGATTGTAGATGGTGGTGGGACCATATGTAGTTCCCTAGCTGACTCTCAGCGTGCAGTGGCCAAACAAGTTTGATGATATTTTGTTAGTTTGCTCTATTTTTATCACTTACAAGTGCTAAAAATAAATTACCCATATGGAATGCATGAAAAACTTGGCTTGACAACTTCACAGCTATTTCCTAGTCATCCACTGCTTCCTGTTTGATTTTTATGGTGCACCTAAATGTTTATCTTACTATTTCCTTAGTAAGGAGGTCACAGTGGTTTCCTAAGGTGGTCATGTTTTGCTTCATGACATGGACTGGTATTCCTTCACTGTTGCCTTGACAGTTTTCAATAGGTGAGGGATGCCTGAAAGTTTTCTGGTGTATATTGTAGCTCTGAAAATTCTGTACAGTAATGGTGAAGTGTTCACAGTTACCAGCAACTATTTTTTATTCCATTTATAGACAGATGGAAAGTTAAACTGATTCTATTGAGATTTTTATGGCAACACTTGAACTGTTAACCAGCTACCCAGGATCTCTGCAGCACAAATAACCATCTCAAAAGAAGTGCTCTTACATCAGCACACCTCCCACTGCCACCCCGAGTCCATGTTCAGTGCCATTTGTGAAAGAGTTATAGAAACTGTAACTGGGGATCCACAGGATGGATATCCTCTGGCTTCTTCTCCCCATCTGTGTTTGAAGAATACAAATAAATTAATCTTGTACATTTTCTGTCATGCAACAATGAGAACATACATTAACATCTAACAATGTTTTTCCCTACTGCTCTGAACACTTGGATAACTGAACTAAGAACTTAGGGATAAGGAGATGCTGTGAAACCTCTCCTCCTTTAAAATACTGGCTCAGCTGAGAGAGCCCGTGCTGCTTACTGGCTTAGCTGTGAGAGCCTTTGCTGCCCTACTGGCTTAGCTGAGAGAGCCCTTACTGCCCTACTGGCTTAGCTGAGAGCCTTTACTGCTACACTGGCTTAGCTGAGAGAGCCCTTACTGCCATAAAGAGCAGAAGGGGTCTGGTGGCTGAAATCAGCTGCTTCCCCAGACTAGAAACCACCACACTGATCTTCAGCTGTGTTGCAAAGCCAATGTTTTATCACCGAGCTTAGTTTCTATTAGTGTACATCCTTGGGCTCTGTTGAAACACTGCTTGCTGCACTGCTCTGGTGTAAGTGTCTAGAATACTTGAGGAACTCTTGGTATCTCACAACAGAGAAGCTCCCAGTTTGGAAGCTGAGTGTGAAGTGCTTGGTGTGCCAAGCAGTCTGCATTGCTGTGTTTCCATTTGTTCTGTTGAGGTAAGGGAAATTCAGTTTGTCAAATCAAGGAGAGGTGCTTTAGTGTGAAGCTTGTTATGAACATACCATGGCAGACACACTTGTTGTCAGAACTCCCCCTGCAACTGAACTAAAGATTTGTGAGCACCTTCTGTCCTTCTGCCCTACGGCATGGGCTCGTTGTGTTACAGGAGAGAGGGTTTGATAAAGGGCACAGTTTCAGTAGTACCTTAACCATTATGTGAAAAGGTGGCAGACTTGCTCTCCATGTTTCCATGTAGAGAATGAGAATCTGATTTATATTGTTCAGTGTCCAAAGGGAAGAAAATAATTCCACATTTGGTTAGCACTTTTCATAGAGGCATTTTCAACATGGTGAAGAGCCACACATTAGGAGAAAGGTTAGAAGCAGAAAGGGATTTATTTTGTAAACCAGGAATCAAGTGCCAGCTTGCACAGGCAGTCAACAGCTTTAGAATAAAGTCTTTTTCTTGGACTGAGTCGAACTGTATGACAACTTCATAAAGGCTCTGAGAGCTGAGGTCCTTGTCATGAAATGTTTTACAGTTGGTAATGACGTAGGTAGATCAGTTTCTGGGGATGAAACTTCTCTCTGCAGAGTGGACATTCTGTCTACACAAAGAAAAGACATTCATAGAATCAACCAGGTTGGAAGAGACCTTCAGGATCATCCAGTCCAACCTAGCACCCAGCCCTAGCCAAGCACCCGGACCATGGCACTAAGTGCCCCAGCCAGGCTTTTCTAGAACACCTCCAGGGACATCAACTCCACTACCTCCCTGGGCAGCCCATTCCAATGCCAATCACTCTCTGGCAAGAACTTCCTCCTAACATCCAGCCCAGACCTCTTCTGGCACAACTTGAGACTGTCCCCCCTTGTTCTGTTGCTGCTTGCCTGGCAGAAGAGACCAACCCCACCTGGCTACAGCCTCCCTTCAGGTAGTTGTAGAGAGCAATGAGCTCTGCCCTGAGCCTCTTCTTCTGCAGGCTGCACACCCCCACCTCTCTCAGCCTCTCCTCACAGGGCTGTACTCCAGGCCTCTCACCAGCTTTGTTGCCCTTCTCTGGACACATTCCAGTGTCCAGAGACAGACATCAGATAGATGCACTACACTGTTTAATTTCAAAGTTTAAAAAGGTCCAAATAAAATGTTTAGCTAATTACAGGAAATAATCAGCTTCCCTAATTAGAACTCCCTTTATTTTCTGTCCAGTTTGTGGTGCAAGTTTAACCAGGTAAAGCACTGGAAACTACCCCAAATTAAAAAGTTGAGGTGATACAGAGGTGCTTGAAAATTGGATGGATTCTTAACAACATCTGTTTGAGAGTGTGTTTGGTTGGGTTTTAACCCAAGAGATCCAACTGTTGCTTCATTTTGCTAACAAGTGGAATCAGAAAAAAAAAGAGATCCAGAGGAAACATTTATGTACACTAGAGATAGTATTTGAAAGACAGTGACTGTATGTTGTAAGATGCTTTTAGTTCTCTAAATTGGAGCTCTTAGTTTCCTGTATCTTTGCTTGGTGAATCCAGTAGGAGTCAAAGGATTTATTAGGTCAGCAGGTGTCAAAAGACTGAGTTACCAAAGTGGTAATAACTGTTGTCAGTGTTAAGAAAACCCAAGACAAATCTTCTGTATCTGAAGCAAAATACCCTGTACCATGGACACTGAACACTCTTGAAGTAGTAAACTAGTCACAAAGCTCTTAAATGCAGAGGTGCAGTTAGTGAATGGATGTTTTCAGCTCTGAAATCTCACTCTGCAAGGCATTTTTAGTCCTGTCTACATCTGACACAGCTTTAGAGATTACAACAATGCAAACACTGCCCTAACATGGTCTCTGAAGGAGGTCTCACCATTTCCCTGCTGTGTGTCACTGCGTGGAGGATTTGCATGCTCAGCTGAAGCAAGCTTCCATTTGCTGCCTCCATTACTTTTCTCTGCAGAACCACACAGCTGATAAGCTGAAAAATGCTGGAGGGTTTGTTAGGCAAACTGTGTTTGTTTTATAAAGGGATTAAATGGAGCTGACTATCCAACACCTACTTTAACAACCTTGGAAAACACATCTGAGTAGTTCAGTAGATGATCCCTTTCCCTGCAGCTAGATGAAAGCTTCTAGCACAGCTTCTGGCAGCATGAATAGTATTTAGGTCTTCATAAGCAGGTCTGAAGTGAATCTTGATGTTCTCAGGAAGGCAGGAGCTCATTGCAAGCTGCATTCTAAATGGTGTCTGCAAATGGTGTACCTATTGTAGAACTCAACAGCTTGCATGGATCTAACCCTGGGGCATCGACATACAGGCCTTTGGCCAGCCCAATTTTAGTGTCAAGATGGATTTTAGATCTTAAGGCAGATGCTCTGAGAAGTTGTATTTGCTCAGTTCAGTTCCACCACAGCCAAACCAGGATCTGTGTAGGAAAATGTAAGTAGATCACTCCACCTACTTCTAAACCAGCTGCAGTTTGTAGCACAAACATGGCCTCTGTAGCACAGGTTTTCTTTGCAAGCAACACTGGATGCCTTTTTCCTGGCAAGCAGTTTTCAACTCTTTAGAGAACAGAAATGGACAATATCTTACTCCACAGTGTCTGTTATATTTCATGAGTCCAGAGCAAAATCCAGGCTTAAAATGCCATGCACAAAAGCTAGCTCAGCTTAGCTGTAACTTATTTATTCTTTTATGCTGGAAGTCAGCTGAAGAAAGCTCTTCAGAACATTTCACCCTTTTTGTTGTTTCTTTCTAGTCAGAATTCCAGCCTAGGTGTGTAGATAAAGGAATTACCTCCCATGTCTGACTTCCACAGAGGTCCAATTGCATGTCAGTGCTTGGGACAGAACCCTGCTCACCTTCTTTACCTCACCTCTAACACAGTCATTTAATAAAATATATAGGTCCTGGCAAACTGCTGTGAGGATTTTGGGTGGATTAGTGCATGAAAGGGGTTTACCTCAACAGCCAGGCTGACAGGTATTTTCAGGTAGAAATTTCATCATATTTACCCCTTCCAGGCTCTGTCTTTCAGTACTTACTCTGGTGTTACACCACTCGGTGATGCATTCCCAGCAGAACAGGTGACCACAGGGTGTGGCTGTTGTGTGTCTCCTTTCCTCCAAACACAAAGTGCAGCGGGAGTGGTGCCCAGCAGTTTTTTCAGTGGTCATATTTCTAATTAACAAGAGAGGGATTTTATTTAGCATGCTTGTAAGAGATATTTGATAACACAACCTTAAAGTAAGCCCCATCTGCAAGTGTTAACCCTGCTTGTGAAGGTCTCAAGAACACAAGGGATGAAATCTTAAGAGATGCTTAAAACTGTGAGGAATGCATCTTCATGTTGCATTAGATCAGGTTCTAAGTTAACTCAGAGCACCACTGCAGTGTGCTCCCTGTTCCTCAAAGCTATGACATTTCCCACCACTGCCTCCACCTCTTCCCTAATAAGTAAAAACCATCATACTTCTGATGAGCCAGACTGCGGTGCAGTTTCCAGTCCTGCCTCGCTCTCTGCTTCTGTTTGAAGCTGTACAGCTGAACCCCAAGTGTTAGAAGAAGATGGAAGAGTGAGATTATTCCAAGGAACTTGTAACTTGATCGAATGCTCTGATCCTCTCCTTCTGGTCCTCCAAAACGCAGCTACAGAAGTCAGAGAAACAGAGGTACTTTGTTACTGCAGGTTGATGAAACTATGCCTCCTCTCCCCTCCTCTGTAAACTCTTGCTTTAGGATTCTCATATCTGTCCAAGACTTGGTATGCTTCTAGGATTTACCAACTTGCTGTCTCTCAGGTGTTCTCATTCAGACCAGCTACACTTAACTGCTGTTTGTGCCAAGATCAGCTGTTCCGAGCTGTCTGTCTGCCCATCAGACTTGCTGCATTGATCTGTTTGGGTTTGTTTTGTAGCTCTGAGCAAGCAATCAGGCACCTCTTTACCACATGGATGCTGGGAATCACGATGGAGTCTTGTGTCTTTACACATGTCTGGGCCTGTGGCTGATGTTTTGTGGAAAGATACTGAAAAGGTCACGTGAAAGGGAGCTCTACTGACTTGTGTTCAAAACTGCATTTAAGTATTTCCCATGGATTTCTTAAGACACTTCTCACTTTCTGTGTATGTGTAGAAGACAGACTGGACTAGACAGCAAAGTTACAAGGGGTAGCAACTTCTTGCAGTGCAGTCATACTTCTTAGCTATGGCCTTTTGACTACAGGGATTCAGAACCCCTCTATGCACTGTTAAACCTCTCCCTCTCACCCAGTCTGTGCTGCCCATATTGCAGTCAGCTACAGCCAAGGTTTACACACATGGCATCCCAAAAGATGCCAAAATACTGTAGTGGACACCATCACCAAACAAAAAGACATCCACTTACATATGAGATTCCTGCAGTTCTTTTGGACAGGTGGTAGAAAGTGCCACTCATGTAGAACACTGCCAGGTGCAGGCGGTGAAGCAAAGGGATGCATTGCTTAAGGACATGCACAACTCGGAGGCCTCTTTTCTTCTGCTCTTCTGTAAGCTCCCCAACTTGTTTCTGCATCCAGTTTCGTATTAAGGTCCTACTGGACAAGCCACGTACTGAGGTGCTCTGCAAGGTGCTGGACTCAGCTTCTGTCTGCAGCTCATGCTCCAGATGCAGCAGTCCTTTTTCTATGCAATAGGGTAGCACAGTGTGAAGAGCAATGAAGATGGCCCGGCGAAGAAAGGAAGGGACCCGTTTCTTGGTTGAGTCAACTTGGACAATGGTGACATACTCTTCACCCAGGGTCTGATAACCTATCAGAAAACACACAGGGTAAGATGCCAGTGACAGTGTCATTCTCTGCATGGCTGAGCAGTGGTGACAGGCTGCTCTGGTCAGAACTTAATCAGGTTTTGGAGTTTCAGACATAGCTGCATCTTTTGGTGTTGAATGGCGTGTTTACTTCAGCAGCTGCAGCACTGCTATCTGCAGTGGTTTTAGGCTTCAGGCAGAGGTAGTTCTTCACAGTCTTCATAGAATCATAGAATGGTTTAGGTTGGAAGGGACCTCAAGGATCATCCAGCTCCAACCCCCTGCCATAGGCAGGGACACCTCCCACTAGAGCAGGTTGCTCAAGGCCTCATCCAGCCTGGCCTTAAACACCTCCAGGGAGGAAGCATCCACAACCTCCCTGGGCAACCTGTTCCAGTGCCTTACCACCCTCACTGTAAAGAACTTCCTCCTAACATCCAGTCTGAATCTCCCCTCTGCCAGCTTAAACCCATTCCCCCTCATCCTAACATTACTAGACCGTGTAAATAGTCCCTCCCCAGCTTTCCTGTAGGCTCCCTTCAAATACTGGAAAGCCAGGAAGTCTTATGCACTCCTTTTTAAAAAACACCTTTTGCTTTTGAAAGAACACGTATCAGGGCTGATAAATTGCTGCATTCGAACTCAATGGTTGAACAGTTTAGTTGCTTCATATTTAATAAAAGGCTTTTATAGAAACCCAAGCCAAACAAACCCCTACCGCAAAGAAAATCACTATCAAGCAACCTTATTCCAGCTGGTGGCCACCGACAAGCAGGAGCTGCCAGAGGGCAGACAGCTGGTTTCTCGCAATTAGAAGTGCTGAAGGGAAATTACCTGACAGGGTGGTCAGGACGAAGTAGGCAACGTCAGAAAGCAGTTCAATCTCTTTCCTCCATTCCAGCCACTTCCTGGCACCTACGGGATGGGGATCATGGAAGCGTTGCAGTAACTGACGTGAAATTCACGAAGATCTAAGCCCTTCTACAGGAATCTCTCCCAGATACCCCAGGTCTGGCTGAGCGCCTCCGTGACGCCTCGTTCCACCTTCCTCACCCCACCCGAGAGCCCTGTGGCGGCAGGGAGCTGATGAGCCCACTGCTACCGCCGGATTTCAGGTCGCTCACCGCGTCCCTGCCGTCCCGCCTGCACTCAACGCCGAACCCAGCGGCCTCAGCCCCTCGCAACCCCTCTCGGGAAGCGTTACCCGCGAGGCTGTGCAGCGCGGAGCCTGCCCCGCTCCGCAGGCCGCTGCGGTACAGTTCGTCCTTCTGCCCGCAGCGCACCAGGCGCGCCGGCCCCGCAGGCTGCAGCGCCATGGCTGCCGAGGGCGGCGGCGAATCCCGCGGCGCAACTCTGTGACGTCGGCGCGTATAGATGACGTCATCGCAGCGGAGGGCGGGAACTGCGCCTGTCCCCTGAGCGCGCGAGGCGGCGGGCGCGTCTCTGGGTGTCTGTGAGGAGCGGTCTGAGGCCAACCGCCACAAGTCCGGTTCCTCTGCCTTGGCACAGCTTCAGACTGTGTCCCCTCGTTCTGTTGATGCTTACCTGGCAGCAGAGACCAACCCCACCTGGCTACAGATTCCCTTCAGGGAGCTGCAGACAGCAATGAGCTCTGCCCTGAGCCTCCTCTTCTGCAGGCTGCACAGCCCCAGCTCCCTCAGCCTCAGCTCCCTCAGCCTCTCCTCACAGGGCTGTGCTCCAGGCCCCTCACCAGCTTTGTCGCCCTCCTGTGGACACCTTCCAGTACCTCAACATCTCTCTTGAACTGAGAAGCCCAGAACTGGACACAGCACTCGAGGTGTGGCCTGACCAATGTTGAGTACAGGGGCAGAAGAACCTCCCTTGTTTTGCTGGCCACACTGCTCCTGAGCCAGCCCAGGATGCCATTGGCTCTGCTGCCCACCTGGGCACACTGCTGGCTCCTGTTCGGCTCCTCTCTCCCAGCACCCCCAGGTCCCTCTCTTCCTGGCTGCTCTCAGCCACTCTGTCCCCAGCCTGTAGTGCTGCTTGGGGTTGTTGTGGCCAAAGTGTAGAATCCTGTACTTGGCCTTGTTCAATCTCATCCCATTGATGCCTGCCCATCCATTCAGCCTGGCAAGATCCCTCTGCGGGGCTCTCCTACCCTCCGATAATGCAACCTACAAACAAACCAACCCAGGTAAATTTAGTATTTGTAGTCTTTTTGTTTTTCAGTAGGCTTTTATTAGCTGCACAGTTTGTGAGATCAGAGTTCTCATTCAACTGCACCAAAAGCTGTCAGCGATAAATGAAGCTGTGATAAATCTTACAGTTAATACATTCCTCTTCTCTATCCTGGCTCCAGGTGCATCTGAAATTTTTGTTTGCTAGCGTATGGAGGGACGTGCAGCAAGTTCAACTGTAAATTGTTCAGTCTGTAGCTATTAAAACCAATGCTACCGAGGAAAAATACTCGAACGGTGTCTTCAGTGAAACAGCAGAGGGAGCACCTGCCTAAGAAAATAATCCATCAGACGTGGGATAGGGAATAGGAAACTTGCAGATGCAGTCTGCACTTCCCACTTGGAGTTTGAGGTATCACAGTGATCTGATATGTCCCAAGTTAGGAAACTTGAGGCTGCTACACTGAATTACAGCTTTTTAAATAAGGAAATATAAAACTAAACCAAACTGACCAATTTTTGCATCACTATTGTCCTTGCTTTCAATTCACCACGGGAAGACTGATTAATGTCAGAGGCCCTGGGAACTGTCTCACCATAAATATATTTGTTGTTATTGCAGCAATTGCCTCCTGACCAGAGTTTAATCTTTCCACTGGCTGTGATGGGCAGCATCTTCTTGGTCTTTTGTCATTCATAGATTCATGGAATGGTTTAGGTTGGAAGAGACCTTCATGATCATCCAGGTGCCAGGGGCACGATCACCATGATCAGCACCAGTGCCAGGGGCAGGGACACCTTCCGTTAGACCAGGTCCCTCAATGCCTCATCCAGACTGGGTTTGAACACCTACAGGGAGGAGGCATCCACAACCTCCCTGGGCAACCTGTTTCAGTGTTTCACTGTAAAGAGATTTATTCCTAATCTCCAGTCCAAATCTGCCATCCTCAAGCTTCAATCCATTCCCTCTTGTCCTATCACTATGAGCCCTTGTAAAATGAGCAGAGGGGCAGAATCCCCTCCTTGTCCAGTTGCTCTCTCTGCTTTGGATGCAACCCAGCACACAGATGCCTTCTAGACTGCCAGCAACGGTTGCTGGCTCATGGCCTGTGATTTCCTTCAGCAACCAAAATCTCTCAAATTGGCTGCACCTGAGGGAATTGGAACATAAATGTAGGTGGAGTTAGTAGCATAGAGTCGTATTTGGTTAGAGTTGTTAACCCAGCTGAGGAAGGCAGCTGATGGTTGTGAGCAGCTGTTAGAGAAGTTAATGGGAGTGCTGGGGATCATTTCTCGGTGGTGTTCAGCAGGGGATGCAAGTTTCCTACGTGTGCAAGGGTAATGTTTGCTACTATTTCCTTGAAGCAGGTAAGCACTTTCTTGTTTTATAGGTCAAGATACCAAAGAAGAAGTAGAGACTTCAGTTTTTGGGGGGCTTTTTTGCAAAGATGAAGTGTTAGCTGATGAGTACTTCATTGTTAGATTGGAAAGCATTTATAAAGCTGAACAAAAGTCTTTAGGCTTCTAAATGACTGATTTTGATTCCTTAATTTTTTTTTTTGGGGGGGGGGTACATTATGCTTTTTAGCAGAGGTAGTTGTTTGTGACAGCACAAAGTGTATCCAAAAGCTGTGAGAAGATTGAAGCTATAAACTCTCGAGGTCCACAGAAGTTTGTGTAACTCATTTTGAGGTCTGATCCTATATTTATTTTTTTTTTTTTTGTGATAGAAAACCCAGACTGGCTTTAGTAAAAGCAGCAAATCCAAACTGCAAGCAGTTTGCAGTGCCCTGTGGTAACCACTTCAGGTCTGTGTGCGCTGTCTGTTCCGTGCATCAAAGTTTTATGGGGTCAGCTCATTAATTATTTACTGGTGCTTTTGAATTCACACCTTAACTGTGCCCTATCACCTAGGGTTCCAGACTGCCAAGGCTCTGTTCTCACAAATGTTAAAACCTGTGTTTAACTTCTTTGTGTGCCACCGTTTGGAGCAAGTTAAAAGGAGTTTGTTGTGTTCTGAAAGTCAGGCTGGTTTGTTGGGGTTTTGTTGAGTATGACATTGAACTTACATTCTTCCCTTGAAAGGAGTAGTCCAAATCTAGGGAAAAGTACCCTTTTTGTTTGTTTTGAGCTGAGGAGATGCCATCATGTCAAATAACCTCTCCCTGAGTAGGCAACTTTCATGTGGTATCACTGAGGAGAACTGACCTCTGGTTTAGTTAGCTGCTTGCTTGCATTGAAAGCTGCAGGTAAGAGCAGGACAGAACTTTGTTTCCAATTCTCATGGCTTGTAACTGATGGTTGTGGTTGCCTTCTCCATCTTTTGAATTGCTTAGGCAGTTGCTGCCTTTCACAGGTGCAGTTGCATTGGTGTGTGTAGCAGCGGTGATAGGCTCATATTTCTTTTATGGCACTAAACCACATCGCAAACCAATGTCATTGTATCTGCTTAACAAGATGGGGTAAATTGGGACCCAAGGAGGTGATGTGACATGGAGCAATCAGTGAATTGGAAGCAGTTTTTATCCAGTGTTCTGTCTCCTTGCCCACACAGCTTTGGGTTGCACTGCAAGAAGAATCTTCTTTGTGTTCTGATTGATACTGCCAACAGCAGGGAAATGCCAGTTCCTTTAAAATGCAGCTGCTGCCTTTTGCTGAGGCTTTTGCAAGACAAACTTCTGTGCAGACTTTATCCCCATTGCATGCTTCCCCACTTTTCCTTCTAACAGACCTGATAAGGGAGTGAATTGCTTCACTGACAGTAACAGAAGGGAGTCCCAACCATAAACCAAACTGGATGCACAATAATGATTAACTTTTCCTCCCACATGTTGCTCATCTGTGCGTTATTAAATATGGTTTTGCCTCTGTTCGGATAGAAGAGGTTTGGAGCGCAGCTTTCAGACAGCACAACAGGCAGATGTTTCAGTTTCCAACCTGAAGAACAGGTTCGGCAGATGGAAAAGGAACGAAATGTCTGTTCGGGATTGTTACCACCCTCTGATTCCTCTTGCCTCCTCCCACTTTGAACTTGTTACCCGGGAGCTGAACTGTTTGAATAAGGACTGTAAGAGCTGCTTTGTGATCAGTGAGCAGAGAGCCCTTAACATGTAAGAGGCGGGGAGGAGCCTTCGCTCAGCCCTTACAGTTCCCTCTCCTCCTTGATTGCGGTTTTTTTGTGTCACACTGATGAAGGTTCCGATGCACCAGAAGCTGGGACAGTCTGCCTGCACTGCCCAGAGAGGAGAAACAAAGGTGTGTGGGGTTCTGCTTTTGCTTTATTTTAATTTGCTGCTTTCTCTTCCAGGAAACATTTTTACTTTTAACACTTTTGCTCACTCTTAGCAACAAATTTGGTAATGTCCTGCTACAGGAGTGTAGCAAAGCTCCATCGTGGCAGTATAGGTTGCCACTGCTTTTGCTTTATCAAGGATGAGAATGGAAGAGCATGATGTGTAATGCTCGGTTTGTTTTGGCCAAGCTTTCAGTCATGACAATGTTCAGGAACCTTGGAATTTTGGCTTTTTCTTTTTAAAATTTGTTTTGGGCTGTAGAGAAGGAATTTTCAGTTCTTTCCTGGCATAAAAAAGTGGGTTATGATGGCAGAGATATGGCAAAATAAGGATGGGCAAATTACTTCTGCTGTGTATGCTTCAAATGCCTTGGGCTGCAGAGTTTAAATGTAGGTCTTAAACATACCCCAGTTCCTGAGGGTGATGATTTCTAGGGTTGTGTTTTGGTTCACGGTAGGCAAAAAAAAACTCAAACCCAAAACAAAACAGAAGTTGGGTAAGATTCACTGCTGAGTGTGCTAAGTGTGAGAAAGGAAATTGATACCATCCTCAGACTCTAGCTCAAAGTCTAATTATTTCTTTATTGTTCAAGAGAAAATGTGCAAAGTATGGTCTGTTAAGAGAGGTTTTCCTGATCTTACTGAGGGTGGAAAAGAACATCAGCTGACAAGATTTCTCTTTTGCCTGGTAAGATTATGTATGAAGAACTGTTTAGCTCAAATGAAGGCCAGAAGTTGTGAGGGGAGGTCAGTGACTACTGCTGAAGTGTGCTAGTTATCTGAACGTCGACAGCACTGCCGGGTGCTGTAGTTACTGCTCTCCAGTGAACTCAGCCTGAGTGTGTAAAGAGCAGCTGAATAAATGCTCGCATGTCCTTGAGCTCTTCAACAGGTGGGCTCAGGGGAGGTCTAGGCTGGATGTTAGGAGGAAGTTGTTGGCAGAGAGAGTGATTAGCATAGGAATGGGCTGCCCAGGGAGGTGGTGGAGTCACCGTCCCTGGAGGTGTTCAAGCAAAGCCTGGCTGGGGCACTTAGTGCCATGGTCTAGTTGATTGGCTAGGGCTGGGTGCTAGGTTGGACTGGATAATCTTGGAGGTCTTTTCTAACCTAGCTGATTCTATGATTTCTTGTCTGCCTCTGGGTTCTGAGAGTTCATCAGAGAGACCACAGTCAGCTATAGATAATGTTTACCATGGCTGTTTTCTTTAAGAAGCAGAATGTTTTACCAGATCTACTCCCATCAGGTGCTTGTGTAATATCAGCCTGTACCACTGAGTCTTGAAACACAAAGGAGCTGCTGATTCTTACATTTCCTGGCTCCGTTCGGAAGATCACTCTTACAATGGGATGTATTTTGATCCTTCCCAGCCCAAAGAATCAATCATTCTGATCACCTGCCTGAGGTAGTCTAAAGCCAGGAGAACTTTTAACCTGAGTAATGTTTGTTAGTCTAATCCTTACATTAGACTTGGAGAGGTAATTCTTTCTCGAGTTGTCCTTGCAAGTCATGAAGATTCTCATCTTACAGAAGCAGAAGTCTTCTAGGGCCACAGGTATGTGGACTGCTTAACTCATGCCTTGTCATTGGCAAGTAAGTAAAACTTCACTGCAACATCTTGCCTGTAAATTTGTGTGCAACCCATTCAGTTCAGGCTCTGGAGACCACTGCAAGATTTTCAATTGTTCTTTGCTTTTGGTTGTTTTTTGTTCTGGCCTGAAAAAAAATATGATACTTTTCTAATTTATTGCCAAGCTTATTTTACCTTAACTGAAAAGGCTTTGGGGTTTGTTTGTTTGTTATTATTATTTCATGTAACATTCATAATTTGTGTCATTTATACTGAATTAAAAGCCACTCCGTACTTAGCCTAATTTGTCTGAGAGTGGCTAAATGAATGTTGCTGTGGGAAGTTCTTCCCAGTGTGAGAGCTTGATAATGTTTACCTATCACAAAAAGCTGCAGAGGTAAAAGACTGACATGTTCCTGGTTAGGAGTAAAAGCTGTGGAGTGTGTGGTTCTTCTGAAGTTCTGTATTTTCAGATTCAGAACACCTCAACCTTACTTTGGTTTTAAAACAACATGTACAGACCACTCAGTTCCTAAATGTAATTCAGAGGAACAAACCTATTTGTGAATTTCACTGGTATCACAGTATGCCAGGTTGGAAGGGACCTCAAGGCTCATCTAGTCCAACCTTTCAATTTTGTTCATGCTAGCCCTGTAAATTTGTCTAGAGGTGAGAAAATGACTGTGTAAATAAGCTTGATATATAGAATATATAAATAAGCCTGGATAATAAGATGAGGCTGAAGAGGTTTTGGTGAAAACAGCCCCTCAGTAAGGGTCATCTACATTTAATGCAATGCATTTGTCATGCACCCAGATACCCCAGTTTTGTGTTAGCTAGCTCCAAAATGACCCTCAGCTTCCCATGGTAGACTTAAATCAATCTGCTCTTACTCCTGAAACAGATTCTCCGGTGTTATGCCTGCATTTTCTTTCACTTGTTTCCACTGCAATGGCCTAACCTCACCTCCTGTTGGTACCCCCAGCCTCCTTAATGACAGCAAACGTTTTTGCCAGTGGCTAGGTTTTTGTGCCCTGTGTGACATGGGTAGCAGGTATAAGCCATGCATTCAGCATCAGATGATAGTGAAGAAAAGATCTCTGTAACATGAACCGAGTCTTGTTGCATCCCTGGCCTCTGAGTGTGACCACTTGGTGGAACATCTCAGTCCAGCTGCAAGTCACTGTGAAGTTCTAGACTTCCACACGGCTACTCGGAGCACCGACACTGAGTCTGTAGGGAATTTCCAAACCTTTTGTTCATTGTCTAATCTGCCTCCATTTCGTGGGGGTGGAGCACTTTCCTTCAGCACATGCAAGTACCCAAGGAAGCCATTGGGTAGGTACAGGTAGAAGTGCAGGCTGTGACAAATCTTTGCACATGCTTAGGCAAAGTTCTGACTTCCTTCCCTGCTGTTTTTCTGTACATTGCTGTCTGGCAGGGACCGTGTCAGTCTGTGCAGCACTGAGAGACGTTCTGAGTGTAGACATCAGAACAAGCAGGTCTAATGCCACAGGACTTTGAGGACCTTGGGCACAGGACTCTGAGGACTTTGGGTTCGGTGGTTCTGCAGGAAGAGTTGCTGGAGCAGTGGTAGCTTCAGCCCACACTTGAGCAAAAATTCTTTCATTGTCAAGGAGGAACTGAACCCAAATCCTGAAGTCTTCACTTGAGGAAATGGAGAGGATGGTTACATGTTCATGACATGCATCCTGAAACATCAACTTCCTCAGGTGCATAATGGCCACAATCAAATATACTCGAGTCAAGCGTATAGATGAGAAGAGCTCTATAAGAAGTTTGCTGCTAAACCTCTAGTGCTTGAAACAAGCCTGCAAGCCTTTGGATCTCTTGTTAAGAGCTCACCCTTTGATCCACCTGAAACTGGTTTCAAGCAGATGTGAGCTAAATGTTGAAAAGCACTGAAATGAATGCAGAGGTGCAGTTGTCCATCTGCCTGGACCCAAAAAGCATTATCTGAGTGAGACTTCCAGGCCATCTAGGTCAGAAATGCAGCATGCAGCCCGAGAGTTTGGCTTTTGTCTACTTGATTCCAACCTGGCCCTGCAATTTTTATCACAGCCTCACTTCTTTCCATTTAATTAAGGAATGGCTCCTGGAGAATCTTTTGACATCTTAATCGTTGTCAGGGAGCTCTGGGTTGCCTCAGAAATCGAGAGGGAAATCATGTGGGAAGGTGAAGGAGCTTTACATGCTGACATTCCCGGGGGAGACTGAAAGTGATGCAAAACCTGTGTAGTTCCCATCCCCTCCAGCTGCTGCTTGCCAAAGGCTCTTAATAAGAAACTTGCAGTACCACTTTTTGTGTTGAATCTGATGGGAAGAGGATGCCTCCTCAGAGCTCTCCTTGCAGGACTAGTTACTGGAAAATCACTTAAAAGAAGCTCCTCCCTGTCTCTTCTCCATGTCAGCATGCCCCCTCCAGCTTGTTATTCCAGATTTCCCAGTGCCCTTAGATGCTGGAATGAATTTTTTTTTCTGGAAGTTTTCTCTGCCTTTAACTGAAAGCTTAAAATTTGTGCTCTCTTTGTGTTCTATTGGTTAAAATTAATTAAAAAAAAAAAAAAAAGTCAAGGAATGGAGCCTGGGGAAACAACAGAAGTGTGCAGCTGAGGTGCCTGGAAGCTGCTGTATAGCCTGCCAAGGAGAAAGTGACAAACCAGAGGGCTGTGGAATGTGTTATCTGCTGGTAATGCTTACTGGAACTGCTGTGAGAACTCGGTGAAATCTCTTCTCCTTGACTTGGTGTGTCTGGAATGTGACCACACTGGGCTGTACAGAGGTAGCTGTCTGTGAGTGGAGCTGAGGATAGGCTCTCTTAGAAGGTTGAAAGTGCTGCAAAGACTTGGATAGACTCTGCTGGCTTCGGAGGGAGCCTTTGGTGAGGTTGAGGGTTACCCATTGTTGCAGTGCCCACTTAGAGCTGGCCTCTGGTGTGTGGATTTAGGCTGGGTGGGTTTTGTTTACACTTAGAAACCACTGAAGTGGATTTCAGTCCTGGATCATAGTTTGTTAAATAATAGGCGTTTTTGTCTGCTACAATATCAAGTGGCCTATCCCACTTCTTCCCCTCCTGTGAGTTTAGACAGCTTCTGAATGAGAGTAGGTTATTGAAGTAATGTTATTTATTGACTAAGTACTAAAGTCCACACTAAGGTGGTGAACAAAGCAAAGCTGTACTTTGACATTTATTGGATTAGGCCCTAAAGACTTCCTACCCTGTAGCAATTCCATTAGGTAGTGTTTGTGTATGTCACTGTCCTCTGTTTGACGAAACGAGGATGGATTGAGTGGTTCCCAGAGCCTTTCCTGCTAATGGGGAAGGAGATTCATTAACCTAAGAAATTAATTTGAATGTTTGGCCAAAAAAAAGGAATAGAACAGAGCCTTCTCTTGAAGTTGCCAAGTGTAAGCATGTTTTTCTTGTTTGCAGCACACAAATGGAGCAGTTGCTCTTACCAGCTCAGCGTATGTCTGTGGGGTGAAGAGAGACTCACCTTGAAGGACCATGATTTGGTTCTTTACAGGGACCTTTGGAGAATGAAAATATTGCCAGCTATGCAAACCTTGCTGAAAACCTTAGGTACAGAGAGATGATTTACTGAGCTGCCAAAAAGTTGATCTTTATAGACAGTGTCATTTGAGTGCACAGTCGAGCTCTTAGCAGCTCACTTCTAGGAGTCTGTATTGGGAATTGAGTGGGGATTGCAGACCAAGAGAATTGAATGTTCTCCATATCAACTGTTCTCAGAAATCACAGAAACATCCAGGCTGGCAAAGCCCCTCAGGAGTACCAAATCCAACCTAGAACCCTACTCTACAAGGTTCACCTTAAACTATAGCCCTAAGCACCACATCCAAAACACCCTTGAAAACATCCACGCTTGGTGAATTCATCACCTCCCTGGGCAGCTCATTCCAGTTCCTGACCACTCTCTCCATGAAAAACTTTTTCCTAATGTCCAATCTAAACCTCCCCAGCCTCAGCTTGAGGCCATTCTCCCTTGTTCTGTCTCCAATTACCTGTGAGAAGAGCCCAGCAGCAGCCTATCCACAATGTCCCTTCAGGTAGATGTGGACAGCAATGAGGTCTTCCCTCAGCCTCCTCTTTTTCAGACTAAAGATAAACTGTCATAAAAGGCACTTAAATGTAGATCAGTTCTGAAGATTAACAAAAGGCAGTGTGTGACCCAAAGGACAATGCCAAGAGATGAGGTTTGAGCTGTTCAGAGGAGCTTGTGCACTGCTTTAAACTGCAGAGCAAGTTTGACATCCACACTTATTTACATCCCTCGTGTGAAATTTCTGAAGTAGTCTAAGTTGCAAGAGATCCTTCCAATGTCTCTCATTCCATTTTGTGCTAGGGACTGGTGTTCTCTGCTCTCCCTGGCACTGAAGGGCACGTCTTTATTTCTCTGTGGCCTCCTCTTAGCTCTAGTTCTGAAGGCTGTCATGAGTGGCTTTGGCTTCCCATAAATCTTTCAGGGAAGTCAAATGTTTGGAAGTAGATCTGTGGAGTATTTGCAGAGTGTTATGAAGAGGCAGCTCTGGTGCAGTTAAAGATAATAGTTTTGACTAGAGCTAGATTGTCCTGTCTCTGCTGCTTTCATTGAAGGGGTTGCTGTTCTCTTTTCCCAGAGCTGCATGCCCTTAGCTCAGGTTTGTGTGTGTGTGTGTGCAAGTGCTTGATACTCTCCAGTGGTGTGAAACCTGTTTGATTTCAGTTGTCAAGCACAGCCCAGGTTTTATCCCCTTCCAGCTCCCCAGCACAGGTTAGAAAAAACAAAATCAGGATACAGATCAAAGATGCTGTACTACATCCTTGCCTTGTCTTGCTGGGAGTTTGGAGCATTGGAAAATGTAATTGTCAGTGTTGTGAAATCTGTGTCCTGATCTTTTCCCTGCATCTGAAAAGGTTTTACCCTCTTTGGCTTCTCATCTTGATCCAGTTTGAAGTTATATATAGAGACATCCACTTAGTAATGATACAAGTGATGGAAAACTACAGTAAATAGGTGCTGAAAGATGGCTGAAATAGGGATGAAGAAAGAATGAAATGAAATAAGGACATCTCCCCAGCCCTTCAATCAGGCTTTTTGGTTTTCATGGTCTGTAGTATGAGCCTTGTAGTTTCAAAGTATTTCTGAGCCCAAGCTATTGGGTGATGTTTAGAGCCTGAATTAGTTGGTTCTTGTGGCTCTCTTAATTTCTTGTTCTCCCTTTCTAGAAAGAAGTGCAGAAGTTCTCAAGGAGCACGAGGCTGCTGTGTGCTGTGTTTTCATTGCCATTTCAGGTTGTTCTGGGACCTAACTGGCAACAAATAGTGATTATGAAACCGAGAGGGGTTTGGGCAGTTGGGGATAATAGGAAAGGGAATTACAAACAAGTCCATTCCCTGTATGTGGAAATTTAGAGTTTGGTTTTGTAAAGTAAATGGTGAAGCCAAATGACACAGTCAATGCAAGCCTGAAAGAAAGATGATTTGGCTATAATGATGTCTCTGTGCTTGCATAAGGAGTATTCAGTTACATCACTCGGCAAAAATGCAGAGCTCTCCTTCATCTGCAGCTCTGCTCCAGGCTGTCAGGGGTGGACCAGCAGAAGCTGACAAATATGAAGTGTCCCTTTTAGGTGGGATGCCTGTGCCCGGGGCGTAAGGTGAATGGGTTAGGCTGTCAGAAAGATAACCTGATGTTCTCATTACTGCCTTTTCAGTGCTCCCCCTCATGCTTTTCACTGAACTGTTTGCCAGGGAACTCTCTCACATGCCGGTTTGGTCTGTGCATGCTCTGTCCCTTGGGAAGAAGAATGTTATATCACACCCTAAGGTGTGGGCTTACCCCCTTGTTCCATAGTACAGACAGACTTCTTTCATTCTGCAGCTGCTTTGGATGTGAAGAGACATGCCTGGGCGTGTGACTTATCTCTGATGGAATTGCCTGCTGAATGGAGCTGCATTCCTTCAAACGAGCAGCGTGGCGTAGGGAACCGCAGCAGGGCTTGAAATCAAATCCCAACTCTCAGATTCCAGCACTTTAAAGTGTTTCCTCCCATTTGATCTCTTATCCTATTGATCTGCTTCCTATCAAACTATGATAGTTGGACTCGATGACCTATGAGTGTCCCTGATCACCGAAAAGGTCTTTCCCACTAAAACCATTCTAAGATTCTGTTTGGGTTTATGTGATGACTTAGTGTTTTTATCTTTCATCCCCAGTATCAGTGGATCTGTTCTGGAGGGATATCAGAGCTTGTCTGAGTTCAGGTGGGTGCCACACAGTACCTCTCAGAGCACAAAATCAAGCCTGTGGGGGTTAAACTTTAAATACAGGAGTGATATCAGGACTGTACAGCACTGTAGCAGGAACTGTGATATCAGTAGCCAGTAGGACAGGAGAGGTTATTCTTCCCTTGTACTCAGCATTGCACAGGCCACACCTTGAGTGCTGTGTCCAGGTCTGGGCTCCTCAATTCAAGAGAGATGTTGAGGTGCTGGAAGGTGTCCAGAGAAGGGTGACAAAGCTGGTGAGAGGCCTGGAGTACAGCCCTGTGAGGAGAGGCTGAGGGAGCTGGGGGTGTGCAGCCTGCAGAAGAGGAAGCTCAGGGCAGACCTCATTGCTCTCTCTACGGCTACCTGAAGGGAAGTTGTAGCCAGATGGAGTTGGTCTCACCTGCCAGGCAACAAGCAACAGAACAAGGGGACACAGTCTCAAGTTGTGCCAGGAGAGGTCTAGGCTGGATGTTAGGAGGAATTTCTTGCCGGAGAGTGTGATTGGCATTGGAATGGGCTGCCTGGGGAGGTGGCGGAGTCGCCGTCCCTTGAGGTGTTGAAGTAAATCCTGGCTGGGGCACTTAGTGCCATGGTCTGGTTGATTGGCCAGGGCTGGGTGCTAGGTTGGGCTGGATGATCTTGGAGGTCTCTTCCAACCTGGTTGATTCTATGATATGAAACTGGCTACAGGATTGTTGGTGGTGCACACAGCTTTTTTGTCTGTATGTGAGATCTGTCCTGCCTCTGGAGTTCAAATTCTTTTCTAAGGGAGTATGAAACCTCAGACAGCAATGCTTAGGTGGGCTCTCAGCCTGAGCAGGAAGCTTAACTCTCGCTGATGTGGTCTGAACAGGTACAGGTGCTCTCTTTGGGCTGACTTGTGGCTTGTCAGTGCTCTCAGAGGCCACTGCTTTCTTGTGATATAGAAGGGATATGTTTCCAGGGGATGTGAGGGATATTTCTCATCGTACGATCCGCAGAAGAAATTTCTCAGGAAAGCCAACTGAGCTGCTTGCATTTTCTTTAATTAGACATCTGGGACCTGAATCCTGTTCTGAGATACCAACTTGAATCCTGCTGTACTTGGAAGGATTAACTGCTTGCTTTTCTGTTGGCTGCCAAGGATTTATTGGGAGCTTGCTTGCTGCTTTGAGGAGAGAGATTTTATTGTTCTTAAACAACACAGGTGTACTGAAGAGAAAGGGGAGAAGAGAGCCTGTAAAGGAGCTCTGAGGTGGGACTGAGTAAGGAAAGAACATCTACATGATAACAACTGATTTTGAGGTCAGCTGGCACACAATAGCTTCTCTCAGATCAGAAAGGAGTCAAGAATGTGAATTGAACATGACCTTGAGTCAATAAAACATTCAGTGAGCCACAATCTTGTACAATGTTGAGTAGTGCAGCTCATCTGCTTCTGCTGAAATGATGCCAGTGTGTAGCAGCATGAACATCTGTGCTGGTTAGGTCTTCCTCACTTTCACGGAGCTGTTCTCTGGTGTGTCATGACTCACAGTGATTGGACTTCCCGCAAAGGAAATGACCTCTCAGAAATCCCCTAGAGCAAAACTGGTGAGAGAGTCTGGCAAAAGAGCTGCCAACCAGTTCATCCTTCTGAGAAGGGAGCTGATAGATCCTGTTTCCATGTTCAAGCAGTGTCACTGTCCTATGAGTTGTTAATCCCAGGGTTAAACAATCGATGCCCATGTACTAGAAATGGTGCTCTGTGGCTGCTGGCTCTGACAGTTTGGTTAGAAGAAGTTGCCTAGATGACCAAGGCAGACAGATAACTTGCCTGTCAAACGGAGAACTACTTGCTCAGAGGATGCAACTGAGTAGGTCCAGCAATGCTGCTGAGTCCAGTTTTGGGCTTTCTCAATTTAGCTCCTGAGATGCATTCTAATATTTTGTTTTGGTTCTCTCTCAAAGTTACTCACAAGCAGGGTAGAAAAGCTTACAATGAGCTTTGACAAGCTCTGTCTGTGTCTGTAAATATATTGTTGGTGTCAATTCAGAGTCTAACATAAAGGGAAAAAAAACCCAAACATTTATTTTGGGATGCACAAAATTTATACACAGGAGTGCAGGAACTGCTTCTGTTCAGTCAAAAGCAGAAGTGTTTGCTCTGTGTTTTTTAACTATTATATATGTCAGACAGTGACAAAGGGACTGTTAGGACTGTTAGAGAGATGGCAGCACATACAAGGGTATGTATTTGGGCAGAGGGACTGTCTGTGATAACCTCTAGCCTCCCTTCCCCTTTCAGTCCAGTCCACTTGTGAAATCTGTCCCCAGTGCTTGATTTTGGTTTTGGTGACCCTAGCTGTGCCTTGTAAGCAACATATTCTTCACCCAATGAATTTTGCCCCTTGATGTGCCCAAAATTATTTTGGAGCCACAGGTAACTGGAGACAGAACAAGGGGGAGTGGCCTCAAGCTGAGACTAAGGAGGTTTAGATTGGACATTAGGAGAAAGTTTTTTATGGAGAGGGTGGTCAGGGAGTGGAGTGAGCTGCACAGGGAGGTGGTGGAGTCACCCACCCTGGATGTGTTTAAGGGTGATTTGGATGTGATGCCTGGGGCTATGGTTTAAGGTGAACCTTGCACAGTAGGGTTATAAGTTGGACTTGGTGTTCCTGAGAGTCTTTGCCAACCTGCCTGTTTCTGTGATTCTATGACACTTTTTGAGACTGTTCCTGTTTAAATGTGGAACCAGAAGGTTTTAGTGCCACTGAATTCCTGCAGGGTTCCTATTGCTCTGCAGGTTTCCTATTGCTAAGCACTGCTGTGCCATACGTGAAGTTGCTAAGCACTTGGCTCTGTGTATGGGCATTACTTCACTGACTGCCATGCTCCCTCTCGACAGAGGAGATCTGGAGGAGATAGAACGGAGGAGGTGGGGCTTGGTGAGCAGACAGTCATGAAGGGAAATGACTCCCCAAAGCAGCTGGTTTGAGGGCCCAGACTGGCAGAGAGGTGCCTGTTCACATCAGCTGATGCTGTAATAGTGACATCTCAGTCAGATTTTGCTCCGATTGTCTCCCCCCCTCCCCCATTTCCACTCACTGTGCATTAATAGCGATGCCTCATTGCCCTCTCTCTTCTAAAATAGTGTCAAACTGGATCTGTGCTTTCACAACAAAACATGTTAGGGCAATGCTTTTGGAGCTCAGCTTGTAATTACAAACCGAAGGAGACTCCCAGAGATTCAAACAGTTACCAGCAAAAGGTAGAATCCCAGGTTTCTGTCCTGTGGGATTGCCCTTCCAGAGTGAGCCTTTGGCCACCTTTCTCTGAAGGAAGTATCCGACTAAAAGTTTGGGAAAGGTGAGTCTTCCTTAGCCAGTTGGCAGGAGGTAGGTAAGAGGAAGGAAGCAGAATGGCAGACAGCAGTGGAGAGACAGCGTGGAGGCAGCTGGCAGCATATGAGAGGGGAGAAGAGCTTTAGAGGGTAAGAGGCAGCACGGGTGGAACAAGACAGCACTGCAGCAGGTACTTCTCCCAGGTGTGCTCCGGCAATGTGGCTGCTGCACTCACTGCTTAGGGAGAAAGAGGAAGTTGAGTGTGTGTCCTACAGGTATGTGTGTTGACAGAGGTTCTCCTGCCCCTCTACTCTGCTCTGGTGAGGCCACATCTGGAGTACTGTGTCCAATTCTGGGCTCCCCAGTTCAAGAGTGACATAGAACTGCTGGAGAGGAAATGGAACATCTCTGTTATGAGGAGAGCCTGAGGGAGCTGGGGCTGTGCTGCTGGGAGAAGAGCAGCCTGAGAGGGGACCTCATCAATGGTTATCAATATGTAAAGAGTGAATGCCAGGAGAATGGAGCCAGGCTCTTCTCTGTGAAGCCTAATGACAGCACAAGGGGCAATGGGTGGAAGTTGAGGTATAGGAAGTTTCATTTAACCCTGGGGAGGATTTTTTTTCCTGTGAGGGTGCCAGAACCCTGGAACAGGCTGCCCAGGGGGTTTGTGGAGTCTGCCTCTCTAAAGATATTCAAAACCTGCCTGGATGTGTTCCTGTGTGACTGGTATAGAAGATCCTGCCCTGGCAGGGGGTTGGACTGAATGAGCTTTGGAGGTCCCTTCCAGTCCCTGACATTCTGTGATTCTGTGCTTTTGTATCTGCATGTGGAGATTTGCAATGGTGACCCCAGTAGGAGTAGTTTGACTTCTGGAGAAGCTGCTGCTGACAAAAGCAGAGTTTTCTGTGGTTACAGAAAAAGCAGGAGAAGGAAGGAAGAGTGGTGCCTTCTGCTCCGTGAAGAACTATCCAGGTGTAAGCAGCTGCTGAGCTCAGTCCCTCGTATGTCATTTAGCTGTGCTCCTGTAGTAAATCCTGTATAATAAACAGTTAAAGCAACTCCTACCATTAAAATAAATAAATCAATTATTCTCCAGGTCTGTAACTCACCAGAGACCCTGAGAAGATAGACTGGGAGTGCTTGCACCCACTGTGCTGCTGCCAGGGCCATCACCTCCACCCTGCCAGCCCGGGGCTGTTCTTCTCCACGCCAATACCACAAATCCTGGTCTTCGATGCATGGCCTTTGTGTCAGCAGGATTGAACCAGGCCAGTCTCCTGGATGTGGAACTCCAGAGAAAGCACTGGCTGTGACTTCAGTAGTGAGCCAGCAACATCCTGAAAGCCTTGGGTTTTGTCAGATACTTTCACTACTTGACTGAATCCTTCTGCAGACGTCTGTCCTGAGAGACCTCCTTTGAGCTGGAGCAAGCGTGGCTGCTGGGCTGCTCTGAAAGCCTGAGATGGCTCTGACTTCTCCAAGATCTGCAGCAGGAGATTTGACACAAAGAGAAGACCCCATGCTCCATGATGGAAACTGTTCCCATTTCCTCTCTGCAAATATCGTCACAGTAGGTAAGTGGAAGTTTGCCATCCTTTCATTTAACAATTTGGGGTTGGAAATACTTTATTTTCACACAGGAATTCATCCAGGCAGGTTTTAATGTCTCTAGCCAGGGAGACTTCCAGAACCTCTCTGGACAGCCTGTTCCAGGGCTTCAGCACCCTCACAGTGAAGACGTTTTTCCTTCTGTTCCCATGGTACCAGCTTTCCCCCAGTGCCTCTTGTCCTGTCCTTGGTCATCCCTGAGCAGAGCCTGGCTCTGTCTTCTCGACACCGCCTTGCACATCTTTATCAGCAGCAATGAGGGCAGCCCTCAGGCTCCTCTGCTCCAACCTTGAGCCCCACCTCCCTCAGCCTGGCCTCACAGGAGATATTCCACTGCCTGCAGCATCCTTGGGGCTCTGTGCTGGACCCATTCAAGGAGTCCCCTGAGGTCCTTCTTGAACTGAGGGCCCCAGAATTAGTCATTGATCCTGACTTAGGAGTCTTTGAATTGAAATCGTGCCCTTTAGAGTGGATATGGATGTAGGGAAAAGGCCAACTGACAAGAATGAGAGAATTTGCTCTGTGCAGCTTTGCTAAAGCTCATGGCTGTCTGCTGACTCCCCCTTAAGGTGGCAGTGAGCTGCGCTGGATCTTTGTGAGACAAACAATTATTTTCTTGTCAAAGCAATTACTGCTAATAAGAAAGAAACTGTGGTAGCCCTGGAACTTAGCATTATCCTTCTTTTGGGGCATTCTACTGCAGCTGCCTATCAATGGCTGTTTGGCTTTCAGCCAGGCTCATTTATTCAGCAGCACCAAGCGCTCCGAAGTATTATATTCTTTAGTCTTCCCCAGATGCATTCCAGAGGGAATTCTAAATGCTGGGAAAACTGGGAGGAATCATTGAAGTAGAATGCCAGGGAGACCGTAAGAGCAGTGAGAATAAGTCAAGCTCTTTCTCTCTGAAAGTTTGACATTTTGGGCCACATATTAAAAAATGTAAATTAGTGTTGTAGGATGAGATTGTTAGAACTGATTGCAGCTTTCCCCCCTTGATTCTTTCAAGTGCTCTGGAAAAGCTTTCCTGCAGTTGATGAGAGCGGGATTTACACTGCCTCAGGTTGTGGCTCTGTGCCATGAAGTTGCCTGAACTGAGCTGAGAGATACAGAGCTCAAAGAATAACTATTGTTAGCTCTGGCTCTCTTTTGAGTGACAGCTTGCCCAGAGGAGAATGAGCTCTTCTCTTTGGAAGCTCTGGAGATTACAGATGTGATTTTCCACATCAGGTGTTGACTGGAGATTGGGTAGGAGGAAGGGGATTGTGTAACTGATGTCTGTGGCAGATGAATTTGTGCTGGAGGAGAGATCTAGGGGAGGAGGAGCTGGCTTGTTGCATTTAAAATAATAATTAAGAGAAGTTGATTTAGCACAAGATTTTAATCAGCACTGCAGGTATTCAACACAGGACTTGGTTGCTTGGAGTAGCTTCTTCTGTACAGCCTCTGGTTGTGAAGCAGACAACACTGAAAGTCTTGGCTGGGGTCTCGCAGGAACTAATTTCATCATTTTGGCCAATTTTCCAGACATTGGGAGGTCAATTATAGCTTGTCCTACTTGTATCTTGTGGTTCAAAGATACTTTTGCTTGTGTGTTTTGGGGAAGGTTGCCTCAATACTACTATAATAGAGTGACAGTAGAAAAAGAGAGATATCTAGAGAAGTTGTTTCTTGTCTCTCACCTGCAGCTCACACAAATGGTGATGTCTACTTTCTGTCTTGGCTCTTTCTCATAAATTAGTTTACAAGGGATCTGAAAAAGAGCAGTGCAGAAATGTAGAGGTGAAGCAGGTGTATTGCATCACTTCGGTGCTGTGCCCTACAGAAGTGTGATGGAATATTCCAGTCCTTGCTATATCATATCAGCTGCCTTTTAGGGAACTACTACTGTGCAGGCTGAATTGTAATTCATTGCCTCCTGGACAACAATTGTCCATTAGAGACTACCATACAGAAAGCTCTGTCAGCCTGTGTGTCCCTAGGACAAAGTGCAAAGAAATGGCAGAACTAGCTGGAGGGAGAGAAGGTCTCCATTGTGCCTCTGCAGCACCTCCAGCATTCCTCAGCAAGTGGGTCTGAACCCGAACAAAAGCTGGTCTGCAGCTCAGGAATCTCTTTGCAGCCTTGTTCAGAACACCCACTGGAGCTGGTTCTGAGCTCCCTCCTTAACTCTTTATGTGACTCAGTTGAAGTACTGGGCAGTGCAGCTTTGGCCTGCCTTTGCCGTGTACTGTAATAAATGCTAAGCAATCTGCACAGCAGGGCTGGTAACACTGCTGAGCTGTTGTCTTCAGTAGCCTATGCTTTCAAACATGACATTCCAGCTTTGCCAAGCCTGTGCTGTCAAATCTAACACTTCAGCTTTCTCATTTGGGTGAACATATCTACAGGAAAACTTAGGAAAGGATGGAGCTAGAGAGTAAAATCAGTGGCTGGAGTAAATCCACCATAGTTAGCTGCTCCTCAGTTGATCATTTGGTCCTGTGCAGTTCCCTGCCATCAACTTGTTTTCCATGCTTATTCATCTTAGGTGGCTTTTGAAACTTTCAGCATTCCTCTGTGGTTTGCTGAATTGCTGAGATGGGGTTTTCACAGCTTATTGCTTGCTTTGGAATGAAAACTCCCTTTTTTTTGTGTAGGCTGTGTGTGGATGAGGAGTAAGATTGCTGTGTGTAAAGGAAATCTGAATGGAATGCAATCAGCTAGCAGAGAGGTCTGCTGTGTAGCCTGATTCAACGTTATTCCAGCAGCACTGGCCGAGTCCAGAATCGAGGAGGTATATGGCAAATTTGGTAATGCTCTATTTTTCCAATCTGTTCTGGCATGTCTAGACTTACATTTCCCTTCTGATCTGATGAAATAGTGCTGTGCACAGACACGCAAAGTCCTGTTTGCTTAGGTATATAGTGCAGCAGATTAGCCCTGGGGAAGTACTTGAGGTGGCCTTCAGCATGTGGCTCGGCCATGCTGCCTGTCTCCAGGAGCAGTGCTTCTGTTAAGGCAGGGGAGGTGGACTAGGTGATGTCTAAAGTTCCCTTCCAACTCAAACTACTCTGTGACACAAGTTTAGCTAAGGAAGAGATACAGAAGTCACATTTGAACTGAAATCAACAGTCTGAATGCGCCTTGGATTGAACTGTGAAGCTGCCCATCAGTTACGGATCAAATGTGAACACGTTTTGTGGTCCATGGAATCACAGAATGGTTTAAGTTGTAAGGGACCTTAGAGATCATCCACTCTGTGGACAGGACAATTTCCACCAGCCCAGGTTGCCCAAGGCCTCATCCAACCTGGCCCTGAACACCACCAGGGAGGAGACATCCACAGCCTCCCTGGGCAACCTCCTAGTTCAACACCTGCTGTGAGGGACTGGAGAATGTATGCTGGTTTGGGTTTGGTTTTCTGTTGGTGCAGCTTGACTCAAATCTGAAAAGACACCATTTGTTCCAAGTGCTGAGATTTCCATGTGTCATTCTGCTTGGTTCGGTACTACACAGGCAGTGACCACTGCAAACTCTGACACCAAATCCTGAAGCTTTTGCTCAGTGCCAGCTTAATGAGTTTTCTTTCCTGAGCGAGGAATAAAGCTATAGCGTAACAAACATTGCAAGCTGCTGTTTGTCCTCCTTTTTGCTGCAGAGACAAAATGAAATGTTATTATTAAAGGGCATGATCTGGTGCTGAAGTGCACAAGAAGGAGAGCTTAAGATCTATGAACAAACCATAACTGAGAAATCAAATCACTGGGAAACCAGCATGAGAAAGAAGGCTGAGGGGAAGGAGCAGTTGAAGTTAATGAAAGCATTAGGAACATTTAACTAACTGGAAAGTCTGGACTGGTTGTAAAACACTTGAGCTCTTGTTTGGTTGTTTATTTGGAGACATAAATTTGCTGCTTTACCTATATTTTAATATTTCAGATAATTTGTGCCAAAATGAATCGTGTTTTGTCTGAAACATTTGAAATGCCAAAGGTTCAAAAGTACCCTGAGATCCTGCACTGAATGATCATCTTTGAGGCTGCTGATGTTCACCATGACCCAGTTCAAACTCATCTGACCAAGCATTTCAAGACTGAAATAGGATAAATCTGGAATATTTCAGTCCTGTTTGATCACCTCCATCTGTGCTTTCAAGATACAAAAGTTACATAAATCTCTAAACCTTCTATCTGGTGTTTAGACTGATGCAAGCACTTCATAACCTGGATTCTTCCTCAGCTGTTATCTCCCTACCCTGTTTACAGAGTGGCCTTGCAGTGCTACTGTTCTGCTTTGTATCTCTTTCTGATCCTTCTGTAGGATAAGTGATGACACACAACACAGCTCAGTAGTGGACCCAGCAGTGTAGGAGGATCTTGCATTTCATTCTGACTGTGCTGAAGGTTAGTGTCTTTCAGCTGATGTGATTCACATATTCTGTTTTCCTGTCTTTGAGGAATGCATTTTTTGTTTTCTTAAGGATAGAAGTTTGGCTTGAATGAGCTTTTTCAGCCTTGCTGTTTAGCCCAGCTAGATTCAACAGGCAATGAGAACCTGTCAGCCTTTCTAGATTCATTTCTCCCTTGATTTTGTTTGCTTGGGGTTCTTGTTTGTCTGTTTTTTAGCAAAGTGTGTTGTAATGTAGCTCTTGAAGACTGTGCCAAGGAGCCTAAAGGTGTTTAGTCTCCTAACTCCTATTTAGGTACAGTCATTCCCACTGAAATGTGATGGAAATAAGGAGCTAAATACAATTGAATTTGGCACCTGCAATGGCCCAGAGAGCTCAGCAGTTTGTCTGTCTCCATCCTTGGACCTTAGAAGCTGATTTCTGGCTTAGAATCATGAAGTACTAATAACTACCTGTCTTTAGTGGCCTTTTGTTAGGGTAAATGTGTGGAAGGTTATGAAACTGCCAAAAATAGCAATGGGGACCATAAAGGTCCTTATGAGAGGGCTTGATTTGTTGGTTGCTGTGTGCTGTCGGTAGGAACATTGCAGCTGGACCTCACCTTTCTTTGCTGTGTGCTGTGGCAGTCATGCGACTGCAATAAAAAGGGGAGAGTTTCTGGGGCAGGCAGTTTGTAAGGCAGCTCCTCCTGCAGCAGCTGCCTGCTGAAAACAAGGGGAAAGGCACTGCTGGGCCTGTGCTGCTCTTCTGTGCTGAGGGAGAGAAAAGCAGTCTGTAGTGCAGGTGTAGATGCAGCCATGTCTTGGCTTGATAGAAGTCTGCACCTCAGCTTTTTGTTTCTATAACTGAGCAGCAGCAGCCTCTCACCTCCAGTCTCAGGAGTAAAAAATGGCAGGTTTTGCTGGGTTAAGTCTTTCTAATGAGCAGACATTCAACTCAGGCTGTCTTTTCTGAGGGGCCAAAGGCTGTTGTGTTACTGCCAGCCAGTTTTAAGCTCTCTGTAGAATCTGTGAGCAAGTTTTATTGCCCTTGGAGCAGTCTTGGAGAGGAGGCTGACCAAGCCCCTCTTTAGACATAGACTGTAACAACTGAGTAATACCCTGTCAATATTCAGGTGTTGCCTGATCCAAGCTGCTGCTGTGAGGCTGACGGATCTCTTTTTTTTGTGTGTCAATTGTGGAAGAAGTGAAGTTACTTTGAGGTTAAAGCCTGAAGCATATTATATTTTTGGCGTGCTGATGATAGGAGCTTTTATGAATGGACCTGGATTAGAAACTAGATCACCTGAATGTTACCTTCTGTTTCTTCTTCCACACCCACCCAAACCTCCCCTCTCAAGTTGTCTTCCTCTTTCTCTTGTATACCTGTTGCTGCTTGTAAAGATTTTTAGAAGTATGTAGTGGGAAATGGGCCACTTGAAGCAGAATAAATAGCTCTGTTTGCACAAACATTCCAGAGTCCAGGACAAGAGCATTGCAAAGGCAATGAGCTGCCTGTATCGCTGTTGCCATCTACTGGATGCCTGGCAAAGGCTTAAGCTGGCATCATGAGAACAAATGAACTGGAAAGGAGTGGAGGGATTCTTGGGAACAAGAAGTTAGGTACAGATACATTTATTTATATATATATATATATATATCTTTCACGGTTATTAAACAGTTCTCATGAACATCATGGTGACAAAACCAGGATGTAGAAATCTCTCTTTTACCATCCAGGGCCAGAACAAAGATGCAGAAATCTCTCTCTTACCATGCATGACCAGAGCTATGCAGGAGCTACCTGAAGGGACATTGTGGAGAGGCTGCTGCTGGTCTTTTCTGACAGGTAACTGGAGACAGAACAAGGGCGAATGGCCTCGAGATGAGGCTGGGGAGGTTCAGATTGGACATTAGGAAAAAGTTTTTCATGGATAGAGTGGTCAGGGACTGGAATGAGCTGCCCAGGGAGGTGGTGGAGTCACCCACCCTGGCTGTGTTTCAGGATGGTTTGGATGTGGTGCTTAGGGCTATGGTTTAAGGTGAATCTTGTAGAGCAGAGCTGTAGGTTGGACTCAGTGCTCCTGAGGGGCTTTGCCAACCTACATGTTTCTGTGATTTCTGTGAAAGAGAGGTAACAGAAGACAGCCCTGCATGTTTGCTCCTGTTTATGTAGCCTCCAAACATTCACTTCAGCCCTCTGGAAGGCAGGTTTGGAAAGCTTTGTGCTACACCAGAACCAGTTCTGTCAGAGGACTGTTATTCCTGGAGCTCTCCTACCTGCTGTTGCTTGATGCTTATTACCTAAGGCAGCTGCTGCTGTGCTGCCTCTGAACTGCTGCTATTTGTAAGGCAGTAGGAAAGGTCTTGATCTGTGTGAGTACTTGGAAGCAGGGAGGCTACATTTCTTTCTAGTTTGATTCTTAGGAACTAGTGAAATAAGCAAAACTCATGCTCAGGCAGCTGGTTAGGATGAGTGCAGTATGCTTAGAGTCAGTGAAGTGAGGACTAGATTGGTTGAACCAGTGCTGGAACAATCAAAAATGCTTTGTAATGCTGTGAGGAGAAAAATATGTTCCCTTCATTCATTTGGATGGGCACTGAGCCTGTGTGTTTGTCAGAGATGGGAGGGAGGGAAATCCAGTGTTTTTTACCAAAATTCAGCTATATTGGCATTATGTGGGAAGTTTTGAAGCTACAGCCATTAGCTGTGAATAAGGCTGTCAATCAAAGCAGCTTGGAAAGATGCTGCTCCCGTGAGCACTCCCAGTTTTCATTTGGTCTTTCTCTCTCATGCTTCTTCTCACAACTAAATTATTTTTATCTGCTGGTAGTCCTGGTAAAGTTAATCCCCCTGAAGATCCCTGAGTACAGGTATAACCAAGTGACTCAGCCACTGTGTCTTACAGCATAGGCTAATTGTCTGTCTTGATTTGCACTTGGAGTCTGGCAAGTGGCTGTTTAAAATCTAAGCCACCCCTGCCCCTGGGATCCTATAATGGTTTAGGTTGGAAGGGACCTCAAAGCTCATCCAATTCCAATCCCCCACCATGAGCAGGGACAACTTCCCCTAGAACACGTTGTTCAAGGCCTCATCTAACCTAGCCTTGAACACCTCCAGAAAGGTTGTGGATCACAGAATGTGATCATATTCACAGACTGTCATTATTCAACAGAATCACATTTTGTGATCTGCAACCTGTGCCAGTGTCTCACCACCCTCACTAGAAAGAACCCTTTCCTAGCATCCAGATTCAGTCTCCCATCTGCCAGCTTAAACCCATTCCTCCTCATCCTGTCATCACAGGACTTTGTCAATAGTCCCTCTCCAGCCTTCCTGTAGGCCCCCTTCAGATACTGTAAGGCTGTACGAGGTCTCCTTGAAGCCTTCTCTTCACCAGGCTGCAAAGCCCCAACTCTCTCAGCCTGTCCTCATAGGATGCTGTGAAACCTGCCAGGCATTAGATATTGCTTACCTTCTTAAACATTTAAATGTCTGCACATGGGCTTCTTTTTATCTTTATTCATATCAGAATCCTACCTGTCAGTTCCATCTGAGGTTAAATACTTCATCAGAGGGAGGAATGCTTTGTTTCTTGAGAGCACAAATAACTTTGGTTGTCTTCTGAAGCCAGGCAGAGTGGGTTTCTACATTTAATTAACTATGAGGAACTGCTTTATGCATGGCTGCTGCTCTCCTCTAGGCAAATCCAGGATTCTTCAGCTGCATCACTGGTCAGAGAGTGGAAAAAAAAAATAGAATATTCTCCCTGTGAACTCATGATCTCAGAGATACAAACCAGGAGGTAAACTTGCACAGCCAACATGGAAGGGAAGCTGCTCTGTCATGGACCTTTTCTGCCAGAAGTGCTCTGCACAAAATAGAAGAGCTGGGAATGGTTTAGAGAGAAGAGTGAGTGAGATTGTGGGCAATGTTATGTGTTTCTGTTCACTTTCTTCCTCTGTGAGACACTTCTCAGCCACTGATCAGAGTAAGTCTCAAGGATTATGCTTTCAATGACAGGGAACAACAATGCTGCTTTGAATGCCTGGAGTTCAGTAGTATTAAGTCTAAAAGCTCTTAAATGGTTAGAGAGAGCTTTATGAGAAAGATATTCTGCTGAGTGTGTGTAGATTCTGTTGCTGAGAGAAGCTGTTATGTCTAACAAGGAGAGAAGGTCTACAGCAGATGCGTGTCCCTTGTTTGGTCTGTTCAGTGCCTGTGCAGTGTTCTCCTAGATGAGAAAGAAGAGTGCCCTGACCAGAATGGTTAAGAGCTTTTGCTCACCAAGCATCTGAATGCATTAGAACGTGTCCTGGCAATTTGTATGAGGCTCTCATGTTGATCTGTCTGTCCTGTTTGATTGGAGAGGAAAAAAAACCCTTTGCCCCTTTCTCCAGAGGAAAATGGCTGGTTGGGAAAATCTAGTTCTGCTGACTTGGTTTTCTCCTGCAGCTTGAGGGGAAAATTTGCATCAGGGAAGTTTCCCTGTGGGCAGGGAGTGAAAAGAGACTCTCTTAAGAGATGCAAACATCTTCAGAGCATCTGGTACTCTTCCTAGGAAAACCCTGAATATGTGGAAACCTTTGCAGTCCTGGTCAGTTATTCTGATCTGGCTACAGGGTGGTGTTGCTGAACTGTGGTGATTAAGACAAGTGGAGCAAGATCCTCCTTTTCTGCCTTGAAAACCTCAGTATTTGGGGATGAAGCTGGTGTCTACAGGTCCAGAGCCACATTTTAGTTCAGTGAGTTTGTTTTCTTTGCAAATAGTTTTTCTTCTGTTATTTTAGATGTTCAGGATCAGAGGTTTGAAATACTTTCCCTGAAAGAAGCAGCAATCATTAGCTGGTGGAAGATAAATCTGCTAGAGATCTTCAGAAGTTTTAGATGCCATTGATGGCTGCAGATCACAGTAACCTTAGGGAGTTCGCAGCATTTGTGGTCCTTTATCACTCTGGCGTAACTGAACAGGGACACCTCGTATGGCTGTAAGGCTGAGGCAGTGTCTGACTGCAGTTCCTTGATAAGCAGTGGAAGAGAAAAGCAGAGGGAATCTTAAAAAGAGGAAGCTGAACATTAAACAGCTGTCAGAAAGAATTCCCTGTTGCCTCGGAGGAATGACATTTCAGTGTCAACTGCCACTCGAGATCCCAGGAAGGGGATGTCAGCTAACGAAGAGTTAATTGCTCTAGCAAAAAGTAGTTTAGCTAGAATCCTACTTCTTCTCTCCCCCGCTTCCTCGGGTGCTGTGTACAGTACGAGAGCTCTACCATCGGAAAACTGACAGTGATTCCTCAGTGCCTGAGCTCGGGAACGGGATGAAATTTAAACTGCCTTCTCAGACGAACAGAAAGAGGGACTTGCAGAAGAGGGAGCAAGACGGAGGCGAAATGCTGAGTATCTTTTGCATTCTGATGTAGGCATTTGAGAACAAAAATCTTCCCATTTCTACAAGACAATGGATTTAGGAAGCCCCCCGCAGCACAGTAGGTGGATTTCTTCTTTATACTCTCTATAAATTGCAGTTCTGGCTAGAGGATGAATTCTGCCTCTGCTTATGGGCACACTTGGTTGTTAGCAGCACTTTGATAGCATCACATTACTCTTTCTTAAATCACTTGTTCAGAGGTATTTCTTTAGCTGTTTGACTCTGTTGCTTTAAAGGATAATGCATTGTTTTTTAGCCCTTATCAGCACACCATCGTTCCAAAAGCTCTCTTATCTCAAAGCAGGCATGTTTTATTAATTATGGCCGTAGTATCTAGAGGAATAAAAAGACTCTTAAGTAAATGAAAATCCATTCCACTTACTGTAAGTAAAATATGTACTGCTTCAGGGAAATGGTAATGCTAAAGATAGAGCAGTTCCTAATTCCCTGGCAAATTTGTTTACTCTGGGGCACTTCCATTAGCTATAGGCATTACATTGGAGTGCACCTTGCAAACTTTACTGTTGGAGGAGATGAAGGTTGGCTTTTAAATGAGAGGGACTACACTACAACGCAGCCTGCTAAACTCCGTGCATCATTTCTTAATGCCATTAGTCACTGCTATCTGGAACAGAATCATTTATGCTAACTGCCAGGCAGTTCTGAGGTCTCTGCCTTCTCTCTCCTTGATTACACAGTTCTGCTCTTGCAGCTTATGCTGATCAGGTCTGATTGTGCAGCCACTCTCCCCTTGGCTGCGGTGCACAGTTCATTGAAGCCTTTAAGATGTTTCGATCTCCAGTTGATCCTGCAGTGGTGTGCAACGCGATGCTAGGCAGGCATGTGGCAGCTGTGTGCTTTATGACAAAGCATGTTTGGAGAGGGGGTGGTGATGCTGCTGCTGCTTGTATCTTTGTTCTGTTGGGGGATAAAGCTATCACATCTGTAATGATGGTTGTAACACTTCAGGTATCCTGCCTGATGAGCCATTTTCAGTAGGTAATTAGTCAGGTAAATGACTGACAAGTAAATTACGGTTAACACACGGAACACATCTTGCAGCTAACAGCACCTGCAGGTATTCAGGTGCTGTGCAAGCCAGCTCCTCAGAAAATACAGAACAGGGAGATAGGAGCTCACTCTAAGGTCTGCTGCACAACCACCTAACTGTCTTGCAGGATGCAGTGCTCCTTTCTTGTTTGTTTTTGTTTGTTTGTTTTTTTCCCCTGTGCCCACAGAATTGGTGACCTTAGGGATGCTCTTCCAGCAGAACAGTTCTGTTCTTGCACTGTTGTTCTTCTCTCTGTGGGCTTTATATAACCTTCCCCACTCTTTTAGCATGCACTTGCCACAGAATATTGAGATGCTTGTGATTAATCCTCCACTGGAAGGGCTTATTCTAATAGTGTATAGCAGATGTTGGGTTCTGTTGTGTTACAGACAGGTAGGATAGGGCTGAAGTCTGTATTTTCTGCATTGTGTGTCATGGTCATGATATCCTGTAGAGTCCTGATGTCAGGGTGACTTTGCTAGAAACAATCACGACAGAGTCTGGGCTGGGTTCTTTGCTATCTGGTTATGAACCTGATTCTCTTTCGTGCTGTGCATTCAGGTGGTTCAACTGTGCTGTGTGCAGTTTGCTGTTTACTTCTCACTAAAAGTTACTGACTGGCTTTGAGTAACATCCATGCTGTGCAGAGTGAAGTTTGAGGCAGTAATAAAAGTAGCGGTGTGGGGGAGTTAAGGAGGTCCCATGCTACTGTTTTGTTGTGAAGCATGCGGTGTGAGTGCACCATTTAGAGACAATGCAGTGGCAGATCCTTCCATTCCTTTGGTGATGGAGAAAGAACTGTTACCTCTGGGCTCTGCACCTGAGCAGGAGATGCTGCTGCTCGCCAAGAGTAAGACACTAAAAAAGGCTTTGGTGGTGGCCTGTAAGATGCTAGCCTATGTTGGCACTGCTTTTTGTGTCCAAGCTTTAAAGTTCATACAGTGGGTTGTGCACTGAAATCTTGTGTGAAATAATGGAAGATGAGTTTCCAGCTTATGTGGAGATAGAGTGATCTGTAACTGAGCCATTGCCTGCTTGTCTTCCTGCCCCTGACCACTTGTCAGGGCTGATTCAAAGCCTCGATTTGTTGGAAGTGCTTTTCCTTCTGTGGTGTGATGTCCTGTCTGGGTCAGCAGCACATCCCTAGGGCACCGAGGGTCAGCTGCACCTGCAATAGCTTTGGCAAAGGACCAGGGGATCAGAGAAGGTGATTATGGGAGTTGGAACGGGCTGCCCAGGGAGGTGGTGGAGTCGCCGTCTCTGGATGTGTTCAAGCAAAGCCTGGAAGGGGCACTTAATGCCATGGTCTAGTTGATTGGATGGGACTGGATGAGCTTGGAGCTCTCTTCCAACCTGGTCGATTCTATGATTATTCCCTCCTTAGCATCACTTCTGAGCCACATCAAATACTGGTTTGGGTGATGTTTCCAGCTTGAGACAGCAGCAGCACTTGGTTAGATGCTTGGGTCTGGAGCATAGGATGCACAAGATAAGAGGGCGAGAGGAGAAACCAAGTAGGTAATGTAATCGCAGCTTTCTCTTGCTTAATAGGCACTTCCAGGGAAGGTGAATCCTGACTGCTCTTGGGGTGGATGAAGAAGGAAAGATTTCTTGTCTAGATAATGTTGGTAGGGGATTTGACAGGCCAGCTGGTGGTCAAGTACCTTTAGTAATGCATCACAGACTGTCTAAACCAAGAACTTCCGGATAGTTGTGGATGCTTTGACTACTTGGATCCAAAGTGTAATCAGATATGACATCACAGATTGCATTGGGTTGGAAAAGACCCTCAAAGGTCATCTTGTCCAAGTTCCCTGCAGTCAGCAGGGACACTTCCAACTGGATCAAAAGATTAATTCTCCTTTGCTCCTCTTCATGACACTGGAGCATTTCCTTTATCCTCTGATCTGTTTGGCAAACAGACACATTTCAATCAATTTCCAATTCATTTAACCTTTGATGCATTTCAAATTCATTCCAGCTTTGGCCTAACAAACCTCAGCTGGATGTTCCAGGTTCTCTTCTAAGGAGACACTGCAGTATGCTTTGATTCCCTTCCCCCCACCTTTTCCAAAGGTATTGTTTTGGAATACAGTTTTGCAGACATGTTTTAATGCAGATGCTTTTCGCCTGGAGCAGCAGTAAGATCTCTGCATAATTCACAGCTTGTTGTTTGCATGTGTTTATGAATTTGCCTCATAATGAACTACTAAGAATAACAAAGTTTATGGTCTGGCTGGGTGTAGCTCTGTGGCTGTGGTTTAACTGAGTGAATATTGCCAAGGGTTGTCACTCTGTCTCTGCTCTCATTTTCTATCATTCTAAGCTCATTATATGCTTAGAAACTTCCTTGATCAGCCCTGCTTCACCTTTTGCTTTATTTGCAGACTTCCTATCTCTAGCTTGCATCATTTCTCTTGAACCAGAGCAGTGTCTCTGCTGGTGGGAATGAACCACCGGTGTATTTCTGGTGGAAATTACCAGTTTGCTGGTGACCTCCTGTCCCACTTCAAACTGATGCAAGATGATGAAGGCCTTTGATATCCAGTTCCTTCTTTTGGGGTTTCATTCTGGGCGAGACTCTCTCAGGCCCTGCCCCTGCTGTTCAGCCATTCACACTCATTAGAGGTTAGTTCTAACCCTGTTCAGAAATAACCCCCAGCTGGGGTCAGAGCTGCTGCAAAGCTTTGATGCTGGCTGCTGTAGCACATGAGTCAAAGTTGAGTCCCCCACAGCTCTCTCTCCCCTCAGAGGAGTCTCTTCATTTTTTCATACATTATTTAGGTGGTGATTTGAGTAAGAGAGGCGTATTGGGGGGGGGGGGGGCATTCATAATTCATTACTGGNATAATTCATTACTGAGAAGTAACAAGCCATGGCCTGGACAGTGAGGACAGACTAAAGTCTCTGGGTGGTTGGGGGCAGGGGTTTCCCTTAAAGAAAGAGTAGGGTTTGCCATGCAGCAGGACCATTTAAGCTCAGTGTTGGGAATAAATCTTGGGAGTTTTTAGGAGCTGTGTGTGAAAAAGCAGAGGAAACATAAAGTGGACACAGGATATCACTTCAGAGCAGGGGAGCTGCTGCAAGCAGGCTAGTTTTCATTTTGGTGCTCAGACTGCCTACATGGAACTCTGTGCTTTTGTTTAAAGGAGTGGCAGACGTTTGAATTCAGCAGTGGCATGCAGAGATGGGGATGTAAAGACTGAACTTGGAGTGAGCTCTTAAGCTCTGAATTACAGCATCTCTGTGGAATTTGCAGGACAGCCTTAACATGACAACCTTAGATTCATGTTTATTGAACCCTCTTATTAGCTCTGCTGGATTTTAGTTCAGCTTTATGGAGGTTTTCCTGTCTCCAGTCAGGAAGCACTTGCAAAGACCAACTTCTGTTCACTTGAAGACTCAGAGCAGATCCAGAAGGATTTTAGAGTAAACCTTTACACCAGAGATGCCTGAAGTAACTTGAGTGGAATGACTTAGTTGGGATCTATGGAGGGGTAACTTGAGTGGAATCATGTAATTGGGATCTGTGGACTTTGACCAAATGTACAATGTTTTGTAAAGCTGAATTCTTTTTGGGTTTCTTGTCAGATTCAAAGTGAAGTCATAGAGACTCACTTCCAATAAACATGCTTCTTCAGGCTTGGAACAAAAAATGCAGATTTGATGGTTGGTTTGAAGCACCTCCTGGAAGATTCTAGATATCAATATACAGTCTATGATACTTAGTGCATGTCACTATTTCTGTAGCCTATAGTACTCAGTGTCTGTTACTATTTCATGTGCCAGGTCAGTACCTATATTGATGAAGCACCATTTCAATTCAAGTGCCTTTATTTGGGTGTACAGGATTAACTCTCCTGGGAGGAGTGGTCTTGAACCTGACTCCAGGTGGTCTTGACCCCTCCCCAGGGGTGGCTCTGAAGACTACCAGGTGATGGTTAGCCCACTCCCCCTTTGTGCCTCAAAATCCATAAAAGCAGGGAGACATCTGGTTTCTCTCTATCGCCCTCTCTGCCTGCTAGCATCACCACTCCTGTTTCCTGCTGCTCTTTGCCTAACCACGTGGCCACCATCTCCACCAGGCAGACAAAACTCATTGCCATCAAATCTGGTTGTACATTTATGTGTTTTGTATCTTGTTTTCCCTTCCCTATACCTTTGTAACTTCCCTACCTCATATACCTTTTATTTATTGTTAAACTTTTCTTCTTTTAACTTCTAAAACAGCAGAGATAATTTATTTGGATCTGCACACCTTTCCTCTCTCTCCATCTAATTCCTTTTCATTTGGGAAAGAAGGGGGAAGAGGGAAGGGCATCCTATAAATTGTTATTGGTTCTATCAACTCTATTGGAGGCCCTGGGAATTTAAATTAGAACTGAGACATTTGGGCCACTTCCCTGTGTAGAAACAAACCTTCCCAATTCTTTTCCCACTCTGCTCCTCCAACACTGTCCACCGATGGTTCTGAAAGCTGAAAGGAGCAGTGTGAGATGATCTGTAACCACTATATTTGCTTAGGACTTGAGTTGAGGCTTGTAATGGGAGTAGAATAAATATAATTGTTAAAAAGGGAATTTCGGAACAAAAATGTCCAGTCCTGTATGTTTTAAATCTGTCTGTGTTAGCCTGCGTTTGTTTCATGGCTGGAGGGCAGGGGATTCATCCAGAGGGACTCTGATAGACTGGAGAGGTGAGCCCAAGCCAACTTCATGAAGTTCAACAAGACCAAGTGCAAGGTCTTGTACCTGTGTCATGGCAATCCCAAGCACCAGTACCGACTGGGCAGTGCCTGGCTTGAGAGCAGCCCTGGGGAGAGGGACTTGGGGGTGCTGGTGGACAGGAAGCTCAATACGAGCTGTCAATGTGCTCTTGAAGCCCAGAGCCTGGGCTGCAGCAAGAGCAGTGTGAGTAGCAGGGTGAGGGAAGTGATCCTCACCCTCTGCTCCACACTGCTGAGACCCCACCTGGAGTACTACATCCAGTTCTGGAGCCACTATGACAAGAGGGATATGGATGTGCTGGAAGGTGTCCAAAGAAGGGCTGTGAGGATGATCAGAGGGCTGGAGCACCTCTCCTGTGAGGGGAGACTCAGAGAGTTGGGGCTGTTCACTCTGGAGAGGAGAAGGCTCTGAGGTGACCTTATTGTGACCTTTCAGTATTTTAAGGGGGCTACAAGGAAGCTGGGGAGGGACTTTGTAGGCTGTCAGGGAGTGGTAGGATCGGGGGGAATGGAACAGAGCTAGAAATGGGTAGATTCAGACTGAATGTTAGGAGGAACTTCTTCACCATGAGGCTGGTGAGAGCCTGGAATGGGTTGCCCAAGGAGATGGTGGAAGCCTCATCCCTGGAGGTGTTTAAGGCCAGGCTGGATGAGGCTCTGGGCAGCTTGATCTAGTGTAAAGTGTCCCTGCCCATGGCAGAGGGGTTGGAATTGGACGATCCTGACTGATTCGATGAGTCTTTGGTTCCTTCCAGGAGGTAAGACTTTAGCACACTGATTGCTTCTTGGACAGGAATTTGAGCTTCATTCTGAAGTCTCTTCCGTTTCTAACTTAAAGCCCATCTGTGAAAGATCCACACTGAGGTAAGGCTTTGCAAGACAGGTCTATTTCTGCCTCTGATATTTTTGCACAGAGCAAGTGGTACTTGCATGCATACAGAAGTTGCTGCAGCAGCTCTGTGATGAACGTTTGCCTTTTAAAGTCTGGGTAAGGACACAACACATTCCCTGAGCAGGACGTTATCTGCTATCTGAGGACCAAAAACTATAGCTGAGGGGATAAAATTGTAGGGAATTGCAGGTCTCACAGTGCCTCTGCCGGCACAGCAGGAGTGACCTGTAAAAGGGACTGGGCTGTGACTTGATAGGCAAGCTGGTGTGGAAGATGTCAGGGAGCTGCTGGTGGATGACAGGACAAATGAATGCAATTACTTTTATATAATAAAATGGGCTTGCTGCTTCGTGCTAATGGTCCTTGCCTGGCAGCTGGGAGCAGGGAGGGGGGCTAGGGAAGATGAAGTAGTTTTCTGGCATGAAAGAGAGCTCTGGACTTGGGCTGTGTACCACAGGTTAAATTCTATCTCTCCGCATCTTGCAGAGAAACCTAATTTTTGAAATCTCCACAGGCATCTCGGAGACAGAAGATGCTAATTTTAGCAATGTGGCAGCTCGTCTCCTTCCCCACCCCCTTCCATTTGCTGCCAGAATGCTTAACAATCCAGTAAACAAGCTGTGGAACAAGGGGAATAACCTCAAGAGCCGAGGGTGTCGGCCTCTTGTGAATGGCATTTTTGGGGGAAGAGCTTTCCCCCACGCCCTGTGGGGTCTTGAGTTTGCGACGGAGTTAAAAATAGAGGCGCAGCAGTTGAAGGGGCAGTAAAAAGAAGCGTTTAAAGGTGTAGCAGCCAGGGCCGGCAGTCTGCCTTCACTGACCTGATTAATTCTGCGCTAGCTCTCAGGATAGTCTAAATTAAAGCATTGCATAAGAGAAGTGCTTGGGAGTAAAGAAACAAGCCTGAGTAGGACTTGGATATCTCATTTTGGGTGCTCATCAGCCTGGCGCTGGAAATTGCACCCTTCTCCCCATAACACCTGCTGAAGGAGTTTATTACGTGTTACAAAACACACTGGAATAGCTTCTGTTTTGAAATGCCTTTTGCTGTGCAAAAAGGTGTTACTTCATCTTAATAAGCATTGGAGCCCAAATTGGTGTAGTTAATGAACTATAATTTCTACACTCTGTGCTGATGCCCTTGCATCTTTTATCCTCTGCTTCAATCTGGTGTGTGGAAACAGTTTGGAAAAGGTTTATCCAAAATCAAAGGTATTGGAGTCCCAACTGTCTAAATGCCTTCTTGTGCAAAGTGTTCTCGTGTTGCTAGCAAGGGAGGAGGATCTAGATCTGTTAGCTGGGATTTTCATAATGAAACTTAATTGAAGAGCTTCCAGTGCAAAGCTTCCTTTGGCTTGCCAATGCCCAATGCTTTTGGAAGTCTGTTTTGTTGCAACAGTGCTTGTTGGGCACCTGAAGTTCTGCATGCACAGCTCAGGAAGCATTAAAACCCAGGCGCTCATTGCTTCAGAGCTGCTGTGTGGCTCAGTGTGTGCTGTTAGCTGCACACAACACGCTGCTGCCTCTTGTGTGTAGGAAATGTACTGGTTCTCAAGAAGGAAATGTGAGGAAGTGAAGTGCTGATTGCACTCACAACACGTGGCTAATAAATTTGGTTAAATTTAACATGCATCATCATTTCCAACACCCTCAAGTGTCTGGGAAGTGGAATGAAGTAGGGAGGTTTCATCTGCTTGGAGCACTGCATTTGTCTAGTTCAGTTTGACTGGAATAATGGAGCAGAGTGCAGCACAACTGCTTTATGTACAAGCATATGTGTTGGCTTCTACAGCTACCTAGTGCCTGAGACCACCTCTCAGCACATTCTTCAGCCCTTCGTGGCTCAGCTGGCTGAAAACTGTCTCTGCTCAGCAATCCAGGCTGTAGATGTGACTGAAGGCAGTCTAAGGTGTGATATTGCGAAGCCTCAGGACAGGCTTCACTTCCAAATGCAGCTCCTGTGTCACAAACGTGCTGCCTGCTCCTCTGAAAAATGCAACAATTGCCTTGGGTTTGCCCCATTCCTGTCTTGGGTCTCATGTATCTTGTCCTCAGCACACAGCAAAGGTGCAGTTAGTACTTGTGTATGAGTTCTGGCAGCCGTGGTTCTCTTCTGACTGTGGTTATTTTGTGCCTTTTCCACAGCTTCCTGAGAGCACTGACGCTACCTTTTAGAGGAAACTGAGCTCTGCAGACAATAGGCTGTAGGGTAAAACGATGTCAAAAGCAGTAATGTGAGCAAGCTCAACCAAGGGAGCTGTGAGCATGCTCCCTTCCACCACTAGCAGAAGAGGAACAGAATAAAGGAATTGTCTTGGGCTGCATTCACTGAAGGATTTTAATGCGTTTCTATTTTTAAGGGGAGAAGAAGATTACGTGGGGAAACGAAGGGACCTGAGGTAGTTTAGTGTTCATCTCTGTGAACTGTGTCTCTGCCTGGATGCATCTGTAATATCTAGGCTCTCGCTGAGATTTAACCTCTCACTTGAGGAGTTTACAAAACTAAGTAGAAAATACAGGGAATGCACTGGGAGGTGGGAACAGCAGAGTCATGCAGAAGGGGGATGATCTTCAGGTTAGAAGCAGATCAAAGATAAGTGCCACACAACAGGGAAGGAAGGCCACGTGCCCTGCTCTTGCCCTTTGAGACTGTAGTTGAAAGATGTAGCAGATGGCAGCAGATGAAGTTTCTTCTACAAGAGCAATAAACTCTTTCTTTAATCCTTCTTGCACTGCTCCTGGCCATTTGAATTCAAAGAGCAGGCTGTAAGCCAAGGGGAAGGCCTTCAAACAAGTCAGAGTCAGTGAGGATCAATATTACAATCTGGAGCAGCTGTTCCAGTCAAGTCTGGGTTGTCTCTGGTTAAGAAGAATTTGAAGTTCAGACAGTGCAGCTTTCAGGAGGGTGTGCAAGTGGCCACCAGTCGCTGGCTAACCCAGCACCCTGCAGTTTGGCTCGAGTCAGTAGCTCAAAACTCTCTGCTTGAATGTTGGATGGGTTTTTAAATTATTTGTATCCCCAGCTAATGCAGCTTTCAGAAGATGGAGATGACTAAGCCTTCTTAGAGGAAATAGGAAGTAGATGCCACTTTGGGCCTGAAGATTAGGTGATGTGTCTGCTGGCATCAATGTCTCTTAAAACTGGGCAGAGAGGAATTAAGTGGCTTGTGGTGTTCCTCAGGAAGGCTGGGACAGAAAGGAGCTCTGACCACCCATCTCTCCTAAGTGTGTGGCTGAAGCTGGACCATTGGCTTGTGCATCTTCTCACTGAGAGATGTCCTTCCCCTCTGCCCTCTCATGGGCAGAAAAGGCCCTTTGGGGAGGGATAGTAAGACTCCAGGTTCTGAGAGTGGCTTCTAGAAAGGCTTTAGCTTAAACAGCAGGGGCAGCAGAATTTCCCTGGTTGTTGTGCTCTAATGAAGTCCTTTTTGAGTTCAGGAGGGCTCCAGTGGTTTTCACAAGTACTAGCACTGGGTGGGGGTGGGGAGTGTGTGTTTGTCTGTGTACTTCAGCTTGGCTGTGTAACTTCTAGGAGCTTCCTCTTTGTAGGTGAATAAAAATATTCTGCTTCCCTTTTTGTTCTCCTTAAAATGTCGACATTGGGAATACCACAGAGCAGGGTCGTGCTTCAAACACCTCTCCTTCCTAGCAGACCTTTCAGATCTGCCTTCTCTTAGCAGTTTGATACCTGAAGGCAGGTTCATGCCTGAGAAGTGTTTGTACAAAGTTAGTACAGTTTGAAAGCAGCAATGTCTGGGGGCAAGGCATCTGCTGGGTATGGGCTGGTTGTAGTTTGCAGGGAGAGCTATTGCACTGCAAGGTATCAGGCAGCATTTGACTTCTCAGTCATAAAAGCTGAAGGGACAAAGAGGAGCAGCAAGTGAAGGGATTTTTATATTTTGTTTTTCACAGGCTTAAAATAAGACAGCAGCAAACAGCCTAAGCCTTCTGGCTCTGTCTGCAGCAGCCACTGGAGCTGCCAGGGGTGTTACCTCCTGCAGAGCGTGGGCACCACTTACACAGGTGTTTTTGGGTGGCCCAGATGATACTTCCTCTCTTCCAAATTCTTAGAACTTTGAAACCATGTTAGAAGCTACTTTATAAACCCCCCCAAGACACAGAAATGCAGCAATAAAGGCTGTGGGGTGTGTGTGGCTGAAGTTGTAGTGCTGTGGAGGACCCGTCCAAATGGGTCAGTGTGGCAGGCTGTTCAGCTTCAGCTTTTAAGGCTTTCAAAGAGCTCAAGATCTGAAACTCTTTCCACTTCTTTCTTGCCCTTCCCCCTTCTTGGCTAGATGCAATTTGTCATCCAACTTTCCTTAATGCACTGTGTGGTTTGAAACCACCCAGCCTACAGATTTTCTTGGACAAGTGTGAATTCCCTGAAAACCTTGAATGGCCAAGATGATTTATGGGTCTTTAAAGAAAATAATGCCAGCAAAGTATTTCAGTTCTTCCAGGCTCTGAACTAGAAAAGAAGTCAGGACTGAAACAAGAGGTTGTGCATGTCACGTACTCAGATATGCTGTGGTGAACAGTCAGGTTAAGCCAGCTCAGTCAAAACACCTTTCTTGGTGCTCTCCTGCCTTCTGGTCATTAACTGAAATGTTGCTTGTTGGACTTTGAAATAGAGGAGTACATTTTAAAGAGCAATAAGCCCACCACAGCTCCTGTAGAAAGGAGTGAACTTTGCAGTTAGTACCAGTTAGGGAGGGGTTGTGCATATAGTTGGGATTCATTTTCTTGCCTGGAAACAACCTTTTTGCTAACGCACAGAATACTGCAGCAGTAAAGTGTGTCCCTACCCAAACCCCAGTGTTGGGGATGGTTATATTGTCACATCGGTTACTGGTGTGATGCTAAAGCAGAGCAAGCTGTCTCTCTGATTTGTAACCCTCCTATAGATCATGCTTCTCCCTTCCTTTCTCAGCACCTACCCTCTCTCCCTGCTGGTGCTGTTTCACTTGCTTCGTGCATTTCAGATTCCTCATCCGGTTGCTGTTGCCAGCCCAGCAGTGGGGGGCTGAGAAGCTGCTGGAGGCCAAATGCTTTGTGTAACAGCATCGTTTTGCTAGTGAAACGGGTCGATAATCCAGGATTTTACCAGTGACCTAAAGTTTAAATTTAAAAGCTGCTTTGAGACTTGTAGTACACAACGTGGGGTTTAGGAAGATTAGTTTTGACATCAGCCAGTATTGTGGAGGAAATACCTCTGCAGCAGCAGTTGTTAAGAAAAGGCTTTTAATTCAGTCTTGATTGACAAACAAACTGTGTTGTGAGATCAGAAGAAGGGGCTGGTAAATACCTTCTCAAAAGCCCATCTCATCAGGATTCCAGGACATTAGAGTCCCCTCATTAACAGAGATGCTGGAGCTCCAGAGAGAACCCCAGCTTCAGTGGATGCTTGCACCTTAGAAAGAATGGTGAGCAGGTTGGACAATGCCAAATGCTGACAGCCACTGCAGACATTATGGTGACATAAAGTATTGCTGCCTCACCTGAAAAGCCACTGGTACAAATCAAGGTCAGACAATCTGGGCACAAGCCAACCTCATGAGGCTCAACAAGACCAAGTGCAAGGTCCTGCATTTGGGTCAAGGCAATCTCAAGCACAAATCCAGCTGGGCAGTGAGTGGCTGGAGAGCAGCCCTGAGGAGAGGGACTTGGGGGTGCTGCTGGACGAGAAGCCCAACAGGAGCCAGCAGTGTGCACTTGCAGACCAGAAAGACAACCAGGGCCTGGGCTGCAGCAGGAGAAGCGTGGCCAGCAGGGCCTCTACTGTGTTCTGCTGAGACCCCACCTGGAGTACTGCACCCAGTTCTGGAGCTCCTATTACAAGAGGGATGTGGAGATGCTGGAGTGTGTCCAGAGAAGGGCCATGAGGATGCTCAGAGGGCTGCAGCAGCTCTGCTGTGAGGACAGACTGAAAGAGTTGGGGCTGTGCAGGCTGGAGAAGAGGAGGCTCCCAGGTGACCTTCTTGTGGCCTTCCAGGATCTGAAGGGGGCTACAAAAATGCTGGGGAGGGACTTTTTAGGATATCAGGGAATGACAGGGCTGGGGGGAAGGGAGCAAAGCTGGAGGTGGGGAGATTCAGCCTGGACATGAGGAGAAAGTTGTTGAGCATGAGAGTGGTGAGAGGCTGGAATGGGTTGCCCAGGGAGGTGGCTGAGGCCCCATCCCTGGAGGTGTTTAAGGCCAGGCTGGCTGAGGCTGAGGGCAGCCTGCTCTAGGGTAGGGTGTCCCTGGCCATGGCAAGGGGGTTGGGACTGGCTGATCCTTGTGGTCCCTTCCAACCCTGACTGATTCTGTGAATCTGCTGTATGTCCAGGCTAGTGGAATTCAAGAGTAGAATTTGCCCTGTTGTGCCTGGCAGAGGCTGAGCAGGCACAGCTCTCTCAGGCCACTGTAAGGAGGGGGCTGTAAGTGCTCAAAGGAAGACTGCATTTGTTTGCTGTGATGAGATGAGAGTAAGGAGATCCATATTCAGCTTCCTGCTCTCTCAATTCTAAATGAATCATTTAGAACTTGTAGCAGAGCTCGTTCCAGACAATCCTGGTGGCTTCTGGGACTCTGGGCAGGATGTGTAGTCTTTGAGGATCTCTGTCAGTCCACTTCTAAAACCAGGACTGTTGCTAACACTTGGGAGAGTTTTCAGAGGCATTCAGTGAAACTTCCCTGTGTCAGATTCGATCTGGGTGTAGCAGAGTATTCCATTTGCCAACAAAACCTTAATTTGAAACTTCCCAACTCCTCATATGTTCAGAGAGTGGTGATTTTGTTCCGTGTCTAGCCACCTGCTGTCTTCTCCTGTGGTAAAGTACACTGGTAACTATGGGAACAAAAACTTAAGAACAGACACCCACATGTGTTGAAGTTGATTTATAGAAGGTCTTGAAGTGATGCCATGAATTGTGAGACACAGAACTATCTGGTGTGGAGTTTGATGGCTTTCAATAAGAGATAAGTATTGTACTTCAATAAATGATTTAGCCTGTCCTTGGCCTCCTCCTCCTGTGTGTGTTCAACTCTGCTGTGTCTGACCTGCAGCAGAACATTGTTCTGCTGCATTTCCCAGGTGCTGTGCTTTGTCCCCAGTAGTGTAAGATACCTCCCTTGGGTTGGGCAATAGGATCTGCTATATCTGGTAGGAGATAGGACTTGGAATGTGATAATATGTGACAGCAGTACCTCTGGAGCTGGGGGATGAAGGATGAGGGAGTATATACTCAAAATGCAATGTATCCTTCCAGCGTGGAGCACTGTCATAAGCCATAGTCTTGGCTGCTAGCTGGAGCCTGGGCAGTTTATGCTGGTGCTCTGGAAGTGCTCAGTGCCTTCCCTAGCTGGCCAGCCAGGATGGAGTCAGTGCTGCTGTGGCTGTGTAGCAGGGATAGCTTCTACCCTAGATGGTTTGGGGATCTCTAGTTGCCACTGAATCACAACTGTGTGAGAAAGCTTTATCCAAATGAATGTGGGACTCTTTAGCTTGGAGGAGACTGAGAGGTGACCTCATCAGTGTTGATAAATGTGTAAAGGTGAGTGCCAGAAGGCTGGAGCCAGGCTCTGATGGGTGATGCCCACTGACAGGACAAGGAGCATTTAAGTTTCATTTAAGCAGGAGGAGGAATTCTTGCCCTGTGAGGGTGCCAGAAGCCTGGAACAGGCTGCCCAGGGGGGTTGTGGAGTCTGCCTCTCTGGAGATATTCAAAACCCACCTGGATGTGTTCCTGTGTGGTCTGATCTAGATGATCCTGCTCTGGCAGGGGGGTTGGACTAGATAAGCTTTGGAGATCCCTTCCAGCCCCTGGCATTCTGTGAAGTCCAGAACCTTAAGCAACTTCCGTCAGGACACTAATAAAAGTTGCTGCATTCTACAGATGTGTGAGAAGCAAAACATCAGAGCTGTGCTTTCAGCCTCAGCTGAAGAGAAGCAGGGTCAGGGCTTCGTCCCATAACAGCTTAGCTGTTTACCTCCAAGTGTTAGCTGGCTGGCAGCATGGCATTGGCCTTTCTCTGCATAGTTGGGCAAGTAGGTATTGGGAGAATTCTTGTCCCTTTTTAGTCCCTTCTTAGGTCTTGATTCTTTGGTGTGATAGCAGCACACCACAAGTCACTGCTGCTCTGGTTAGCAGAAGTAGATAGCTGAGGCTGGAGTGTGAAGGAATTAGGGCATGCTATGCTTTGTATAATGTAGAACTGACAATGGCAGGGATTTGTTCCATGCTGGCACTGTGCTTTCCAAACTGGAGTGTCAGTGACCTTTCCCTGTCATGTACACTTCTGGGTGTGATTCAGGGTCCGTGAAAGCCAGATAAAAATTCATTGCTTGTTTCAGGAGTCAGTAGATTGCCTTTTTCATACAGAAAGCTCCTGTGTTTTAGACTGTGAGAGCGTCTTTTAGCTGTAAAATGCTTTGGTCTCCTTGAGCACAACCTGTGTTTTTCTTTATTTCAAAAAATGTGCCTGCATTGTGAGTGCCTTCAAATGTCTCTGATGCTTCTTCTGTGACTCCTTTAACTGCTTGGCAAAAAGCTCCCAAAGAAAGAAAACATTTTCTTGTATGAAATAGGTATGAAGCAGTAACTAAATACTGACTTTGAACCTTTTTACAGGCTAAACGAGATAAAAGGTAGACCCTGGAATAGCCCTAAGTTGGGATCCATTTGGGTGGCTGATCAGTGAATGAGTTGATCAGCCTTAGCATTAACTTTTCATTAGCTCTGTCTCTTGATAGAATTGTGAGGCATTGATGCTGGTGGGTGGGAGCTTTGTCTGCAGGCAGAGCACCGAGCTTCGCCTGTAGGGCAAAAGCTTCCTGTCGCTGTATTCCCCCAAGATCTCTTAGAGATGTTTTCGCAGCACTTGCTCTACTTCTCCCTCAGGATGCAAGGCAGTGATTTGTTGCTAACCTGTACTTGCCTCCAGGGGATAGAAACAGTGGCAGAGAAAAATAAGTTACTTTCAGGACAAATGTGGACCGTTCTATCAAGTGTATGGCTTGATGGAGTTATCCCTGTCAAGAGAAGCGGCTTGGTCATCCTCTAAGCCCAAGACACCTGAGTTATTTCAGGATAGACAGAAGTGGAATCTGGAAAGTAGTTTGGTAGGCAGACTATCTTGATAGCTGCGGTCTGGGTGTGAGGCTAAGAGGTCCCTTTTATTGTTTCTGTTTGTGATTTCTTCTCACGTGTTGTCCTGGAACTTCAGAAAGTAGTTTTACATAGGTAGCATTCAGTACAGAGGAGGAAATATGTGGTCTTTGCCAAGAAAAGAAATCAGACAGAACTCCAAAGAGAGCAGCTTGCCTATTTTTATCAGTAACCATAGACTTGCTTTCTCAGCTTAAGTATGGGAGGATGCCTTAGCAGTATGCAGATGCATACTGTTGGACACAGGGGAGGCATTCAAATGCAATGCAACTATTTTTTTCTTTCTTAAATGAAGTAGCACCCCCTTGATGTTTGTTGCCTGCTGAATGAAATACATCCCAGAGCAACTGACTGTTATTTTGTACTTCTTTCCTAGCATACATGAATTTTTGCTTCAGCTTTTTCCAAGGAGGGAAGCAAAATGCCTCCATATAACTTGCTGGAGAGTGGGGCAGCAAAGAGTTAATAAACGGTTATCCCAGGTGGTTGAGCACTGGAGTTGCAGTGAGATGCTGGTAACATTCATTGAGCTCCTGTGCTGGTTTCTACCTGTCAGCAGCTCCTGATACACTACTATACAGGGAATAAAAAATGAGCTTGCTCAGCCGAGAAGCTGCAAGCATCCTTAGGAACCTTCTGATGCCACACTGAAGACCAACGTGCAGTGTTCTTCTCCTTATTGCAAAGAGTCTTTTGCAGCCTCAGTGATGTACATATGGTCTTGGCTGCTTCCTCTGGTATTTTGTCCACTTGATTCTCTCACTGGAATATGGATGATGCAAGCACCATTAAATGCCTCAGCCCAGAAAAAGGTAAGGGAAAATGTCTTTTTCATCACCTTTTCAAGGGAAAGGAGTTTGGTTGTGCAGAGAAGTGTAGTTTACAGAGCTTTCTTGGACACTTGTTTTCTGTCATTCAAACTTAAATGCTTAAAACACATATAAGGCTGTTCCTTAAGGCAGCCTTTGCTGTGCCATGCCTTTGCCTCCTGTAACCAGCAGACCTTTAATTATACCTGCATCTCTAATGGCTGCTTCTCTCTGCATGAGGAGTGCAAAGGAAGAGTGCACCAGGTATATTTGTGTCCCTTTTCTGCTCCCTTAAAGAGCTGGCTGTCACTATGAAGAAAGGCTTGCTATTTTTAACCATAGACCTTCTGCTACCCACATTAGAAGAGAGAAAAGAGACTCCAGCACCATTGTGAGTCAGCTGCATTGTTTGAATTTATTTTTTTCTTTTAATTGTGTGATTTGCTTCTAATTAGATGTAGGGGGGTTTTATACCCATCAAAGGAGGAGTGCACAGAATCTGTTGCGGTTGAACTTCTCCCTGGTGGAGTTATCCCGGGGATGAATTCAGTCCTCTCAGAACTGCCTTAAGCTGTGAAAACTGTGCTGCAGTTTCCTGCGGTTTGAACTTGGAGGTCATAACTCTTGTATTGAAGGCTCCTTAAGAAATCATATTAATTCAAGACCAACTCTCAAAAGCCCAGGTTTTAGTTAGTGGGGTATTTTTAAGCTTTATGTTCTCATTTATTTATTTGCTAAAAGCCCAGAGAGGGGACCCCTCACTCACCATCCCCTTTAATGGACTCAAACGCTTAGTTGCTTGTCTCTGCGCATTCTGTGTTGGGTGCCTGTCAGGCATGTGGCTTTACAACGGTTATGCAACAAGTACAAAAGTGTCACTTGTGTGTGCTCAGGAAAGCTGCCCTGGCTGCACTGCATCCTCTTCTAACACCTTCATGTCTTTGGGAAGGCAGAGCAGTAGCTCAGACTCCTCTGCTTTTCAACTCGCAGTGTTCCTAGTCCAACATTCGTGAGCATGCTGCCAGAGCTTTTGAAGCTCATTAAAAATCATAGCATCAACTGGGTTGGAAGAGACTTCCAAGATCATCCAGTCCAACTTATCACTCAGCCCTGTCCAATCAACTAGACCATGGCACTAAGTGCCTCAAATTTAAATAAGGTTAATTTTCTGCTGTAACATTGTCTAAAAATAAACTTTTAAAGTCCTATCTAGATGGAAATGTTACCAAAGTGCTTGGATCTGTCTGTGTTTAGGTGTTGGAACCAAACCTGCTATCCATTAGCTCTGGTTTAGACTCCTCTGGGTCTTTATTATTAGGGCACTAAAAATAAGCTACAGAAGAGGTGATGCAGACAGGTAGGTCTGTGACTACTTAACTGACTAGTTAACACTGCACCAAATGCTGCTCCAGCTGCACTGCATCTTCTTCTAACACCTTCATGTCTTTGGGAAAGCAGAATAGTAACTCAGGCTCCTCTGCTTTTTCAGCTCACAGGATTCCTAGTCCCACGTTCATGAATATCCTGCCAGAGCTGTTGAAGCTCCTTAAAGTTAATTTTCTGTTGTAACATTGCCTAAAAATAAATTGTAAAAGTCCTATCCAAAGTGTTTGGGTCTGTCTGTGTTTAGGTTTTGGAACCGAACCTGCTATCCATTAGCTCTGGTTTTGTCTCCTCTGGGTCTTTATTATTAGGACACTAAAAACAAGGTACAGAAAAGGTGATGCAGACAGGCTGTGACTACTTAAGTCACTACTTAGCACTGCACCAAGTTCTGCTTCAGCAGCTGAAGAAAGGTGGGAATGTGAAAATTAAAGCAAATGGGCTTGGAAGAGTCTTATTATAGGGCAGAAGAATCATTTCAGGGAGAGAATATCCACAGAGCATCATGTTGTAAATTGAAAAGGCCACTCTATGACCATTTTGGTGGTGATATTCTTAATACTAATAATATTAAATCCAAGCATACTTCTAGGCTGGAACAGGTTTAATGGTTGTGAGAACTATGCAAATACTTCAGGTGACTGATGAAAGAGTCTCAGACTGCATCAGAAGAACAGGAAAACTTTAACCAGTATTTTCCTTTGAGAGTTGTTAAGAACGAAGCAGAGAGGATGAGATGCATGTAGGCATTGTCAATATTTGTTTAAATAGCAATGAGTTTGAAGCACATCTGAGAGCTTGGCATAAGGCTTTATTTACCTGTACCATGTTGCTGGCACAGAGTCCAGGGACTCAGAAGTGTGCAAGCTTTGATTCAATGAACAGCTAAAGAGAGAAGCTGTTTCCCATGCACAAGAATTTGCCTTGTTCCAAGGCAAGAAGGTAACTTTCTTAAGTCTTCATAGGCTATGAATCCAAATTTTGGACTGAGTTGATTGAAATAGCACAGTCTGGTTGAAATCTTTTCATTTAATATGATTTTTTTTATTGCTTTTTCTAATAGAAACCTTTCAGGAATAAAACCCCAAATGTTTTAGTGATGAGCTTGTCGTGTTGGGAGAGCCTGGGTACTCCTCATCTAATGATTGTGCTCTGAAACTTGATGTCTCATTGTGGATTCATTTGTGTTTCAAATGGACAGGGTCTTTGAAGGCATGATAGAACATGAATTTTGTCACCAAAGTCCTTGTGGCTTCTTATGACTTCAGTTCAGTTTCCAACTCCTGGAGACAGGAGAGAGGCTGGCTCATTTGAGGGTCTCGCTGGAGAATCATGCTTGGAGCAGTTAGCCAGGTTCACTCCTTGTTTGCAGATAGAAAACACAGGGTCTGGGGCTGAAGGATGCTCACCAGCTGTGCTCCTGCCAGGTGGTGTCGTTCTAAGCCAGCTAGTGGAAGCACCTTCAAAACGAGGGGTGACTTCAAAGAGCAAAGATTCCGTGGGCTGAAGACACAGGCAAGGAAGGTTGGATGAAGCTTCCATGTGAGGAGTGGCCACCTTCTTGCTGTGTTCTGCAGCATTAACAGGAGATGTGATCCTTCTCTCTCTTGGGTATAAACCAGCAGTGGTGCAACTGAAGCCAGCGGTTCATAATGTATGAATGCTCCTAGAAGGCTGTGTGAGAAGTGCTATTAAACCACTGGCAGTGAGTGCTGGCTCTCAACGCTTCACTCCTCTACTGACTTGCTACTCTCTGCTGTCTTAAGAGGTTTTGTCTGCCTAAGACCTGCTGAGTCATAGAAGATCATCTCACAACTCATTTGATAGTTTAGTCTGGAGAGGAGAAGTCTGAGAGGAGATCATCAATGTGTACAAATATCTGAAGGGTGAATGTCAGTGGCTGGGGCCAAGCTATTTTGGGGGTCAGCAGCAATAAGCCAAGGAGCAACAGCTACTAACTGGAACAAAGAAGGTTTCACTTCAACATGAGGAGAAACTTCTTTACACTAAGAGTGCCAAAGCCCTAGAGCAGGCTGCTCAGAGAGGTTGTGGAGTTTCCTTCTCTGGAGACTTTCAAGACCTGTCTTGATGTGTGTTTGTGTGGACTACCCTAGAGGATCCTGCTTGGCAGGGAGATTGGACTCGATCTCTGGAGGTCCCTTCCAACCTCTAAGCTTCTGTGATACGGTGCTGAAAACGCAAAGCCGACAACATGTCTTGGATTCAGGCTGATCCTTGTGCTCTGGGCAGAGGTTGGAAAACTAAGATCCTAGAAGATGTTTTTTTTCATCCTTTTACCAGACCGGTTAGAAAGCAGCTGGTGCATGCCTTACCTACTTACTCTGTGGGGTTGTCTGTCTCTAGATGAATATGTGGAACAAGTGCATCTATCTTGTTGTCAAATAACAACCTGCATTGCTTCCTCTACATTGTCTGGATTGTGATGATTTGCCATGATTGCTTTACTTGAGATGGAAGCTGCCACACCTCCCCTGCCTGTGGTGGATTGGACTTTGGTTACACAACACACTCTGTCGTCTCGACTGGATCTGGGGCTGAGATCCAGCTTCCCTAAGCTGGAAAGCACAAGCTTTCTGCTGTCAGATGTTGTAAATCAGGCTAACCTTTTTAAAATGTCAAGTTCCACACAATTTTAAGGATTTACACCATCTTAATGGAAAGCAGAATCAAACCCACCCTCCGGAGTGACAAGCTGGTGATTGAATGCAAACAGAGTGTGTCTGCAATGTTTTTATTGATCCTGTGGTCACCCAATTACTTGAACATCTCTTTAGTGCTTCCTGTCATTCATTCCCTGTCCTTCCCTCTGGCTTCTCCCTTACCTGATCCTAGTGAAAAAACCACCTGTGATATTTCATGTCCTTTTCTGTTAGTCTGCTGTACCTTTTGTGCTGAGGTTGAATACCATTCCACACTTTCTGGTTAGTACTGAATCCTTCTCAGAAGGAACACAGTCTTGCTTCCAGCATATATAAAAATACAGGATAGCATCTGATTGTGAACTGGGGAGCTTAGGAAACTGAAGTTCTAGGTCCAAAATCTGCAGATGCAAAACCAAAGGCTTTTTATTTGATGAAGGCAAGGCCTTAGAAGCTGCAGTTGAAGAATTTCAGCCTCCAAACTGCATCTTAATTGAGAAGTGAGCTCCTTATCTTCCTTATTAGAGCCTGAGGGAGCTGGGACTTTTTAGCTTGGAGAGGAGGAGACTAAAGGGTGACCTCATTCATGTTGATAAATATGTAAGGGCCCGGAGGCTGGAACCAGGCTCTGCTGGGTGATGCCCACTGACAGGACAAAGGGCAATGGAAGGAAGCTGAGGCACAGGAAGTTCCATGTGAACCTGAGGAAGAATTTTTTTCACTGTGAGGATGACAGAGCACTGGAACAGGCTGCCCAGGGGGGTTGTGGAGTCTCCCTCTCTGGAGATATTCAGAACCTGCCTGGATGTGTTCCTGTGTCATCTGGTATAGGTGATCCTGCTCTGGCAGGGGGGTTGGACTGGACAAGCTTTGAAGGTCCCTTTCAGCCCCTGGCATTCTGTGATTTTATGATTGTGAGTAAATCTGCAGAAACCTGAGGTCAAGAAATGTCTCCAGGATTTCAAACAGACCTTAACTGTAAATGTGGAAACACTTCTTCCATGGGTGACATTTTGTGTTCTGATGGATCTGTAATTGTATGCCCTCAGCTTCTTCCTCATCTGGGAAGCCCATTTATCCTGGTGTGCAGAGGAATGTGTCAGTTATCTTCCACCAGTAAACAGATTAAAAGGATGATTGCTTTTGGTTTATTTATTATTATTTCTAGGCAAAATGTTGCTATCTTTCTTAGAACTAAACTCAGTTCCCATCCTTCTCAATATATCTGTGTGACTTTGAAAAAATTATTTAATAGAGTCCAAGCTCAGATCCTTATCCTAACATTGCTGAGAAATAATTCCACTTATGAAGGTTGTGCTGAACTGCTGAAGGCTTTGAGTGACTTCCCTGTAGACCCACTCTGAACTTAGCTGAAGCATTGGAGGCTGACTCTATTACACCATCCTGGAGAGGGCCAAGTGACATTCTTCTCTGGTGCTGTTCCTGTTTGTGAGAGGGAGGAACAGCTTTTATTTCACTGATTTAGCAGGGGGTTTAGATGAGTTATAGTCAGACCTGGAGAATAAAAACATGAGCAGAACTCAACTAAGCTCTCCAACTACCTTTGCTCTACTTGCGTGAGTGCAGTGAAGTGAGAGGAACAATGAGCAGTGTGCATCTGTTATCCAAAAGAAGGATCAGTGAACTAATTAGGATTCAAAAGCTTATTTTTGTCTTTAGAAAACACTCCAGGCCTGATTTCCTGCTGGCTTGGACCTCGTGGTGTCAATGAAAAAGGTTTGGGAAGCTTAGCTCACACCTCGTGTCGGTGTCAGTGCTTCTCCAATCCACTTCTCACAAGCAGAAATGCTGCCACAAGGCACTTCCATGCCTTGAAACAGAGTTGAATGCTGCAGGAATGCACCTCCTGCCTTCCCTGTACAGTGCTACCTGCTTGCTACCAAGAAGAGTTGGGTTTAAAGTCATTGCTGTGAGCCTAAGGCTGGGAAGCTCTGGGAATCAGCAAGCATGGCTCACTCCCCAGACTGTGGGGATTTGATGTTTCTCATTTGGTGAAGTCCCTGGGCAGCACACAAGGAATTGCTGCCAGGCTTTTGTCCCTCTTTGTGCTTCAGGCCTCCCAGTGGAGGCTGGAATCTTCTAGTGTCCTTGAGACAGGGAAGGAGTGTGCCCGGTTGTGACAATTGGTAAGAAGTCAGAAGGATGGGAGGTGGATGCACTTCTTTCCTGGAGTTCCTGAGAACAGGACTTTGTCTCCCAGGCTGTTAAATATAAACCATCTGCTGTGGCTCACTGCAGACAGAGCTCTCATTTCCTGTCTGAGTGATTCTGACATTTAGTTTGCAGCAAAGGATGGGCTGAACCAGTGGCTCTGGAGGAAGCTCTCCCCTGTCAGCTGCATGTTCCCAGAGTACCTCTTGTGACTGGGCAAGCACCTTGCAGTTCCTTCTGAGTGCATCTGCAGCTCTGTGCTGCAATGTAGCCTGCTTCTACTTCCCAAAGACAGCAGCATGACCTTTATCTCCATCATGGTTTTAAGCTTAGTGGCTTAATCCCACTGTTTTCTCTCAACTTACAGTACACCCTCAGAAAGCTGTCCCTTGGATGGCTCAGAAGCTGAGGAGAGCACTGTAGGAAGACAGAGGCTGGGTTAATCCCAGAGGCAGTGCAGCTCCATCTTTCCATGTTTCATGGCACTGGTGTACAGATGGAGGAATGAGGAGTCTGTCACATAGCCCTAAAATGTACATGGTGCAAAAGCAAGGCCTAGAGGAGGGCTGAAGCTTTTAAAGGTAGAATGTGTTAAAATCTCCCCAAATATGGAAGCCAAGCTTGATTGAAAAGCAGTTTGTGCTGAAGCACTTCAATAGCAGATGTTCCTTTCTGAATGTCTTGCAGTCTGTCTTGATTTCCTGTACCAATTTTGCCTCTCATTCTTGCCTTCTTAGAGGTGTTTTCATAGATGTTCACTCATCCTGATGGATTTCTTCCCTCACAACCTGCCTTAATCTCCCTTTCAGTGTTTATGACCTGTGTCACTGAACAGATGGTGAAGTGCTGGAAGATCTTTAAATGTAAAGAGTTTAAGATCTTACTTCAATTAAGTGTGGAGGGACGTTTTCTTACACAAGTCAGAGGGTGGAAACAAGGTGACCTTAGAGCAACATTTATAGTCTTAAACTCCCAAACCTATATGCTCATATTTTCCTATAATCAATAAAACTTCCTTATCACAACTTTGCAAGGAAAAAAGTTCACACAGCTTTTAAATCCTTTTTCCTGAAGGTGTTTTGGGAATTGAATTTCCTTTGCCAAAAGCAGCACCAGAATTCTTAGTAGAGTTCATTAGTAGGCTTTTATTTAATTGCTGTTATATGTTATTACACATTTTAGTCATTGGAGGCAGAAACTGTGGAAATATCTCAAAGGTGCTGTGTGGTTTTAGTGGGGAAGTGTTAATCTTTCTACAGTTTCATTGCTAAACCCTCATAGGAATCTTAATATGTTTATTAAAGACACCACAAAACCTGCTGCAGGGCTCCTGTCCTGCTTTTAACTCAGCTGGCAGCTAAGTCCTGGCAGCCCAGCTACAACAGAGGGGTTTTCTCCTCCCCACTGGGTGGGCAAGGAGGAAAGGAGCCAGGAAAAAAAGCTGAACTATCACCTGAGATGAGGACAATTAACTACTCTATTGCAGTCCTTCTAGTGGGGCCAATGAGCTTAAAACCAGCACAGCTCCAAACACAAAGCCTTATCTCACTTCATTAAAATAATTCCATCTTTATTTTTTTCTTTGTTTTTTTTTTTGAGATGATCTCAGGAGAACCTAAACCTCCTGGAAAGAGACAGAGTGATTGTTGTCATCACCTTAGTGCTGATGTTGCCGATGGCTCCTACCTGCTACAAATAGTCCTTCATGTGAATAAAGTAATCTAAGGGATTTCAAGATCAGCTCATTTGAATAATATGGCTTTCTAAACAGTTTTGGAAAGCCCTGGGAATACTCAGCTTTGTGGTTGCTCAGCTAAAGCAGCTGTCTTGGGGCTTTCTCAGGGCTTTCCCATTGTGATTTCCAGCATCGAAAGGACATGCAGTGTTACAGCCAGTGCTGTTTCTCCCCTTGGAATTAGTGGCTTTTCAAACTGAGGCATGCTTAAGATATTTCAGTCAAACTGAGTAATTTGAGTGTGTTCTGAGCCAGCACAACAATCTTAAGCTGTAGTGCGTGGTGGGTGAGGAACAGAAGCTAGGAGCAACCTGGTTTGCACTTAGCACCGGCAAGGCGCATGGCTTAAATCTTGAGTGTGGATTAGAGCTGCTGGCCAGATGGTGAGCAGGCTGTAGTAGACTACAGCTCTGTCTGTGCCCATGCCAAAGGTCAGCAGAGTGGTTACCTTAGACTTAAGGGAAAGGCAGCTTATCTGCAGAGGGGATAAGACTGTGGCCCAGCCGGTGCTCAGCCTGCCAATGCCTGGAGGTGCAGAGAACTTGATTGTAACTCTCCACACAGCTGAATTTTTGCTTTGGAAGGTACCAAACCCATCTGGAAGTGATTGAGTCAACAAATCCTTGATGTAACTAATGCAGAAGGCTTTTGTGGTCAGACAAAAATAGACAGTATACCAGAAGATACCTCTGCTCCATCAATGTACTACTGCCCCCATCCCTCTGCCTGGGGAGAGCTCCTACCATGACTGATCTTGTGGGTTAGCAATGCCTTTTTCTTTTTATTCTACAACCATTAGGAGCAAGATTTCCCTGGATGGGAAGTGAGGAGTAGTGTGTCAGAGTCACTGAGTGTCTGAGTGATGCTGCCCATGTGTTTCTAGGTATCTCAGGCCTCTTGTGCTGAGGTTAGTTTGTTAAGCTGCTAAACTAGGTCTGTAGTGTGTTCATGCAAGGGCAGCTGTGGAGTTACAAGTCTAATCCTTGTGGATTTCCAGGACAATTACAAATTCAGGTCTGGAGTACTAAATGTCTGTGCTAGTTTGAGGCTAATTGGAATATCTTAGTAAGAGAAATTAGATTATAGGCTGTGGAAAGGAAACAGTGCTGATGTCTGCTTCACCTATAGGCTTGCTGAAATGTATAAAAACAAGAACACAAAACACAGATGAGACAGTGGGGGACAGTGTGTGTGTGCATCTCAGTTGGTGCCTATGCTTTCTCTCCCTGGGCTGCTTCTGTGTAACTAATCCTTTTCCTTTCTAACCCCCCCTTGCTGATCCTCCAACCTCACATTGCATGTAAGGCAAACTCTGAGATAAGATAGAAGGGTGGAAAGAAGGTGGAAGGGTGGTTGGGAGCCCCTCATGGGGACTGATTTCTGGGAGTGCTGTTGTGTTTCTGTATTACTTTTAACTTGTATATTTCTATGTAGAGCTGTAAATATTGTAAACATCTGCTTGTATATTGTGCTAAGCTGTAAATATGAAGCTTCATTCCTTAATTTCCAGCCATCTGAGTCTAGTCTGAGTGATTTTATAAGAGTGGAGGGGTGGGTAACTCCCAAACAATCACAAGGTCTCTGGCAAGCAATATATTGAACCTTGAAAATTCGGGTGGTTTAAGTACTTCTGAAGTATTGTTTGTGACATCTTCAACTGGGAGCCAGGTGAAGCATAGAAATGGTGTCTGTGACACCTTCTACTGGGAGCCAGCTGAAGCACAGAAATGGTGTCTGCTACCTGCACTGTGAGCCTAGATTACCTTGAGTTGCATCCTTGTCTTGTCTTCTGCTTCAATCCTGCAGTACAGAAGACAAAAAGAAAATCAGGATTTGGCACTTCCCACGCTGAAGACTTTAGTTTTGTCTTTTCTACTCTGAGGTCTCCAGCTCTTGCTTTATGCATCAAATAATCTTTGACACCTTTGTCTTCCCCCAGCAGTACAACCTGCATGTTGGGAAAGGATCCTGGCGGACTGCATTCATGACAAACCCATTTGTGCCAGAAGGATCTCTGTTTTGCTTCCTTTGCTCCCTCTTCCAAACCATTTGTCTGTCGTGTCCTTCTGTTCCCTGCAAGGTGCTCTTTCTCTGTGTGTTGGAGTCTGGCTTTCTGACACTCACTTCGAGAGTTCCTTCTTTTGCCAGACTTTTGACATTCTGACTGAGTTCTGATTTTAGCCAAGCCACAGACCAGCCTGCAGACTCCAACATTGTTGATTCTCAGATCTTCCTGTGATGTGAAAAGCCTTTGTTACACGTGGGGAATGATAAGGTTCTGAAATGCCGTGGAAAGAAATCTGTAATCTGCACGTTGTGTCAGGTGAGCAAGATTTGCCTGAGGATGTCAAGTGAGGCAAGAATAGAAACCCATCTCAATAAGCTTAGAGCCTAAGTACTCAGCTCGCGATGTTTAAGAGTTGGGGGAGGGATTGCATCACTTTTAACCCTTTGTGATTTCCTCTTGCTCTCCCATTCTCTTACCTGCTACCCAGCATGTTCAATACATAAAGCAGCTTTTGGAAAGCTTTTACTTTTCTCTTTTTCTCATCCTTCTTTGGAGGCCTGAAGGATGGCTTGATAGTGCCAGCTGCAGGGATTTAAATCAGCCTTCTCTGGGTGGGCTTTGGGTTACAATTCCAGCTTTAACTTGAACACTGAAATAGTTCAAGTTAAATAACTTTGATGAATAGTTTCACTGCAGTTTCTTCTTCTCCTGGTGCTATGAATCACTGACCTTTCCCTGTACTTGAACAAAACCAAACCCACATCCAAAGCCCTGCTCGTGTAGAATCCTGAACTGTGAAACTAATATCTCAGGCAGTGCTGGAGCAGGAGTTACCTTTCACTCCTTTTCTTCCCTTTGTCCCCAGGTCGGTGACACATAAATGGTTAATGCAGAATCTAGGATGTCCTTGCAGAAGTCACTCCTGGATTTTTAAGGAGTGTCTTTTGCTGCCTGGCACACAGACTGAGCTTTGTGTTGCATGTACAGCTTGGAAGACTGCAAGGAATCCTGATTAGTGCTGCAAGAGATAACAACAAAAAGAAAAGGAGCTGAATTCAATACTTGGCATTTATTGCAGAAGTTTACCTTAACTCTGTCTCCTTGTAATTGAGAACTTCAAAGTTGAGTCGTATCTCCTTCCCTGTGAGGTGCAACAATGGCATTCTCACCATGTAAAATGTTCTTCCTGCAGCGTGGAAATTACCCACAGAGCTGTTTACTGAGTTATTTCAGGCAGTCAGAGAAGCTGAATTTCTCAAGTCTCATTATGGCCCATGTTCAATCTTGCTTCATCTGCAAGAAGGATTGTGGTCCTCATGGGTTCTCACCTTCTGTGTAGCAGATCTGTTGTATGTATATTGACTTCTTAGCATTTTACGGGAGCTGCTCCTCCTCTGATGGCAATTATTTTGCAGCCATCTCACTCTTAGAAGATGCTTTAGGAGAAGGGAAAGCTGCTGAAGTGTTTGAATCAATAGCAGGATGTGATAAGAGTGTAAATAGCACTGTCACTATCCGCCCTTCGGTTTCGCTTTGCTTTGAAATTAATCTGTGGTTAAACTCTGAGCTCAGTTCACCAGTGGAACTCTGAGCATAGGTGGTGAAATAAACAACTTCTAATTGAGAGTGAATCATCTCTAGAATTAACTACTCCAAAGCTTTTTCAAACTCTGAAAGGAGGAGTAGGAAGCACTTAATGAATGTGTTTTTAAACGGGCAATTTGTGTTTAGCTCATCAAGCTAGAAGCTCCTTGTGCAGCTCACAGATGGCAACAGCAATTGTCTTGTGCTTAAAACTTAATGTAGATGAAGAGGTTGTGCTAACAAATGATAGACTTCTGCATGTGGAGTTTCATGGGTGCATTTCAAATGGAATGAGGCAATAACTTAGTGCTTGTGGAAAATCTGTCCACACCTATGTTCCGCTCTGTCCCTGCTCCTGCTCTCTGCAAGCCTGTAGCCTGCAGTCTGCCTGCCTGGCTCCTGTCCTAAGCAGGCATCTTCTTTGGGCTTGTGTCAATGTGCAAAGATGTTCCAAAAGGAGTTGTCAGATGGAAAGATGCTAAGAGGCAAAGCTGTAAGTAGGATGCCTTTAAAACCCCTCCTTTCCCCCCACCCCCAGCTGTAATGTGTCACCAAAATCCCTTGACTGGATAGGGCAGAACCAGGGCTTTAGGATTAGTGCCTGTGATGGATTTAGAATTTGAAGCAAACATGTGTTGCTGTGTTTGTATGGTGTAGAGTTTTTACTGCCTGGAGGGAAATGTTGCTTTTGTCAGGGGTGTCCATTAAAATGGTGAGGAGAACCTCCTGAGAGAAGATGAAGATTGGTACAATGCTATTTTGAAGAGCTGTGTGAGAAGAAAATGAAATTGTTCTTCTGGTTTCAGACCTGGAGAGAGACTGAAGAGCTTAAGCACCTGGACAGATCCACAGTGAAAGGCAAGGGTGGCTCAGGAGGGCAGGAAGGGGAATAGATTGTGCTAGTAACTTTGCACTCACTCACTGCAGTGGATATTGCTGGTTGGTTTTGAAGAGCAAGTAGAGTCCTCAGCAAGAGTGGGACTTGCAAAGCTACTGCTAACCAAATCTATAAAGGGCTTCCTGCATGTAGGAATTGCTCTGAGAAGGAGGAAGCAGCATGGAGAAGCCAACTGTAAGCTGGTGTTGTGTCTTGGTGGATGCTTAGCAGCTGGTAAAGGAAAATCCTGAAGAGGCCTTTCTGTCCAGAAATGGATGTAGCTGTTTGCCTTCTTGCCTCGTGGCCCTGCCTGTGCCCACCATGTGTCTTCTTTCAAATGTTGAACTGAAGCCCACACAGCTCATTGGCATTTCCATAGTCTTATTCTGAACAAGGGCTTAAATCCACAGGGAAACTGCAACAATCGCCAGGATACCCCTGGATTTTGGAAGTCACGGATTACCTTGGGTCTTCCTGATTGTGTTTTTAGGCTATTGCATTGAGAATGTGTCCTGCAGAGTCTTGATGTCTGTTGAAGCTCTCAGTGCTTGTGTGCAGTTCTGAAGCTGCCCTTTCTCTTGGATATGGATGCCTCAAAGTCTCCTTTGCTTCAGAATAAGTTCTCGGTGGCCCGGCTGGCTGAAGAGTTTTTTTGGGTTGGTGGCAGCATTGTAGCTTCTCCAAGATGGAAAATCGGCCACTTTGGTAAGCTGCAGGCTGAGCACCTGCCCCTGAGCTGAACAAGCTGGTGTCATCTTTACAGTGAGGGTAGTGAGACAGTGGCACAAGTTAGCCAGGGAGGTTGTAGAGCACAGAAGCACAGAATGTGATCTTTGATCACATTCTGTGCTCCACAACCTCCCTGGAGGTGTTCAGGATCGAGTTGGATGAGGCTTTCAACAACCTGTTCTAGTGGGAGGTGTCCCTGCCTATGTTGGGGGGGGTGGAACTGGATGATCTTTGAGGTCCCTCTCTACCTAAACCATTCTATGATACTATCTGGAAAGCTTTCATGTTTAATCTTCTTTAGTGACACCTCTGTCTAGCAGGAGAGGTGGGGAGCAAGGACTAGTCCAATGTCATTTCATGTGGTTGGTTGTTCAGTTCTTTTGATCTTCAAGAACATCTCAGTTCTCATTTTCTCACTGATCTCCTTACATTCTGGAATAGCAAATGCAGGGTTGTGTGTTGTGACCTGTACAGAGCTGTTGGAAGTTTCTGTTGCACATGGAGGGTTTATCTCCTTCTCCATACCTACACTAAGCAGGTTTGCTATCTGCCAGCGTTTCTCCATCTCCTATCTCTTTGGTTTTCCATGCAGTGTTTGTACTTTTCAGGCTTTGAGATGAGCATTTGGAAGTATCTCTATCTTCCTCCATCGTAGGTCCCAGGACTCTGGGCAGGTTGTTGTCTGCACACTGGTGCACAAAAGCAAAGTTCTTCAGCTTCTCTAGCTGGCAGAGAAGGGTCTGGTTTTGCTTCATAGCAACCTCTCTCTTAAATAGCTAAGACCAACAAGTCTAGTTGGAAATGGCCAGAGAAAGGAGATGCCTCCTAGTCTAGTAAATGCATTTTAATAACAGTCTTCTTGAGCCAGTCATGGAGTAAGGAAATCTTCTCTGACCTTGACTAGAACAACCTCTTGCCATGGAAGGACACTTTTGTCCTACTCATCTATCAGCTTCACCAATCAAAGATATTTTGTCTCCACCTTTCTTGTTCAATAGAGAGTTTGAAAACTGCTGGGAATTTTCACTTCTGCATTTCGCTGGATCCAGCTGGCTGGTGGAGGGATAGCTGACAGACTGACCTCAAATTAGGCACCTAATTTCCTGAGGATTAAGGGCATCTCTCCTCCTGCTGGTATCTCCTTAGGAGTTGTGAGCTCTGAGGTTGGCTTCTCTCCTGCATTCTCTCTCTTATGCAGCAAACAGGAGTATTCTTTTGCAGAGATGAAAATTCTTTCAAGATGCTATAAGGGTTTGGTTTGGTTAGGTTGTTTGGGTTTTTTTTGCCAATGAAAAAGAAGAGTCCTGAAAAGATTGTGCCAACCCAGGTCCTGCACCTGGATGGGCACAATCCCAAGCACAGATCCAGACTGGGTGGGGAATGGCTGAGAGCAGCCCTGAGGAAAAAGGACGCGGGGGTCTGAGGTGATGAAAAGCTCAACATGAGCCTGCAGTGTGAGTGCAGCCCAGACAGCAACCCTGTGCTGGGCTGCAGCAAGAGCAACATGGCCAGCAGAGCAAGGGAGGGGATTCTACCCCTTTGCTGTGCTCTCCTCAGACCCCACCTGGAGTACTCTGTGCAGTTCTGGAGCCCACAACACAAGAAGGACATGGAACTGTTGGAGCCAGTCCAGAGGAGGCCACCAAGATGCTTAGAGTGCTGTACCAGCTCTGCTCTGAGGACAGGCTGAGAGAGTTGGGGGTCTGCAGCCTGGAGAAGAAAAGGCTTGGAGGAGACCTTGGAGTGGCCTTCCAGTATCTGAAGGGGGCTACAGGAAGGCTGGGGAGGGACTATTGACAAGGTCTTGTAATGAGAGGATGAGGAGGAATGGGTTTGAAGTGGCAGAGGGGAGATTGAAACTGGATGTTAGGAAGAAGCTCTTTTCAATGAGGGTGTTGAGACACTGGCACAGGTTGCCCAGGGAGGTTGTGGTTGCTCCCTCCCTGGAGGTGTTCAAGACCAGGTTGGATGAGGCCTTGAGCAACCTGTTCTAGTAGGAGGTGTCCCTGCCTATGGCAGGGGCTTGGAAGTGGCTGAGCTTCGAGGACCCTTCCAACCTAAACAAAAAACCAACCAACCAAAAAACCCAAAAAGGGGCAAACAGGAAGAAGAAAGTTCAAGCAATAAGGGACTTAGTTTAAAAGGTGAGAAGGACCTGCTCACAAGGCTGGAGGGATGCAAAATGATACAAAATAAAGATTAATGAAGTTGGATGTGGTCTGCTTGCAAATTGGATCCTGGAGTAATGATGTGGAGCAGTCTGTCCTACCCCATCTATGAGCACGCAAAATACCACAGGTTAACCCTTCAGCGTACCACTCCCTGCAGAAGAACATCTCCTCTCCTGGGGGTTAGTTCTAGGGGGGTGTTTTTGATGGTTGGTTGTTGGTTGGCTTTATAATTTATTTGTTGATGTGTGGGGTTTGGTTTGGTTTTTTTTTTGTTATTGATTTTGGATTGATTGGTTTGAGTTTGCTCTTTTATTTGGTGGTTTAGGTTGGTTTGGGGTTTTGTTGTGATGTTTTGGGGGGGTTGGGCTTTTGTTGGTTTTAGGGGCTTGAGATGTTTTTGGAGGGAGGTTAGGTTGGTTTGGGGCCTTGTTGGTTGGTTTTGGTTTTTTTTTAAGAGGATTGGGGTTTTGTTACTGTTTTTAAGGGCTTTATATTTTCCTTGGAGGGAGGTTAGGTTGGTTTGGAGTTGTTTTTTGGGGGGCTTGGGCTTTTGTTGTTTTTTTTTTTAAGGGCTTTAGTTTTTTTTGGAGGGAGATTAGATTGGTTAGGGGCTTTGTTGTTGTTTTTTTTGGGGGGGTTGGGTTTCTGTTGTATTATTTTAAGGGCTTTAGAGTTTTTGGTTTTGGAGGGAGGTTAAGCTGGTTTGGGGCTTTGTTGCTTTTTGGGGGGGGTTGGGGTTTTGTTATTGATTTGGGGTGGTTTGGGTTGTTTTTTTTATTTCTCTGTTTGATTTGATTAGATTTTTTTATTTCATTGTTTTATTTCATTGTTTTGTTTTGTTGTTTTTGTTGTCGTTTTTTTTTTCCTGTGTGCCTGTGAATGAAACTCCACCCAGTAAGAACAGGTCCAGTTTTTATGTAAGAGAAAACTGAACCAGCACCTCCCTCCAGTGAGTGTTTGTTGGTAGGTGAGGGCTGCACTTTCAAATATGTGATTATAAAGGATAAATAGATGGAAAATAAGTAAAGTTTAAAGACTAAAAATAGATGGGGATGATTTGCCTCCTTGATGAGCCACAGGATGCTGAGTTCTCAGTGTAACAGGAGTTGTTTTTAATAGCAGTTCATTTGATTCATAAGCAATGTGTCAAGCAGGAATTACTACTGATGTGATCCTGTAGTGTAGGTGCCTGTGGAAGGAGCAAGTTAGGTTGCTGTAGCCAACAGTTAATGCTGAAGCTCCTGTGATAAGAGCTGTTGCTTGAGTGAATGTCTTCAGGGTTGCAAGTGACATTCTGGGAGCCTTTATTGTGACAGTGGGGTGATGAACTGTCATGGAGATTCCTCTAGCTCACAGAAATCAATTGTACAGTTCCAGTGAAGGCTTTTCCAAATGTCTTCTGATCCCAAGGCTTTGCAGCTGAACAGAATCCCCACCACACTGCACTGGGTCTATTCTCTGTATTGCCTGCTTTATATCATAGTATTTCTCTCTTGGTTTTTAAAAGACTTGATGCCTCCTGCCTGAACCAGAACTGATGATATTCCTGGCAGGAATAGTTGGAGCCAGTCAGTTCTTCATTGGTTTACCTCTTGTGCCAGTTCTAGCTGCAAAACCCAGAGAGGTGATGGAGGCTCCTCTGGAGACCCTCAAAACACAGCTGGATGCAGTTCTGTTCAGCCTGTTGTACTTGAACCTGTTGTAGCAGAGGGGTTGGATTGAGTAATCTCCACAGCTCTCTTCCAACCTCTTCTATTCTGCTAAAAACATTTCCAGAGAGACTTTTTTATTATCCCTTCAATGGGTTTGCAGTGCTGGGTGCATGGCAACTGTGGGAGTCCTCTGCCTGCTGTTGTGGTTCAGTGACACTGGAAGGGAGCAACTTGCAGTGCACAGGTATTGGAGGGCTTTCTCTAGGCTTCTAAGGATGCTGCATCTTCTGGATGCCCTGAAGAGAGAGAGAAGCCTCTGAAATTACTCCTCCTCTTAGAGGAGTGGTTGTTTTGAAGCCTACATCTTGTCAGAATTGGTTCCAGGGCAGCACTTAGCAGCTTTGTGTGGTACTGACCTGGAGACAAGCCTAAAGCCAGAGCTGTACAACCTAACCTGGAGCCATACTGAACTTTGGACCTGCATCTTTTGGCCACGCTGCTCCAGGTATAAAAATACTCAATGACTCAATCCTTCATCCTTCTTTTCATCCTCACATGCTAAACTACTCCCACTCCTTCCCACATTTACATCAAACCCAGAACCTCCTCAAACACAACGATGCTGCTGAACCATAACTAATTAATTAACAGACGTTGGAACATCTTTTGAACACTGAGGCTGAAATTGGGCTCATTTCTCCCCCCACCTCTTATCAGGACAAATGGTGTAGGGATTTATGATTTGTGGAGCTTTGTTGTTTATTGCTACTTTAAAAGTTTTTGTAATCATCATAAATGTTACTATGAACTATGAGAAATCACTCGGGAGTCTTTTCGCTGCCACAGTCTGGTGTCAGTTGGTAAGCACACAAGGATGGGACTGACTGTTCTGCAGCCCTCATTGCTGCTCAGCTGTGACGCTGCTTTTTGCTGCAGCACAGAGATCCATCTTCTCTCCACGCCTGCCTTTGGTCCAGATGCAAATTGAGGCAGCTCATTAGATCAAAAGAGAGCTGAACCTCAACTGGGTCCTGCAAAAAAAGGTGCTGTTGAAGTGCAAGCCACTATTAAAGCAAGAAGGAAACTTCAGCCTTAATTGAAGATAGCCAGGAGCCTTTTCTTCCCCCAGAATTAGTCATTGCAAGACAGAGATTTTTATTTGAAGTACAGGAGTAAATCCTTAAGAAGGTGTCTGGATAATGGGAAGGAAAAGCAGTTCTCTTTGTCCTCTCCTCAGCATGCTGGCCTCATTTACAGGCTGTGAAAGACTTCAGAAACAAAGCATTTCATTTTTGGTTCGGTATCAGCCTCACTATGATCTATTTACTTAGTTTTGCCTCTGCTCATTTTTCTTCCCATCTCTCTGACGCTCTGAGCTGTCAGGCATGTAGACAGGTAAAGCTCTGTGGTTCACTGCACATTTCCACTGAGACTGGACATTAGGAACAAATTCTCTGCAGGGAGGATGGGGGGACTCGGACAGGTTGCCCAGGGAGATTGTGGTGCCCTCTCCCTGGAGGGGTTCAATGTCAGCTTGGCAACCTGGGCTAGCGGGAGGTGTCTTTGCACACGGTGGGGGATTAGAAGTGGATGATGTTTAAGGTCCTTTCCAACCCAAACCATTCTATCAATTTCTGGCTGTGTGGTCATAGGATTCAAAGAGCAAGAGTGTTACCTCTTCCAGCTGCAGACAGCTTGCTCTTATCTTGTTCTTAATTGAACACCTTCTCTCTGTAACTAGTTTATCACTATAAACAATGTACTTCACAGAATGTGCCTTGGAATTTAATTTGCCTTGTATTAGTAGTGCTTTGCTTTCACATTAATCTTGTTGAACCTTCTTTTGTGGAGTAAATTAATTGAATTTGTCTGAATCTGAGCTCTAAAGCTCAGGAGTGGCAGCACTTCTTAAATTTCCAATTCTTTTTACTCTACCCTGCTTCTGTTGAGGGCTTTTGCTTCTGTCTGAGAGGTAGGCTTGGATCATTCCAAGCACAGGACAAGGGCTAATGGGTTTGGAGTGGAAGAGAGGAGATTCAAACTAGATGTTAGGAAAGGGTTATTTACAGTGAGGGAAGTGACCTCAAAGATCATCCAGTTCCAAGACCCTGCCATAGACAGGGACACCTCCCACTGGAACAGGCTTCCCAGGCAGGTTGTGGATGCTCCCTCCCTGGAGGTGTTCAAGGTCAGGATGAGGCCTTGGGCAGCCTGTTCTAGAGGGAGGTGTCCCTGCTTATGGCAGAGGCTTGAAACTGGATGGTCTTTGAGGTCCCTTCCAACCTAAACCATTCTATGATTCTAATTATGTTGGTTGTGGTGTGTTTTGGGATCCATGGAATAAGTGGTTTAGCTTGGGCACTGTTCTGTCTCTAATCTGTATGCACAGTGGTGAAAGAGGAGCCTGACCTCAGAATTTCCTTGTGTTTATGTATGACTCTGTAGCAAATGGATGATGTGTATGAGTGTTCATTCTTCCCTCTAAGCCACTGACATTTCTCATCTCCAGGTCTAGAAAAATCTATAAATACATTGGATATGGTAATGGTTTTAATTTTCTTGAAACAGGCCAGGCAGAAAAACTACAGGAAAATGTGGTCACAGGCTGTGCTCTGTCGTGATGGGGAATAAATGGGAGAGCTGGCAGAGCAGGAGGGGCTGCCTCTGTGCCTGGGATGCAGCCAGGCACTTGCCATTTGCGTTAATGCTGTCAGGCTCCCTGGACAGATGAATCTCAAAAGGTTGTCTCCTGTGTGGCAGGCTCAGGCATGGCCCTAGCTGGCCTCCCAGGGGCTGCACATGGAAGCACTTCTGTTTACCATCAGTTCCCAAGGCAAGGGAAGAAGACCCTCAGTTTAAGAAACATGTTGAGGTGATGGAATATGTCCAGAGAAGGGCACCAAGGCTGGTGAGGGGGCTGGAACACAGCCCTGTGAGGAGAGGCTGAGGATGCTGGGGGGGTGCAGCCAGGAGAAGAGGAAGCTCAGGGCAAACCTCATTGCTTCTGCAACCACCTGAAAGGAGGTTGTAGCCAGGTGGGGTTGGTCTCTTCTGCCAGCAACTAGGGACAGAATAAGAGGACACAGCCTCAAGATGTGCCAGGGCAGGTTCAGGCTGGATGTTAGGAAGAAATTCTTCATGGAAAGAGGATTGGCATTGGAATGGGCTGCCTGGGGAGGTGGTGGAGTCACTGTCCCTCGGGGTGTTTAAGAGGAGCCTGGATGAAGCATTTAGTGCCAGGGTTTAGTTAGAAGATTGAACTCAATCTTAGAGGTCTTTTCCAACCTGATTAATTCTGTGATTGTGAGATCTGCTAAGCTGGGCAGAGCTCTTTGAGGCAGCTGCTTAGGGTGCCTCTTGCTTTGATGGCCACTGGCTGCACTATGTTATCTTGCCAAGTCCCTGGGAGAGGAACAGGTTTGAAGAACCCAGAGACTAAGTACAGTATAGGTGAAAAGCCTCCTCCTAGGAGAGGGTGGGTTGATTCAGGGAGAGAAAAACCTCTTAGATTCTTACTGCAACATCTAGAAGCAAACTTGTAGGGTCAATGACATAAGGGAAGAGGAAGGGTGTTTACAGACGGGACAAAGTGGAATGGTTTGAACCCGAGACAGAGAAGGGTTAGACTGAAGCTGAGGAAGAAGTTCTTCTGTATGAAGGTGGTGAGACTCCAGAACAGGCTGTCCAGGGAAGCTGTGGCTGCCTCCTGCCTGGGGGTGTTCAAGGCCAAGTTGGATGAAGCCTTGAGCAGCTGAGTCTAGTTGAAAGATATCCCTGTGCATGGTTGGAGTAGATGATCTCTGAAGTCCCTTCCAACCTAAGCCATTTTATGATTCAAATGTTAAGATTTACTCATGTTATAGGACCCAACAGTATCAAATACTGATAGCTGTACTATCTGAGTGCCTCCCTCAAAGCTCTGATCAGGGCAAATAACATCTTCTGCCTCTTGTTCTTGCAGCCTCTTCCCAGGAAGTGTCATTTTCTTGGTGTCTTTTCTTCCGGTAAAGATGATTCTTGAAAGGAGCAAAGTTGAACTTACTTCTGTCAATTCCTTTTTTCTCTTCAGTGGAAAGATGTATGAGTTCCATGCAGGCTGGTACCCAGATGATCAAGCTCCGTGGTGGCTCCAAAGGGCTGGTTCGCTTCTACTACTTGGACGAGCACAAGTCCTGCATTCGCTGGAGACCCTCTCGGAAGAATGAGAAAGCCAAAAGTGAGTCTTAGGCACAGAACCTTCCTGCTGATCCCTCCTAGCAGCCTGCCCTCTTGCAAACAAGCAGGCAGGAAGGATTTGGCTCACTCAGAGGTGATCAGGAAGAACACTGTACCTGAATCTGAAGGGCAGGAAATATCTGTGTGATCCACAGTTAACGGAGATGAAACTGCTGCTCTTTGCTGAGCAGGCTGCAGCAGTGTAGGGTGTTGTGAATTGGTTGCAGGCAAAAGCTGTGCAAGTTGAGGACCTTGCAGCATGAGGCTTGGGTGTTTCCTCCACAGCATAAGTGCACCCTGTCTGGCCTAGGCCATGCACACAGTCACTAATGAGCTACATGCTTCTGTCATTCCAGTTTCTATTGACTCTATCCAGGAGGTCTGTGAGGGGAAGCAATCGGAGATCTTCCAGCGCTATGCCGATGGCAGCTTTGATCCCAACTGCTGCTTCAGCATCTACTATGGAGACCATATGGAATCCCTTGACCTGGTGTCTTCCAGTGGAGAGGAAGCACGCACCTGGATCACAGGGCTGAAGTATCTGATGGCAGGAATCAGTGATGAAGACAGCCTCTCAAAACGCCAGAGGACCAGAGACCAATATCCTTCTCATACTATCTGAGAGCGTTGCCTGGTGGTGGGGAGCTACCAGTGGCATGAGTATTTGTTCTGTAAAAGAGAGCTCTAGATGTAGAGTTTCGAAGCAGTTCCTACTGTATTCCCTGTTTCCAGAGACAGAGAAGAGGAATCCTTGAAAAAGATTGTTCTGGGTGAGATGTGGAGATGAGTGACAGGAGTGGACTGCAGGACACACAGGTGCTGTTACTCCCAGTGTCCATTTCCCTTAGCTGTACAAGACAAAGTGTGGTGCAACAGGGAATTTGCTAAGAAGCTACTACTCCTGTGCTGTAGAGTGAGTAAGGAGCATGTGTTGTATGTTGAGCATGGCAAGTCTAGAAACTGTTACTGAAATAACACAAGGAGACTTCTATATTGCCTCTTTCATTCTCAGTCTCATTTATAGCCTCTCCTAACATGGAAACAAAATAACATGCACATTCAGAAATACCCCTTCGTGTTCCATCCTGCTCCTTAACTCCTGTTCAATGTGGTTGAAGCAGACATTTGATGAGGCAGATAAAAATGGAGATGGCAGTCTGAGTATTAGTGAAGTGCTCCAGCTGATGCACAAACTGAACGTCAACCTGCCCCGGCAGAAAGTCAAGCAGATGTTTAAGGTAAGAGACTAAAATGTATTTCTTAGTAGAAGAACAAGGACTGAGCTGCTGGAGCTTTGACATGAAGTCTAGTAGGAGAGATTGTAAATACTTCAGCATCTGGTTTGTTTCCACTCTGCTGGGGGATACTACACAGTCCATTTGGTAAATTGAAAAGAGCTCCAGAAATGCAGCTCAGAGAAATTGTTATTCATAGGAACAGGCCTTACATCAGGTACCTTCTGCTCTTACATAACACAAAGGCACATGCTGCAATGATTGGTTTTCTGCTGTACTTGTTGATCTGAGTCATGTTTCCTCCTCTCATTGCCTTTTCTCTATTGAACATAACCTAGTAAAGTATCCAATAGTCTCCAATAATTGCTGCTAATAAAAGCTTCCATATCTGGCATGGGTTGGGGCTTTTTTGCAATGCTAAGAGCTCTTTGTTTCACTTTGCATTCTACTGATCTTGGCCCAATATCATAGAATCAGCCAGAATTGGAAAGGACCACAAGGATCATCTAGTTGCAACCCCCCTGTCATGGGCAGGGACACCTCACATGAGATCAGGCTGCCCAGAGCCTCATCCAGCCTGGCCTTAAACACCTCCAGGGATGAGGCTTCCACCATCTCCCTGGGCAACCCATTCCAGGCTCTCACTTGAGGTCCCTTCCAACCTAAACCATACTATGGTTCTATGCTGAAGAACTTCTTCCTAACATCCAGTCTGAATCTACCCATTTCTAGCTTTGTTCCATTTCCCCCAGTCCTATCACTGCCTGACAGCCTAAAAAGTCCCTCCCTAGCATTGTTGAGCCACTGACCTGTAGAGGTGTCTGTGCTTTTGTAAGCAAAAAGTGTGATGTGTGATGGACCTAAGCAGAAGCTGAATCAATAGCGTTCAGCAGACTGAACTGCCCTGCCCTGAGTCAGACACATCTTGGCATCACCTTCCAGCAGCTCTGGTATTTTAGAGAATGTTCTCTTGGGAAGCCTGGAAGAGATTATTTGAAGAAGCATTTCAATGGCACTGGAAGGGATCAAATCCCTGTCTAGCAAAGGCTTTCCAAACAGTCTAGAGCCAGCCAAGGCAGTCTGTGTAGTGAGTAAGCTTTGCCCGACTTAAAGCAAAGAAATGTTCTAAACCAAGTTTCACAAAGCAGGAATGGCCTAAGGTCACACTCAGATCTGTGCCAAGGCAAAGGTAATTCCCTTCTCTGATGCTTGCAGGCTGAGCCATCCTTTATTCTGAGCATTTACTGTCCAGCTCCTGGGCAGCTTGCAATCAGCTTAAGACTGATTAGAAATTTCTGAAAGGTAATGTCTTCACTTTCCAAAACTTTTCTCTTGGCTGATTACTTTTGGTTTGATGAAGTCTTACGGAATGAAACTGCCTGGACACAATTTCCCCCTCCCCTGTTGCTGTGTGGCTGGAAGCCCACTTTGCACCAAGCAGTCCTTTTGCTATTGCTGAAGTGTAAAAAATATTTTTCTGGTTTTAATCTTTCTTTTAATATACTGGGATGAGAACATTAGAAATATTCAGTCCTGTGAAATGGAAACCTGAAATGATATCAGAGTCTCTGGAATCATTTTACTGAAGGATTATGGCCTCTTAACTATAGCAGAAGAGAAGAGTGTTAGAGAATAATTTAGGGAAAGTACAGCTTGGAAATCTTCTAACTAGTTTGAAAGGAAAAATTAGGCCTTGAAACTTTTCTTCTCTTCTGTGCTCTATGGATTTATTTTAATGCCTCTGGGTTGGAAATATTTTTAACTTGCATCTCTTTCTTTCATCCTGCTGACAGCTGATGCTGAAGCCTGCCTGGTTGTTATGTGCAATGTAAATGCCTTTGTGGGTCCACAATGGTAAAACATGTTCAAAGGGAGCATGGAAAACAGGATAGCTCTGCAAACAGCAACTCAAGGTTATGGTGGAGAAGGGGAAGGGAAGGCTGTTGGGAAGCTTGCAGTAATTGGCTGATACAGGTTTTGTTTGGGGTATGCCCCAGGCTAATATCTTACCTATCTTTGGGGTGGGTTGTTGGTGAGGAGCAGAAAATCCAACAGAAGAAGATTGTAGCTAGGGGGGGAACTTAAAAAGAACTTTAGAAACAGACTTTAAGTATTGGAGTGGTTTTGTGGTTTTTTGTTTGGTTGGTTTTTTTTTCCCTGTGTGCTGGTGAACAAAAGAGAACTAAAAGGTTTATAGCACAGAGATGCCCCAGGAAGCTGGTGCTCACTTGTCTCATGCTGCTCTTGCTAATCCAGCCTTCAGTTCAATTAAATATTTAACTGAGATGAGATGTTGGGCACTAGGAGCTTGCAAATATCCTCTCCTTTGGGCCAGATGAGGCCTTGAGAAACCTGTGCTAGTGGGAAGTGTCCCTGACCTTGGCAGTGGGGTTGGAATTAGGTAATCTTTAAGGTCCCTTCCAACCCAAACTATTCCATGATCCAATGAATCTATAAGGACTTAGTTTGTGTCTTTCAGTCTGCAAGTGATAGATGATGCAACTGAGTGATTCAAACTGCATGGTTCTGGCCCTAAACAGTTTTACGTGAGGCTATTGCACTAACCAGCAGGCTGTCCAAAACATATCTCCTGCCTGGTGAAAGTTCTCCATGTTCCAAAAGTGCTGGGAATCTTGTCTCTGCAGGAGTTTGTGCTGCTGTTAGGTCCTGGCTGATTCCATATGCAGAACTGATGCCTCTGGGGTGCAGACTGTGCCCTGTGAGAGCACTGGAGGTGAGGACTTGTGAGCTATTTTGGTTTTTCTGATGCACTGCCCGGACAGAGCACACAGGTACCTTGAGACAAATCATGTGCAGTTAGGAGCCTGCAAATCTCACAGCTGGAGCATCAGCTGCTTGAGCACTGCTTCAGCTTCACTACAGAATCATGCTAGTCATTGGGATTTCAGTAATTCAGTTCTGGGACATATTCCAGGCTCCAAAGCCTTTGGGAATTGTGGATGTACAGCCAGAGAAAACCAAAAGGAGTTACCTATATATTTTTTGGCTTCTTTCCCTTTCCCCCTCCCCCTTTCATAGCAGCAAATACTGAGCATACAGATACAGCTCAGTGAAGAGCTGAAATTGAAAACTCATTAGAATTAGTAGATTAAAGTGGCTCTGAACCATTAGGTTTGATGCAAGCCAAACAGAAGAGACTGGCTAAAACCTTCCTGGGGAGGAAACTTTCCTGGGGAGAAAAATTGGCACTGATTTATGCTGTGTTCGAGTTTTGCTGTTTGTAAGCAGTGATGATGACTACATACATCAGGTGCTTTAGAAACACTGTTATCTAAGAGGACAAGGTGTGCTTTTTCCTCATGCAATGCATTATTGAAGCTGAGCTGGTCTCAAGTGAAAATGGAATTGCTATTTGGTAGCTTAGAATCAGAGTATTAAGTGGGCTTGGAATTAAAAAACCTCAAATTTCTTGGTTAATGAAGTAGCTGCACCAAGTATTGTAGGATCTAATGGGGTAGACGAGATGTAGGTCTCGAAGAAAGTTGCCTGTAATATTACTTTCTCTAGTTAAAGCAGTGAGTTCAAATACCTTGTCATAGTTACTGAGGGAAAAGCCTTTCTGTTAGCTCTTCTTGCTCACAAATGCATTTTTCTACTCACCTGGGGCTGCCTTTTAAAGAAGCTTCATTTTTGCCTTCACAACTCCTCATTCTTCCAGCCACTTCCTCCCCAGCACTGGCAGCTTCAGCATTGTGGCTGCCACAGGCTCTAAGGCTGCTGGGAAGGAGACTAAGTAAGGAGGTTTGTCAGGATTCAAGAGTAGGAAGCGAGTGCAGGATGTCCTTTGGCAGCAAGGGAAGAGGAAGCTGTTTGTGGGAGCTTTGGAAGTCTCTGTGGGTGCTTTAGGATAAACTGCAGGGTCATGGCAGTTCTTTGGGCAATTAGCAGTGGAGTGATGCCAGCTTGCCAGGACAGAAGTGCTGTGGGAAGGCTGCTCAGTGCTGCTGTCTGAGCAGCATTCTCTAACTGGTACAAGTGCATGCCTGGCAGTACCTGGATGAGATTCAGAAAGATGGAGAGTTGACAAAAGTGTGCCTGGTCTATTTATGCAGTCATTTTTGTGGCCCAAATTTTGCTTTAATATATCTGCAGTGAAGGTGAGCATTGAGCTGACAGCTCCTTCATTGAGAACCAAGTGGGGAGTGCTGGGTAAGCACTTTTCCATTAAAATATGCAGGTCTTATCTGTGATATTAGGGAAACATTTACAGCTTTCCTCTCTCATACCTTCTCCTGGCAGAATTTCTCATTCATTTTTTTTTATGCTTGTAGGAGCAGGCTTTTAGGGAACAGTAATTCCATAGTCTCTCCTTCAAATAGAATTCATAGAACGACTTGGGTTGGAAGGGACCTTTAAGATCATCCAGTTCCAACCTGCATGCCATGGGCAGGGACACCTCTCACTAGCCCAGGTTGCCTAAGGATTCATCCAGCTTGGCATTGAACACCTTCAGGGAGGTTGCAGAGCACAGAATCACAGAATGTGCTCCAAGTGGGCAGCAGAGCCAATGGTTTCCTGGGCTGGCTCAGGAGCAGTGTGGCCAGCAGGACAAGGGAGGTTATTCTGCCCCTGTGCTCAGCACTGCTNTCAGGGACAGGAGAAGGGGACACAGTCTCAAGTTGTGTTGGGAGAGGTCTAGGCTGGATGTCAGGAGGAAGTTGTTGGCAGAGAGAGTGATTGGCATTGGAATGGGCTGCCCAGGGAGGTGGTGGAGTCCCCATCCCTGGAGGTGTTGAAGAACACCTGGCTGGGGCACTTAGTGGCAGGTAATTAGCAGAGTTAGGTGATAGGTTGGATTCGATGACCTTAGATGTCTTTTCCAACCTGCTTGATTCGGTGGTTTTGGGGGAGTTCTTACGCACGCAGTGCTGTGTTAGGTGTTAAGGCCTGATGTATGCCCTAGCTTTCCCTGCACATTTTTAATTGCAACCTCTCTGTGTTTTCTTCTCCAATTCAGTGAGAGCCTTGTTATTTTACTGCCCTTTTTCCTTAGAAAGAGTGAAGTAAGACAATCTCCGTCTGGGGCACTCTCACACAAAACACCTCCAGCAGCCTCTCAGGCTGTGTGCTGGTGGGCACTTGGGTGTCTGAATGCCCTCTCGCTGTGTGCTGCAGGAGGCTGACACAGATGACAACCAGGGCACGTTGGGCTTCGATGAGTTCTGCGCCTTCTACAAGATGATGTCCACGCGCAGAGATCTCTACCTGCTGATGCTCACCTACAGCAACCACAAGGACCACCTGGACACAGATGACCTGAGGCGCTTCCTGGAGATCGAGCAGAAGGTAGGGCCCAAGACAGGAGAAGGCTTCCAGGCTGTGAGCACCTGGGCATGCAGCCCCTTGAACAGGGTGGAAACCTCTTGGTCATGCATGTGAGAAATAAACAGATGCCTCTTGGTTTTCACCTTGTGGACTGGTATGACTCTTTCTGCAACCTTCTTGCTCTCACTACCTCCTTTTTTGTTGGTTTGGGGTTTTTTAGTGCTCTTAAGTATGGACTCACAGAAACATGCAGGTTGACAAAGCCTCAGGATCACCAAGTCCAACCTACAACCCTACTCTACAGGATTCACCTTAAATCATATCCTGGTATTAAGTGCCCCAGCCAGGCTTTTCTTGAACATCTCCAGGGATGGCGACTCCACCACCTCCCTGGGCAGCCCATTCCAATGCCAATCACTCTCTCTGCCAACAACTTCCTCCTAACATCCAGCCTAGACCTCCCCTGCCACAACTTGAGAGCAGCCCATTCCAATGCCAATCACTCTCTCTGCCAACAACTTCCTCCTAACATCCAGCCTAGACCTCCCCATGCACAACTTGAGACTGTGTCCCCTTGTTCTGTTGCTGGATGCCTGGCAGAAGAGCCCAACCTCACCTGGCTACAGCCTCCCTTCAGGTAGTTGTAGACAGCAATGAGGTCTGCCCTGAGCCTCCTCTTCTGCAGGCTGCACACCTCCAGCTCCCTTAGCCTCTCCTCACAGGGCTGTGCTCCAGGCCTCTCACCAGCTTCATCACCCTACAATCTTTCATCTAGAGGCTTAGGGAAGATTCTGACATGGGGAAAACTAATGGGCCAGCAAGATGCAGTCAGTGCAAGGACAAATGCTTTCACTTGTCTTTGCCTTTTCCCTCTCAGTCTCTTTTGAAGCTGTATGTCTGTAGGTCATGGATCTCCATCAGTTTCAAATGCTGAGAAATGACTGAGCAGGCCATCTCTCTGGCAGTCCTCTGCAGAGAAGTGGGGTTTGTTTCCATTCCATTGGTCAATTGATTCTCCAGATGGTGGGAGGGAAATGAACATGTGCCACAGGACACAAATCAGCTCAGCTCATCACTGATGTGGACAGCTCATGCCTGTAAGGCTTCTCTGCCTTGCCTGGTGCCACTCATTCCCACACAGGGTGTGCAGGGCAAACAAGTGTTCATTTTGTCTGCTGCAAGCTGGACCAGAAAAACCTTCTGGTGCTCCAGGGCTTTATCCTCCAAACTCAGCAAACCTGTTTGTATGGGCAAATAAAGGGTTAAGGCTTTTTTCCATTCTCTTATTCTACGTTGATCTATTAGGTTTTAAACTACTTCTCAAAAAGGCATTGATCCAGTGGCAGATATGTTGGTGGCTTCATTACCCCCTCAGCAAATTTAATCATGCCAAAACAGTCATTAACTTGGCAGTCCCCTCTGGTGTGGCATGGAAAGCATCTAACGGAAAGGATTTGCTGCACCATTCAGGACAGAAGTATTAGATAATAGCAGAGCTGATAACTAGAGACTAAATCTTTATTAAAAGGTAGAAATAGGAAATGTTAGTGTTAAAAGGGAATTATGGAAGCATTGTTAAAAGGGAATTATGGAAGCATTGTTAAAAGGGAATTATGGAAGCATTGTTAAAAGGGAATTATGGAAGCATTGCAAGTTTTCAAAAGCTTCTCAGAGATGGTCCTTCCTTAAGGAATGACACTTTCCCCAAGACAAATTATTTCCCTCTGTGCTCTTCCCTTTTTCAGCTGGGAGTGCAAAGCCACCTTGGAGTCAGCAAATTACCTCCAGGAGCTTTCTGAGAGCATTTTGTCCTGATTCTCCCTTATCCTAGTAACAGCTAGTAACTGATTTCCCCCCCCCCCTGTCTGCTGCATAAAGATGAGCCATTTTCTTGTTTTATTTTAAAGTAAAATCCCTTTGATAATGCAAACTAATCCTTTAATCCTACAGGAGGAGAAATCCCATTGGCCTGTGACAAAGCTTGTTCCGTTTGGATGCTCTCTGTGCCTCTCAGCGCTCAAACCAGAGCTGACCTACAAAGCAGAACTTCTGCTTTTATTGGCTGTCATCAGACAGCTGCCAATAGGACAGAAACTTTTCACACACCAGTCTGGGTCTTATCTGACCTGACACTGATTGACAGAAGTGAGAATCTCGCTGGGGAGCTGCAAACCCTTAGCACCACTGTGGATTATCTGGGCAGTTGTTAAACTGTGCACAGAGCACGGAGTGAGGAGCGGCCATGGTCAAGAGTTAACTCTGCGTTTTTGCCACCCCTGCAGATGACAAATGTAACCAAAGAGCACTGCCTGGAGATCATCAGCAAGTTTGAGCCATGCCTGGAGAACAAGAAGGAGGGAGCTCTGGGGATTGATGGTAAGCTGGCTGCTGGAGCTCTTGCAGGGAAGAGGCAGCTCTTGAAATGCTTATGATGATGTTGCTTGCATAATGTCTAGTGATAGAATTTTGTCATCCTGTACAGAATATGCTCTTCAGGAGGGGTTTTGTCATAGCTTTATTTTCTGAGGGACCTAAAGAGAAACTGGAGCTCTTTGGAAAGTTTTCAAAGGTGTGTATCATGATGAAGCAGCAGTGACTGAAGGTCAGCTGAAGTCTTGATTTGTGCTGTTGGAAGCTACAGCAGGTTTCATCTGTGTGGTTGCTGCAGGTATTTTTGGAAATCCTTTTTAGTTTTAGCAAGAGGAGTGACCTGACCCAGAGCAGACATGTGAAGTGGCATGATAGATGAAATTTCTCCTGAAGCCTGTGCTCCTGACCTCTGCTGCTGAAGCCTTCACTCTGAATATAACGATGCTGTGCCATCATGATGGGAGCTGTTATTTTGAGGACTTTCCCCTAAATAGTAAAATATTCTGGCAGATCTTGGCTCCAGGAGCTGAGTGCCTGGGCTCTGTGCAGAACCTCTAAGACCTTTGGAACATCAGTCTTGTGCATTTCTAGAGGTGTGCTGTCCAAGTGACAAGTGGCAGAAGCGAAGTTCTGCTTGGTTTCCTGCACCAAGAACTGGGTTGTTCCTGGTGTTACTGGGTAAGGTGGGTTTTTCTGGGAAGACAGGATGGCTGCTGAAGATGGATTCAGCTCTGCTCTACCTTCAGACTGAATCTTCAAATGTATTTTTGAGCTTGCATTAATCCCAAGTGAGTGAAGCAGTTGACATATTCATGTTTTTATTTTCTGATGCTTTACATTTAGTGGCAGTCACATAAATAATGAATAATCAGGTTCATTATCTTGCCTTCCTCATAGCTAGGCAGGTAAGAGTGGGCTTTGCAAACAGCTGTGGCCTTTCATAGCAGGCAGAAAAACTTGAGAAATACCTATACAATTGCCTAAGAATGGATGATAGAACAGGTGAGAGTTTATGGTCAGGATTAGAGAGCAGTACAGCACGTGTGACATTCAGCTGTGTGTCTGCTGCAGAGCTCCTGGTCAGCAGGGAGGAGATGAGGTTGTTTTGAAACAACTGGAGCAGGCTCTGCCCCTGATGGGAGACTCAAACCACTCCAGTATCTTGCTGGAAGTGCAACAGAATAGAACATGACTGGTTTAGTGAAGGAGATTGCTGGAGTGTACTGATGATAACATCTGAGCAGAGGGGAGGGAGAAGCTGACCAGGGGCACACTGCTGGATTGGTGGTGACAAAGAAGGAAGAGTGCTTAGAAAACATGCAGGGATGTATCTGCACACATCTACACATGTGCACACACAGAGCAGCCAGCCTTTCCATGCCTCTGGGTGGAGTTGAGGCTTTAGAGCCCTTTATCCTCCAGGAAACAGATCAAGTGTTGCCCAGAGGGACTGAACTACACCAGCTATGGAAACTGAAGCTGTGCATTTATTCCTCAGATCAGTCCACCCTGGGCAAGAACATCCTGCCCACACTTGAAGGCACTTCAGCTGTAGTGAAGTACTAGTAGAGAGCTCTTTTCCCATTCATGTTCATTCATGAGACTGCATTGCTTTGTGTCCTTAGCTGTGGTGGCTTTTTACTATGAGGCACCTTAGACTGACCTGTGACAATCTGCTCATCCAGCTTAGTCTTGCAGTACCCCTCTGGGTACCAAAATCAAACCCGTTCTGACTGCCCTTTTCCCCACTGTCTGAATGCTGGGGGGGCTGCAGTGTCATTCCTATTCCTTCATCCTAGGGCTGATAGATCCAGTTATTGAGAGCTCATTCTAACTGGTTCCAGATTGTATTTTAACAAGGGCTTAAGGCAAACAATGGAGTTGTTTCAGGGGCTGCCTCACCAGTGGTGTGTGGGATTAATGCTGTAGCAGCTGATTGGTTTCTAGTAAGAAGTAATGATTAATTTGCCAGGAGTGATTAGCTGTGTGTTTGCTGACATACACTGCACCCTATCAATTTTTCATGGTGTCTGCTTCAAACTGTGCTGAGCTGCTAGAAGCTGTCTCTAGGCAGTACGAGACCATCTGTCTTCCAACCCTTTTCACTGAAGAGCAAGGCCAGGATATGGCCAGAGATCTCTGGAAGCTTTTATACACCCTGCAGCTTCGTTGTCCCAGCAGAGCCTTTTCACAAAAAAAAAGAAGCTGAAAATGGCAAGTTTGGATTAAACAGACATTTATTGCCTTTTTAAATGATTATTTCTGGAGAGGCAAAAGAGAGAAATGCACAAAGCAACCAGAAGTTTCCTGAAAGCAAGAACTGCAATTTCCTGAAAGCCAGAATTGCAGTTGGTCATTGTGTCAGCTGGGATGGAGTGATGCTATTTATTTATCTTATGTGTCTATGAATGTGAGGGAAAATGCAGGGCTGTGTTCCTAGGCTGGCTCTAGGAAGGCAACCGAAAGGTAGAATCACAGAATCAGTCAGGGTTGGAAGGGAGCACGAGAATCATCCAGTCCCAACCCTCTGCCATGGGCAGGGACACCTCACACCAGATCAGGCTGCCCACAGCCTCATCCAGCCTGGCCTTAAACACCTCCAAGAATGAGGCTTCCACCACCTCCCTGGGCAACCCATTCCAGGCTCTCACCAGCATCATGCTGAAGAACTTCTTTCTAACATCCAGTCTGAATTTCCCCTTTCCCAACTTTGTTCCATTCCCCTCAGTCCTATCACTGCCTGACAGCCTAAAACATCCCTCCCCAGCTTTCTTGTAGCCCCCCTTCAGACATGGTACTGACAGCCTTGTTTGTTCACAGGTTTCACCAACTACATGCGGAGTCCATCAGGAGACATTTTCAACCCAGAGCACTACCAAGTGAATCAGGACATGAGCTACCCTTTGAGTCACTATTTCATTACCTCTTCACATAATACCTACCTCATGGGAGATCAGCTGATGTCCCAGTCTAGAGTGGACATGTACGCATGGGTGCTACAGTCTGGCTGCCGCTGTGTGGAAGGTAAAGAGCAAAAAGGAGACTTTGTGGGCTCTGTACTTTAGGGTTTTTAGGGCAGAATCCCTGCTATGTGTGAGAGAAAAGCTGCTGTCGCTAAGGGAAGCAAGGTTCTGCTCTGGGAGATGCTGACAGTCTCTGAAACCCCTGGGAAGCCTTCCTGTGGAATCCCTCCTGATCTTTTAGCCCCTTTCTGAGGCTGTTCCACAATCAGCTTTAACATCCTGACCATCAAGTGTTTTCACAGTCTTTCAGAAGGCTCAGATTCGATTGTGGCCATGCCTTCAGAGGAGCAGAATGTTTCATGAAATATGATTGTAAACAAGCATAAAGTTAGGCAAAATCCAAGGAGGCTGCAGGTGACTGAGTCTTGGCTTTGCTTGTGGTATGAGCAGCTCGGCCAAGATTCTCTTCTTTTCAGGTTCAGCAGTAGCATAATGAAAGTGATGCTGTGCTGTGGCACCTCTCTTCCTGTCATAATGCTCCTCAGCCTTTGTTAAATGAGATCTGTTTTGCTTGGGGCTTTCTCAAACAATGGGGACAATCATTTGTACGCAGAAGGATGTCAAGGCCAGGAAGCTTCTCCAGTGGAAGAACCTTCAGCACAGTGAGGAGGGAGATACAGATGGAGGGTGGGAATGAGCCTCTGCCTTGCTGTGTTGGGTGCATGCCTGACTGGGTGGCTAAAGGGAACTGCAGGGACTCCTCTCACCACAGAAGGTGGCCTCAGATGTCACTTGCCTGATGGGTGTCCTCCTTTCCATTCCACAGTTGACTGCTGGGATGGGCCGGATGGGGAACCAATTGTCCACCATGGATACACTCTGACTTCCAAAATTCTCTTCAAGGATGTGATTGAAACTATCAACAAATATGCCTTTATCAAGAATGAGTATGTATGCAGTCTTGGGGCTATCCACTGGAGTGCCCCCGGCACCCTTGTGAAGGCAGCTTGTGAAAGTCTGACCTGTTCCTGCACCTGCCAGACAGAATTCCAAGTTGTTTTCCTTGGGGATAGAGCCTTCAGCAAGCAGTAAGGAGGCAAAGCTGCCTGAGTAGGTGCAGGATTCTGTATGTAGTTGTGGGGCTGCCTTTATCCCACTTGTAGAAGCCCAGAGGGTTAACATGTTTGGACAATGGATGACTGACAGCTTAACCACTTGTCTCTGTGTGTGTGTACCCCAGGGATGGCAAGGAAGAGGAGGGGATGGGAAGCAAGGCAGGCAGCAAAGGAATACAAAGCCACAGGCTGTTCAAGGGAAGTTCTCTTCCCTACCTGTGCAGTGCTCAGGAATTCAGAGAATTACACAATGGAATGTTTCTTATATCTTGACAGTCCTGTCCTCCACCCAAGAGTCAAAATGTGGGGGTCAGCCTACTTTTGTAATTAAGATAAACTCATTTATCCTTGTAAGAATGTTCCAGAAGATTCTCCAAAGCAGTCCATCTGCTTTCATTAATGAAACTAAACTTGCTCTGAAATTTCATCCCAGATAAACTGGTTGTCAGTCTGAAGTTTCTGGAGTTTGCCTGAAGCCATGGCAAATAAAGGAAAGGCAGGCTGGCCAGCAGAATGCATGGCCACACTTTGGAAAGAAAGCCTTCTGGTTCTTAAAAGCTTTTCAGAGTTCACTGGGACTGTGTTACAACTTCTTGTTTCTGGTGGAGTTGTTTTGGTAGGTGCTGATACCCAGAGTCAGAGCGTGGTACTGAACAAAACATCTTTCAGGCTTGCAAGCGTTTTCCTTCCCAGGCCAGGCTGCAGGCGTAGCTGTTAGTGGCCTGCAAACCCAGCTAGGGAGCTAGCTCCAGGCAAAGCTGGGAATTTAACTACAGTCAGCAACTGAGAAAGCTTTGTCCTGCAGGCATTGTCTGGCTGAAAGCCCCATTTTTCCTGATGAGAAGCTAATGAGGGCCAGATGTTAGCACAGACATCTTTTTGTTCATAATTAGTTTTAAATTAATGAATCCCCCTTACTTCAGCCCTCCCAAACTGCCCTGTGTACTGGCTTCTGTGCTCACCCTACAAACGTGTCAGCTCTAAACAGGAATCTGTCTTCAGGGTGCTTTGGAATGGTACCAGCCCCTCACTAATTAATAACTTAAGCTTAAACAACAGGTTTATCACTTGGGTATTAAAAGTGGGAAGGTAAAGACCCTGTACAGTCTTTTCAGTCCTTGGAGCTTTTGAGAGTGCAGAAGGGCAGAAGCACCGATGGGAAAGGAGAGTTTGAAGGTCCTGGCTGCTTGGTTTTCCTTATGGCTGGCTTGTGGAATCTCTTTGATAGGAAGTGCAGGACAGGGTAGTGTAGAAGAAAATTGGGAAAGAATGCCTCAGAGTAGATTGCAGAAGTTTGATTATCCTGTGACTGTCAAAAACTGGAGCATTCGGTCTCTGGAGTGAGCAGTGGGGAATCAGTCCTGGGCCCAGACAGATTTCTCTCACCCCTGTGGATGTCACTGTGACAGGAACAGCTCAGACAATAATAACCCTTATCCTCTGAGTGCACTACAAGCTGATGAGCCTTGCTTTTGGCTCCTGCAGGTACCCTGTTATCTTGTCAATTGAGAACCACTGCAGTGTGGTTCAGCAGAAGAAGATGGCTCAGTATCTTACAGAAATCCTGGGAGACAAACTGGATCTGACTTCTGTGCACTATGATGATTCTACCAAGCTCCCTTCCCCAGCAAGTCTTAAAGGAAAGATACTGGTTAAGGTAAAAGCCTGCTTGGTTTGTTCCATCCCTCTCTTAGTTCATGATGGTTCTGATTTCTGCCTAGTTGGCACTTAGATCCTGCCTGAAATGCCTTTACAAGAGGCAGTCTTTAAGAACCTGGTACTTAAGGAGCTGAACAAATGCAGGCTCAGTCAGTAAGAATCTTCCTGCATGCTTGGAATCATTTTATTTAATTAGCTTTGCCACATGTGCTAGCAAGAGCAGGCTGCTAACTGCTCCCTGTTGCCATTTCACCTTCCAGGGGAAGAAACTTCCAGCCACCATCAGCGATGATGCAGAGGAAGGGGAAGTTTCTGATGAGGACAGTGCTGATGAGATTGATGATGACTGTAAAATAATGAATGGAGATGTAAGTTAAATGAGCATTTGACTGTAAATGTCTGTTAAGCTTTCCCATCCCAGTGAGAATAATCCACCTCTAGAAGATGGATGTGGCTCAATCCTTGGGATCCATCACAAGTCTTTTAGGTTCTAAACCTTCCCAGTGACAGATCTGACAGAAGTGCATGCCAGGCCAGTAGCAGTTTTAGTGGTTATGTTTCCACTTTGGAGTATTTTGCCTTTTAATTTTCTGTCTCCTGATTCTTTATTGCATCAGAGATTTCTTTCCCTCAAGCGTCTCTTAGGTTTGAGTGCTGGGTTTAGTTATTTTTTACAGCCAAGAGCTGTTAAAAAGGGAGCTATCTTAATCCTGCTTCATTCTGAAATCCCTTACCTCTATATCTGGTTTAGAAGTTAATTTTTTTTGTCACTTTAATCTTCTGGCAAGTGGCATTTTGTCTTAGGGAAACTATAAAACACACAACAAAACCAGTTAAAAACATAAACTGGGTTGCCTTGGAGAGAGAGATTCCATTTTCAGTCCCCTCTCCCTCGGGCTGTTTCTTCATTTTGCATTATGGATTTTGATTCTTTTTATCTAAAACTAAATGAGAAACTTCTTTATGAATAAATCTACCAAAGGGAGAAATAATGTGTTTATTTTTTTCTTGATGACTGTGTTTTAGCATAGCAATTGGCAATATTTTAAAGCTGAAGATCTGGAATGGTTTCATTCTTCATGATTTGTGTTTCTTGTTACATGAGGCAGCTTTTCAGAGTGGAAGGTATCGTGGAGCCAGTGATGCTGCAGTTCGGTCCTGCTGGCTTTCCACCACCCGGGTAGGATCATAGAATTGGTCAGGATTGGAAGAGACCACAAGGATCATCTAGTTCCAACCCCCCTGCTATGGGCAGGGACCCCCTGCCCTAGATCTGGCTGTCCAGAGCCTCATCCAGCCTGGCCTTAAACACCTCCAGGGATGGGGCCTCAACCACCTCCCTGGGCAACCCATTCCAGCCTCTCACCACTCTTATGCTGAACAACTTCCTCCTCACATCCAGTCTGAATCTCCCCACCTCCAGCTTTGCTCCATTCCCCCTAGTCCTGTCACTACCTGACAAATATCAGGTGATATCAAGCCCTGACCTTCTTGAACAGGGAGAACATGAGTGGAAAGCCAAAGCACAGCAGAACTGTTGTCAGGCCTCTCGTGGATGTGATTCATTGATTGGGTTGGGTTGGAAGAGACCTTAAAGCTCATCCAGTTCCAACTCCCTGTGCCATGGGCAGGGACACTTCCCACCAGCCCAGGTTGCTCAGTGTCACATCCAGCCTAGCCTTGAACACCTCCAGGGAGGTTGTGATTTTGTGATCCACAACCTGCCTGGGCAACCTGTTTCAGTGCCGCCCCCTCCTCACTGTCAAGAATTTCTTCCTAATCTCTAGTCTAAACCTCCCCTCCTGAAGCTTCAATCCATTGCCCCTAGTCCTGTCACTGCCACCCCTGCTCAGAAGTCCCTGCCCTTAGCCCACACTTGTGCTATTTATAAAGAGGTGTCAGATAAGGTTTATTTTTCTTTCTTGAAATGAAAGGAGAAGTTGATGTCAGTAAGGAGAGTGTCACCTTCCATAACTAAATTGAGCAGTAACATGTTCTGCCTAGGTGCATTATTCTGAGTGAAAGCTCAGCAGCAGGCACTGCTTTGCTGACCTCACTCTCTTTGTTGCTAATGGTTTGGTTTGCTATGAAGTTTGCTCATGCTTTAAACCCAGATTCCCTCTGTCTGGTTTGCTTTCCAAGCCAGAGTTTGAAGAGGTCAGATAGATCATAGCTTGTTTCATGAGAGATTTAACTGGGAATTAGGAAGAACTTCTTGACAGTGAGAGTGGTGAAACCCTGGAACAGGTTGCCCAGGGGGATTGTGGATGCTACTTCCCTGGAGGTGTTCAAGGCCAGGTTGGATTAGACCTGTTCTAGTGGGAAGTGTCCCTACCTATGGTGGAGGGTTGGAACTTTGACATCTCTTCCAACCTAAACCATTCAATGCTGAATTCTTAAGGCTTACTAAGAAAACACAATCTGTCACCTTTTAAAAGACCTGGGATTGGGAGTTTGTGCCTCATGGATGAAAAAGGAAACTCTGAAGTTCCGCTTTTATTTTCCTTACTTCCTCCCCTTGCCCTAAGTCTGATCTTGAGCCACAGGTAATGGCTTCATACTGTGAAAATGAAGAACTTAATCTCCTTTTTTTCTTACCTACAACATTTCAGTCTGCATTCATCCTGACTTGGATTGGTAAGAGGTTTTTTTTCATCTTTTCCTACTTTAATGATTATGTTTTGTTTGTAGGCCTCTAGTAACAGGAAGAGAGTGGAGAATATAGCAAAGAAGAAACTTGACTCACTGATAAAAGAATCCAAAATCCGTGACTGTGAAGACCCAAACAATTTTACTGTTGCCACTCTGCCATCCTCAGGAAAGGCTGCTGGTCTCAAAGCAGACAGTAAGAAGGTGAACATGATTTATTGTACTTCACTTACTCCTAGACCTGATTGCTGTTTTGTTTACTTCTGCAGCTGCACAGTGCTACTGGTTTACATTGCTGCTGTTTCTTTCGAAGGTTGATGTCTGAAGCTGGGCTTTCAAATCTCTTGTGAAACTCCTCAGTAAAGATAATTCAGTTTACCTGAGGTTTCTGCAGCTGTCATAGTCCTAACTGAGCTGCAGAATGCTCAGCACTTCCCTTAGATCAAGGTAGTGTGAGTCACAGGATGAGTTCTCTGCAGTCTGTTTGCCATTGGGTCATCATCTCCAGTTTGGTTTAACTGGGACAATGCAACTGAAGAATAACCAGGGACTCAGAACTTCCACCTGGCATGTAGGAAACCCAAATCCATGGCCCAAGTCAGATTTGGATTAAACTGGGATTTTGAAGCCCTGTTTTCTATTCTTGCCTGACTACTCTTCATCTGGCTGTTTTCATCTGCAAGAGAAGTTGTTCCTTTCTGTAATGCTTTATGTAATACTTTGCCCTGCCAGCTCATTAGCACCTTGTGTTAGCAGGTAAAAGTTGTGTGCAAGGGAAGAATTCTTACTGCATTGTATGCACCTAGAACAAGCTGCTTTTTAACTTGCTCATAAAGCCAGCTACAATTAAGAGCTCATTATGCTTCACACTTGATGCAGAGGGTGCTGGTGCAGATGGGTAGTGAGCTCTGGCAGCCCTGCCACATGCCAGCTGAGAGAGAATCATAGAATCAGTCAGGGCTGGAAGGGACCACAAGGATCATCCAATTCCTGCACCCCCTGCCTTGAGCAGGGACACCTCACACTAGATCAGGCTGTCCACAGGCTCATCCAGCCTGGCTTTAAACTTCTCCAGGGATGAAGCTTCCACCATCTCCCTGGGCAACTCATTCCAGGCTCTCACCACCTTCATGCTGAAGAACTTCTTCCTAACATCCAGTCTGCATCTACCCATTTCTAGCTTTCCTCCATTCCCCAGTCCTGTCACTCCCTGACAGCCTAAAAAGTCCCTCCCCAGCTTTCTTGTAGCCCCTTTAAGATACCGACAGGCCACAATAAGGTCACCTGCCTTCTCTCCAGACTGATAACTTCCACCTCTTCCTGCAAAGTCCAACACCTATCTCCAGTGACTGCAGCAAAAGAGGTGCTTAGCATTTCCATGGGGGTGTTTTATTAGCCTACTGAATAAAACATCCACTACTGACTGCAGATTCAGAGCTGAGCTCCTCCAGTTAATGATGATGCCAGGTGAATATCCCTGTCAGATCCACAAAGCTTTTTTTCCTGGCTCACACAGCAATTGGAGCATGAAATTTACACATGAAATGACTTTTCAACAGGAAGATATTTTTTTTTTTGGTTACAAAAAGTGCTTACTAAAGTTGGGCTTTTTTCCCCTCCTCAGTACTTGATGTTCTATGCATTTATATTAGTATTTTAATTTTATATTAATGCTTATGTATAAAACTGCACTCTCTTCCTTCATGGTTCAGGGATTAAAAGTAGGTGAGAACTGAAAACCAGCTTCCCCAAACTCTGTGTGGCATGACTGGATGTGAGGAGGAAGTTGTTCAGCGTGAGAGTGGTGAGAGGCTGGAATGGGTTGCCCAGGGAGGTGGTTGAGGTCTCGTCCCTGGAGGTGTTTAAGGCCAGGCTGGATGAGGCTGTGGGCAGCCTGCTCTAGGGTAGGGTGTCCCTGCCCATGGCAGGGGGGTTGGAATTGGCTGATCCTTGTTGTCCGTTCCAACCCTAACTGACTCTATGATGTGTGTGCTTTTAAGCCTCACGATTTAATGACAGTTACCCTTGTAAGAGCCATAAGGCTTTGGGAGTCCATGGGTGATGATCCAGTCATCAGTCTAATGATGGGTTCTGGGTCTGAGCACAGACCTGGAAAACAGTCTGTGTTTTCTTAGTCTAGGGAACAATGAAGCTGTGGGGTCACATCCAAACCCAGTTGCACCAATAGACGCTTCCAGCATTACGGGATTTTTATCCCTGTCTTGCCGTGGAGTACCCTTAGCAAAACTCTGTGAATGATAGAAATAAGTCCTCTTCAGGTATCATTTTAAAATGGTTTGGGTTGGAAGGGACCTCCAAAGCTCATCCAGTCCAACCCCCCTGCAGTCCGCAGGGACATCCTGCACTAGATCAGGGTTGCTCAGAGCCTTGTGGAGGCTTAACCTTGAACACCTTCAGGGATGGGTCCCCAGCCACCTCCCTCTCTGTATTTTTCAGGGTTCCTTGCTTCCCAAACTCTTTCTGATGAGGTTCACGTGTGCTGTCTGTAGGTCTGCTCCATTATTCTTTGTGTTTGGTTGCTTTAGAATAAGGCTGAGGATGATGTGGAGTCTGGGGAGGAATTCAGCAGCAAAAGGCCCAGCCGGTCACTGATGGGCAGCTTTTCCAAGCGCAAGGTGAGCTGCTCTGGAGAGCATTTCTGCACCGAATATTGTTTCCTTGGGTGGACTTTCCTCTTGGCATACAGTGGTGGAGAGGAATATCATAATTGAATTGTCTGCAGGGGTTTGTTATCAGGCATGTTGGCTGCACAGACAAGCTGGATAACTGGTTACAACTGTACATAGTAACAGATAGCTTCTGTATACATCAAGGTCTGAAGGCATCCAAGATCTAATCTGAGAGAAGAAGAAAAAAAACAAGCCATAAAATTTAATTTGCACCTTTCAGCTGAGGATTTGTGATTCCTTGACAAAAAGGTCTGAGCCTTTTTATAAAACCTGAGCCTTCCCCCTGTGCCTGCCTGTCATTCTGCAGCACCGACTCTTCCAAGAGCTGTCACTGCCCATTTCTGTGAGTGACACTGGCATAACAAACCAGAAATGTATCCAGCTGCTCCAGCTGCCTCCCTCAGCCACTGATGATCTTCTGGTTTTTATTTCCTTGTGGCACAGAAAAAAGGAAGCAAATTGAAAAAGGCAACAAGTCTGGAAGAGGGTGAAGATGATTCAGATTCTCAAGGAAATGTAGCCAGGAGCTCTGTACATTACAGCAGGTTTGTTAACAGCCCTGTTCCTAAAAAAGGTCCTTACATAAATGTACCTCCTCACTAGATATGCTCCAGGTCTAGAAGTTGTTTAAAGGCTGCAGGCATCTGACAAGAGCCTGGTATAAAATTAGAACTGAGGTCTGCCATGGGATCATCAGAAGGATCTCTTGGTGCCACTGAGACTAATTAGCAAAGCACAGTGGACTTTGCTTGTGTTTTCAGCTCTTTCCATCCCACCCAGCTGACAGATTGGCTGGTGGCCCAGTGAATTCATTCAGGTGGATCTGCAGTGGATCAGGTTCCCAGCTGGTTGTTTTTTCATAGTTTTCTTCTTTCCCAAATGAAGTTGCAGCAACATCCAGGTGATTATTCAAGTTTTTCCTTTTGAAATTGTCTCTTCAAACATCCTGACATCAAAGATCCTTTGCAGAATGGTTGCCCAAGCTTCAGGCTTCAAAAGTAAGAAATGAGGTCAAGGAGCTCTCTAGAACACTTTAGAGCTTTCCTTGAGAGGTTGGTAGATAAGGCTGTGAGTGATAACCTGAAGCAAATGTGGAGGATCAGAGCATTACTTTCTTACTGCTTCTTTGGGATTCAAAAGTTGGGCTTGAATAGTGAACACAGATGTGAAGAGATATTCCACCCTGTGGTCAAAGTAATTTAAGAGTCCTTCCCACCAGGTCTTATTAGGTGAATTCTTATGGCTGCAATAAACATGCAAGAACAGGACTTGTTCTCCATGTTGGTTCCACGGCTTCTCTGCTCTGACAATGCAGCTCTATGTGGTATAAACCCCTTAAGTACCTCCTTGGTGGAACAAAACCTTTGTGCATTTCTTTACCCTGATTGATTTCCCGTAGTTACTAAGTCCTTTTTTTTCTTTCCTATTTAAAAAAACATTTTCTTGTATCTTTCTAGGATAAACCGACAGAAGAAGACAATGAAGCTGTCCAGAGCACTCTCTGACCTGGTGAAATATACCAAGTCCGTTGGCATCCAGGATGTTGAAACTGAAAGTAGGTCAGACCAGAATGCTGAAAATAATTGCAGTACAAAGAAACGCGAAGATTTCTGCTCTTGCATATATCTGCTTATCAAAAGCTGCATTTCTGCTTCCTTCTCCCCCACCCTGATAAGATTGTAAGAGAGAGGAGAGGAGCTGAGCACGGCTTGTCTGTGTGCAGCTCTTTGAGTACATTTTGAATCCACAAAGTGAGCCTGGAGTAGAGGCAGAGCTTCCATAAAGGGAAACAAGATGCTACAGGTAGCAAGCAGTACACATGTGGTCTTTGGCAGTTTGTGTAAGAGCTGCTACACACCACCTAACTCCTCTGTCCTTTCCCAGCAATTATGCTCTTAGGCAGAATGGTCTGAAGAACATTTCAAGCTTTAAGTTTAGCTTTTGAAGTCCAATCTGAAATTAAATCATTAGAATGTTTCAGTCCTCTCTTGAAGTTTTCTGCATCTTCTTTTGATGGGAATCAAAATGTCAGGAAGGGAGACTTGCTTGCCAGAAAATGTACTTTCTTTGTACAAATGAAGGAAAAACACCTTAGAGAATTGATTCTTAACTCTTTGATGGAGAATCAGATCATTCATGATACTCAGTTTCCATGTTCCCCAATGAGCACAGTGGTTTTGCTGCCACGGGAGGAGAGTGTAGCTCTGAGTGGGATGCGTTCAAATGATGCTTGATACTGATGAGGAACCAGTGCTATGGGGTTTTAGATGCTTTATCTAGATAAGAGAGAAATAAGGAGATTCTTCTTCTCTTCTCTTTGTTACAGTCTCTTCCAGCTGGCAAGTTTCATCTTTCAGTGAAACAAAAGCCCACCAGATCCTGCAGCAGAAGCCAGCCCAGTATCTGCGTTTCAACCAGCATCAGCTGTCCCGCATCTACCCATCCTCTTACCGTGTTGACTCCAGCAACTACAACCCCCAGCCCTTCTGGAATGCTGGATGCCAGCTTGGTGAGCAGAAAGAAAACCTGTTTGGCTTTGCTTGACTTTTGGAGGGATGTTTCAATAGGAGCTCTGGAATAATTCCTTAAAATACTCTGAATTTTCTGCTCACCTGACTCCACTAACAGTTCTATCCTTGGTGTTGCTGTGTTGTTACCTAGATAGATTACCTTCAAGAGGTGTTTTACATGCAGGTAGTTGTCTGGTAAATGGAAATAAATTACCTTCTGAAATGCAAGAGGACTCCTTTGGAGACCTTCTCTCTCTGAAGATGTGATGTATGTTATATAAACAGAACTCTTCTTCATAGAACTGGAGGGTTTTTCATCCAAGAAACCAAATGTATTTAAATGTCCTTCCTTTGACTGAATATTAAGTGTCCTTACTTTAACTGGTTCCAGAATGTTGTTAAGCTGCTCAGGAAGTGAGATCACCTTTTGTATTTTTAAACAGTTGCACTAAACTACCAGTCTGAAGGGAGAATGCTGCAGCTGAACCGGGCCAAATTTAGTGCCAATGGGAATTGTGGCTATGTCCTCAAACCAAACTGCATGTGTCAAGGTAAGAAAAATGAGCAGAACAAGTGGATCACTTCTTGTCTGGGAAGAGTGGCTTGTGGATCCTTGTTACAGCTGGTTGACAAATGCATTTCTGATGCTAAAGCAAATCAGTCAGAAGGTTTCTGTAACTGAAGTCTTCCCCAAAACTGCATTTCTTTCACATCATGCCACTTCTCATTCTTGTAGGTGTCTTTAATCCAAATTCTGAAGATCCTCTGCCTGGCCAGTTGAAGAAACAGTTGGTTCTAAGAATTATCAGTGGTCAGCAACTCCCTAAACCTCGTGATTCCATGTTGGGAGACAGAGGAGAGGTGAGAGGCAGTTGGTGATTATTCAAGCCAGTATGAACTTACTCTCCATGTCAGGAGCCAGTAAGATACCTGAAAATGAACATTCTCAAGTCAAAATGCCTACATGATCTTAAGAAGCTATGTGCACCCAAGCTGTTTACATATCAAACTTGCAGTTAGGTACCTTAAACTACCCTGAACAAGAATAAGTTTAACCTCCAGCCAAGCACTTGTAGGCTGGCTCATCCTACCCAGTTCTCTGTGTTCCCTGATTTTACTGATCCCAGTGTCTGAGCTAAGTCAGGTACCCACACTTCAGAAACCTGCCTTCAGAAATGAAAGCCCTGGGGAAAACTACAGCAAGTTAGGTGATGCTTAAAGCTCTTAATGAAGACAGTAATCTCATGTGCTTGAATTTCAGCTTTGCCAGTCCTCCTTTTCAGTATCTGCCCCTTTCTGCTTTCCAGATCATAGATCCATTTGTTGAAGTAGAAGTTATAGGCTTGCCTGTTGACTGCTTCAAAGAACAAACCAGAGTGGTTGATGATAATGGTAAGGTTTTGTGGGGTTTAGGGTTTTCATAGCTGAAGCATCCTCTTCTATGCAGGTGTTGTTCATAAAGATTTGAGCAGATGAAATTTGGATACTGTTATGACAAAGCACTGAAAATTTGATTTAAGTGTTCTGGATTTTAATTAGACTTGGGGCTTGCATTAGTGAACTGAGTTGGTGTAATGTGAAGGTCTGAGTGTGAAGCAAGCCATTGGTCTGGCTTCTTGGTGTGAGAGAGAAGGGTCTTTTGAGCTTGCTGTGGTTAAAAGAAAGTCAGATTGTCTAAAGGCCTCTCTTCAGCAGGCCCAAACTGAAGTAAAACACAGCTCTGTTCCTTAGAACATCTTCTGCTGTTGTATCTCCTGCTGGAGCGAGTGGGAGCGCAGAATTTTCCAGGAACGATGTCCCAGCTCTTAGGAAAGGCAGAATGACACTGCAGTGCAGGCATTCCTCACCTGAGCAGCCTTCTGGCTTCTTGTGAACAAAAGATCTAAAGGCTGACTCCTTCCCCCCCGAGGCTTTAACCCCATGTGGGAGGAGACGTTGGTGTTCACGGTGCACATGCCTGAGATTGCCCTGGTTCGGTTCCTGGTGTGGGATCATGACCCCATCGGCCGCGACTTCATCGGCCAGCGGACCATTGCCTTCAGCAGCATGATGCCAGGTAAGGCAGAAAGGGTGAAGCTCAGTCACAGAATAATAGAATTGTTGGAGAAAGGTCATTAAGTCCAACCATCAACCCAACACCACCATGGCCACTAAGCCATGGCTTGGAGTGCTGTGTCCACAGGCAGTTTGAACACCTCCAGGGATGGTGGCTCTACCACATTCCTGGGCAGCCTGTTCCAAGAGACAAGAAATGTCAGCTGGATTTGTAAGTGGTGTGACTTTTGGGTAGCTGAGTGTGGCTAGGGGATGGATAAGCCTGAATGCTCACGATCACAGAACCTTAGAGGTTGGAAGGGACTTCCAGAGATGGAGTCCAACCCCCTGCTGAGGGAGGATCCCTTAGGGTAGTTTGCACAGGAACGCATCCAGGCAGGTTTTGAAAGTCTCCAGAGAAGGAGACTCCACAGCCTCTCTAGGTAGCCTGCTCCAGTGCTCTGTCGTTCATGATAAGCAGGAGCTGGGACAAACCAGATGAATCTCTTTGGCTGTTTCCAAAAGGGAAGTCTCTAGAGACTCTTCCCACCCTGTGCCTGCTCCTTTATCAGCTGCGCTCACTCTGTTTCAGGTTACCGCCACGTGTACCTGGAAGGTATAGAAGAGGCATCCATCTTTGTTCATGTGGCTATCAATGACATCTGTGGTAAGGTGAGTGCCTTCCCTGGGACATAACACCACTTGCATCCAGAAATGAGCTGGCAGGATTTTGTGTCACAAGAGGGAAGCCCAGTGGGGAAAGGTCCAAGCTGATAAATCAGTTCAGTTAGAATAAACCTCTCCTCTGGGTGGTTGTGGTAGCCTGAGAACTTTCTGACTGCATGTGGACATGAAGGGGAAGTAAAAGCAAGAGATTCTTGCAGTGCTGTTTTGGGGAGCCAGGGGGAAAGGTTATTTTACTGCAGCTTGAACACCTTGATCTAACTAAGGTGGGCTGTGTCCACTGCTCTGACCCTCCCTTGTTGAACAGAAGGTTACACCCCTCAACCATGACTGCTTGTTGCGTGCAGAGGCTCTGCCTGCCTGATGCTTTTGCATTTTGAATGGAAGTAAACCCTTTAGGGTAATTTGCCTTGGAGTTTTTCCATACTGGCACCTGAAATGCCGAGGACAGATGATCCTTGTAATAGCTGTTGCAGTTGTTTCCACTGCTTATCTGTTATGAAGAGAGTGTTTGCGTCACAAAACCACAGCTATCTGGCCAGGTGCTGTATCTAAAGTCAAACGAATGACTCCAAGCTGAAAGCAAAGCCCTAACTTCAAACCTTTCCTGAAGGCTGAAAAGGAGATTGCTTCTTTCCTCACAGTGCACTGCGTTAATTTCTTACTGCAGTGTCAGTGAAATTCAGGTAGCCCTAAGTGGCTCAAAAGCAGTTTGTGACCACCTGCAGTATCAGCAGGGTGACAGCAGGAGGAGGCATTGAACAGGCTGGGATTGTGAGTTCCTCTAATTGGAATTAAAATCAACTCTCTTAGAGGAAAAGAGCCTTCTACAAGGCTAAATTTGAACCCAAGATTGTGTAGGATGAAGCAGATATATATATATATATATCCCGGGGAGCTTTGGGTTAGTATTTCTGGGAAGATGGAAAGAATGTCCCTTGGGACATTTTAGCTCAGTTCCTGTTTTTCCTCATTTGCTGGCTAATGCAAAACCTTCTGGCAGGTGTAGCTTCATCCTGACAGGACTAGAGTCCTGCCTGAAGCTTCCTGTGATGGCATTAGGAATCTGTTTGAGTTTAGCTTTATAGAGTAAAAAGCTTGGGAAGATTTAGGAGAGAGAGAGATGGCTGGTGTTGGTCTGAGCAGGACAGAGCAGCTGAGCCATGTTCCAGTTTGGACTCTAGGGCTTGGCACAGATTGAAGGCCAGCACCCAGGGCATGCTATAAAGGTCCTTTTTTTTGGGCACATGTGGCTATTCCACCTGCTCAGTAGTTTGATGTTGCTAAAACAGAATCTGAGGGTTTTTTTTAACCATGTGCTTAACTGAAACCTCTTTTCGCCTGCACTGTTCCTTGGAGATGCTTTTCTCTGTCTCTGCCATAGTCTATTAATGTATTGAAGAATTTCTTGTGGTTTTCTCAATGTGCCTATCTCTGAGATCCTCCCTCACTGTTATTTTGCCTTTACTCTGTCTGTTTGTGATTTCAGTGGGCTTCTCTATGTCAAAAAAGTCTCCTTTTAGCAGCAGAGCGTTTTTAGACGCCTTGAAGGTACCCCCCTCCCGCCTCAGGGAGGTGTAGCGACCACCACCACACACCTGCATGTCTCTGACTACTTGCTCCATTAGCATCAATGTTTCCTTATTAGCATTTTGAAGCTCTGCAACTCATGAAACATTTTGACTTGATCAGTTCTGTTGGGTCATTGATCAGCCAGAGACCCCCTCCATGTATGAAGCAGATCCAGGATAAATGTCCTAATCCACTCTCCCTTTCTTTCTTCTTTGGGTCTCTCTCTCTTCTGTCTTTTCTCTAATGTCCTGTAATTCACTTCTTTCACATGGACAAGAGCATTACCAGTGAATTGTGTGCTAAATTGTGGGAAAGCCTCTTGTGTTGCTTTTCAACTCTGCTGTAAAGACAAAAATAGCCCTGTAAAAGCTGGGCTGGAGGCCGACAGCACATGTTCTGGATCTCCCTCACAATGGTTTTCTTTCCCTCCCTTTTTTTGGTTGGTGTTTGGGGTTTTGTTTTTTTTTTTTAGATTATTTTTTTCCTAATTTAACCAAATCTATCTTTGGACTCTTGAATCACTCCATGGATTCAAGGAATAGTGGCAAGCTTGACAAAGATGCACCAAACCAGCTGGAATGACACCTGGGGCCCTGCACTGTCTCACCCATCCCATCAGTGCTTTGCTTCCCTTTCTGTTGGGTATTCTTTGTCTTTGTGTGTGTGCGTGTGACAATTTCTCCTGGGTTTTGCAAAGGTTTATATTGTCTCATTTTTACAGCAATAAATCCATGTACTTGCCAACTTGTCTCTGTTGGAGCAGAATACTTCCCCCTCCCCTTTTTCATTTTGAAGCTTTCCAGTGAATCCCCAACGATCCAAGCAGACTGTTCAGTAGTCTGCCTCACACAGAAGCTTTATTAATGAGGAAATTACATTTTCTTTGCCTTGGATGGGAAAAAAAATCAATCCCTGTCTTCTTTATCTTATCCTGTATATACTCCTAAAGGCCATTTTAGGTCTCTTTAATTATCTCCTCCTCACACTGGCTCTAGGCATGTGGCAACTGAACTTCAATCAGCTATAAAAATAACATTCTGAATGCTGTCAGATAAACAAACCTTGATCCCATATGGCAGGTTGAGCAGGACACGGCCATAAATGCAGCTTTTAGCCCAGACCTACTGTACAGAGAAGCTGAGATCTGCCCATTAAGTCCTATAAAGCAAAATTTGAAATGCATGAGCATGCCCCTGAATATTTGGAAGTAAAAGACAGAGCATTGTAATTAAAATGAGACATTTCTGTGCCATTGTTTGGCACTGCAGAAATGTGACCTCACATGGCACCACAAGGGTGGGAATTGAAGTGACAGCAAGTGCCAACAAGCATGGATGCTGATCACATTTTATCACGGGCTTCTTACAAGGCATTATGTCCTCTTTTTTTATTCATGCTTTATGCTACAGCTACTAAAGAGAGGCTGATCTAGCTGGGAAATAAAGGGAACAAAGAAGGAGAAGTAGATCAGAAGGGAAATGCCTCTTTCCCTGCTTTCAGTGATTTGTGTGTGTATGGGGGTTCTATGCACAGAGCAAACCCAACATGCTCCTTCCCAGGCATCAACCTGTTGCTGGAAAAGTTGGCAAGTACAGCTGGAATGTCCACAGGAATGCTGGAACATGTACATCAGTTGTCTGATGGTGGGAGATTTATGCTGCTGAATATCTATCTGTGTTTAATGCTGAAATAAGTACTGGAGTGTCTGAAGTGCTGCTTTATCACCCTGACTAACTTCACTTGTTTGTAGTGTTCCTCCAGTGGTGAAAACATACATGAGCATCTTTGGATAAGTGTTGTATGGTAGAAAATGATCCAAAGGATTTAGCTGCATTTCCAATTAGCATAAACTCTTCTTTAAAGAAAAGCCATCGTAGAATCAGTCAGGGTTGGAAGACACCACAAGGATTGTCCAGTTCTACCCCCCCTGCCATGGGCAGGGATGCCTCACACTAGATCAGGCTGGCCACAGCCTCATCCAGCCTGGCCTTAAACACCCCCAGGGATGAGGCTTCCACTACCTCCCTGAGCAACCCCTTCCGGGCTCTCACCACCCTCATGCTGAAGAACTTCTTCCTAACATTCAGCCTGCATCTATCCATTTCTAGCTTTGTTCCATCCCTTTCCCAGTCCTATCACTATCTGACATCCTAAAAAGTCCCTCCCCAGCTTTCTTGTAGCCTCCTTCGGATACTGCAAGTCCACAATAAGGTCACCTCAGAGCCTCCTCTTCTCTGGACTGAACAGCTCCAACTCCCTCAGTCTCTCCTCATAGAGGTGCTCCAGTCCTCTGCTCATCCGTGTGGCCCTTCTCTGGACACCTTCCAGCACAGTTTGCAACAAATCTGCAAGTCTCCACTTCCCCTTGAACCCCTGCAGTGAACCGATTTCCTGTGCCTCCTCCAGGTTCTGCAGTATGTCCTTGAACTGGTGGGACAAGAGTGTGTTGGAAAACTGCCCCAGCCTGGCAAAGCTTTGTGCTTAAAAACACACAACGGCCCCCAAAGCTGCACTACTCAAAGGGCAGCACTCTGCCTTTAGGCTTAAAGAGCCTGGGGGCTGTGGTGCTGTCAACAGCCCCAGCCTGGTGGCTTTTAGCACATGCTGAGAAGCTCCTCATCTTCCAGAACTGCATGGTTGTAGACTGAAGGATTTCCTTGATTTATTGTTTGACTTTCTCTTGTCAACATTTCATGTTTATGCTGTAGGTAGCTATATGCCAGTAAGAAAACAATGACCAATAAGAGAGAGAAGGCTGGCTGGGAATTTTTACCTGAGAAAATAGCTGAGCAAAAGAGAAAGGAAATTTTGCAAAGCTGCTGTTGCTGATGCTTGTCTCTTCTCCTCTCTGTCCTGCTCCTGGGTTAGCTCTGGTGCTGCTGATAAGAATAAGGCAGGAGAGTGTGTGTGTGTGTGTGTGCTGAGGGTTGGTACGTGAGTACCTGTGCCCCGAGGCAGAGTTGCATTTTCTATTAAGGACTTCTTTTCTGTTTCTGTGTTAATTTTCCAGGCCAAGCAAGCTCTAGGTCTAAAAGGCCTGTTTCTCAGAAATCCAAAGCAGGCCTCTCTGGACAGTCATGCTGCTGGGCAGCTCCATCGCAAACATTCCTTTAGCAGCCACCTCCTGAGGAGGACAGCCAGCGCACCCGCCAAGAGCCAGAAGAAGACCAAGAAAGGCTTTCCTGAAATTGCTTTTGACTCAAAAGAGAACAGCTCCGAAGGGGCCGGTGAAGACTGTGAAGTGGAAGCTGCCTCACAGCCTCGCTTTGAGCAAGAGCCAGAACGTGCCCCCCTGTCACCAGCTCCCCGAGATGGTGCCAGCGGGGAAGGGCATGGCAAGGGGTTGAAAGGTAAGGCCCATAGCTCTCGTAAGGCCAAAGGTTGTGCTGGAGGGGCTGCTGCTTTCAGCGAGCCCTTGCAGAGGTCTAACAGGGTGCGGCTGCAGGAGCAGCAGAGCGAGAAGCAGAGTGTCTTTGCACGCTGTGCCATCAACAGCTCTGGCAGGATCGGAGTGGCCACCAACTGCATGAAATGCATGATTGGCTCCAAAGAGAGCCCAGATCTAGAAGGCCAGTGGAGTGACCATCCTGCCAGGCCTATTGCTAAGGATCTCCTTCACCATGATCAGTATAGCAGTATAACTGGAGAAGAGAGGGTAGAGCTAAGCACTTGGGCTGTGAAAGGGCAGCCCAGGAGGCGCTCAGACCTGCAGCCCTGCAGCAGCCCCGGGACTGCCGATGATCTCGCCAGGAGCACTCAGCCTTTTGCCAGCCCAGGGAAGAAAAACCTTGAACCTAAATGTCACGGAATAAAGGCTCATTCCCGGCAGCGGTGGCAGTGCCCATCAGGTGGCAAGTATGGAAGCACTGTCAACTTGGTTGCAGCCAGCAATGGCTCTATATCCTCCAGCTCCAGCAGCCTAGAAAGCCTTGGAAGCCCAGAATTCCCCAAGCGCTGCTCTGAACCTTCTCGGAGGCAAGCGGGCACCCTGCAGAGGGAAATGAACGCCTTGTTCCTTCAAAAATTGGAGGAAATTCGAAGTAAATCCCCTATTTTCTTTACTGGTAAGACCAGATTTTCTTCACCCTACTCCACCTTAGATCACATCATTGTCTCAGCTTCTGCATAGCATCCTGACTTAGAAGCTCCTCTGTGTTGTTTTGCTACCCAGAGCTGCTCCTTTTTATTTTTTGGCAATGACAGAACAAACCCAAAGTCTATGTAGTTATTTTTATTTTATTTACTCCCCCTCCACCCTTGACCTGTCTGGCTTAGATCAGTCCTCTCCATGCCTAGCTCACCATCTGCAGTAGTGAAACTGTCTGTAGTCATCGATGTTTGGGTTGTTTGTCCAGGGGGTTTTGTTTCCTTGGGGTTATTATTTCTTTTTAGTGACTGTGGTATGATACTAAGTCAATTTTGAGAGCCAAACCAGAGCATGAAGTTGAGATGGACTATGGGAACCCCACATTAACAACCAATATTTCCCCTATCGGTGCTTGTGTTACACTGAGGGGTGACCACATCAGAAACCATCTCTGCTAACAGGAAAACCTTCCTCAGACAACTTGAGAACTTGCCAAACTGCTGCCTTCCATTCAGGGATCATTGGATGGAATTCTCTGGTCTGGGCTGTTCAGGAGCTGGTATTAGTGAGCACAGCAGATCAGTCAGATGCTAACTCTGTAAATTCCCAACGTGCAGACATCTCTGGATGTGCTCAGTGGTGTCTACGTGATGTGGTTGGGAGCTGGGGGCACAGTTGCATAAGGTGAAGCAGGAAGGTGTGTGTGATCTGATGCCACTTGACACCAGCCAGGCTTGGGCTGGTAGCATTTCTCAGAGGCAGAGTCAAATGTGTCCAGCCAAAGGCAAACTGCTTAAGCCACAGCACTTCAGGCATATGTGAGCACTGCCATGGTGTGGCTGCATCTTTCCTCCTGACCTGTGTGGTTGTAAAGATGGAAAGCAGGAGCTGGGGTAACCCAGGTATATATTTTAATAAGGAATAATAAGGAATCTGGGGCTTTTACTGCTGGATTTGGCAGGGAGGGGAAGGAAAGGAAGAGATCTTGATAGGGTTTTCTCTGTTGGAGAGAACTGCGAAGAGCAAGTTAAGAAGCACAGCTTCTTAAAGTCTGTCACTTTGAGAGCTTCTCTTGGAATCCCTCCCCATCTCCCTCAATTGTCCAAGGAATTTGGACATCGAAGGACACATTTTCAGGAATAGTTAAGGGACTTTTGTGCTTCTTAAGCTGTAATTCTTCTTTTCCTTTTAAGTAATAGGTTCTGACTGCCCACCAAGAGTGGGCTTCTTTGGAAGCCTCATACAGAGATCTGTACCATTCCAGTTTTTTGATCAGTTGACTCTGCCTCTCCACAACTTTTCTTTCTTTCTCTTTTTTACATTATTTTTAAATTTTTTTTTCCCCCAATATCTGCTTTGAGATTTTAGGAAAATACCAGGACAGTTGGAAAGGGGGAAGGGAAAAGTTTGCTGCTTCCCATGACTTGAACTTAATCCAAAGCAGCAAAACTTTCTATGCCCAAATTATTGGCGTTAGGCTTTTCATAAGCTCTGAGTAGTGTGACACATGAAACTGTTTCCCATTCTCAGTGCCAGGTCCCCCACCAGCCCCCCAAGTCACTAAATAAATATTGTGATATGCTTGAAATTTGATTAAATCCAGCTGACTTCTCAAGCATGGAATCAGCAAACCTTTAAAATGGTAAAGGAGTCACTTGGCCTGGGTGCTGATGATCCAGTGACAGACACTGTTTGCACAAACAGCACAGTACTCCTCATGCCCCTGCTCTTTGAGTGCCTTGGGCCAAGAAACCAGGGAAACCAGCAGCATTAGCCCAGTATGGCTGCATTTCCTGATTAGCATTCTGCTGGTGGGGAGCCTACAGAGATAGGGAGCTGTGGGCTCTACTTGTCCCCTTTATGGCAACAACGTTGCAGTTCCTAATGTTTTGCTTCATGTGTCCTTAATCCATGCTGATGGCTTAGCCTGGGTGGGAAGGAGGAGAGCTCAGCTCTGGACCCCTCTCAGTACTCCCTCAGATACTGAAAGCTCTGTTGGGTCGTGGGTGGTGGATTTTTCTCGTGGACACGTGTGTCTCCTTCCCTTTTAACCCCCCCCACCTCATGTATCATAGCCCCTTGAACTGTCTCTGGTATTAAACTGCTTGGGTTGGAAATTCTGGTGCCAAAAGGAATTTCCTTGGCGTTTTTGGTGTTGTAGTTGATTTTTTTTCTCCCACAGCATTAGCAAAAGGCTTTGAACAAGAGGAAGTTGGCTTCCATTCCCCACTCCATTGGAGTGTGTTTCTTGGATAACAGCAAGAACTGCTTTTTATTCTTCTATGGCAAAGTAATGGTCTAAGCATCCACCTGTTTATGGGCTGCACTGAGTGCTCTGGTTGGTCAGAAATTCTTAGGATCCCACAAGAACCTGAGAACATCCCTGTCTGTTTCCCTTCCCTCCCTCAGCACTAATTTATCCTGTTATCTGTGCCTGCCTTCCCTACATTAACTGGATTTTTCCTCTGTTCTGTCCTATTATTCCACATGCACACTCTCTCTCTCTAGTTAAGAACTGAAAGGACAAGCAAGTCAAAGGTAACTGTCTCCTGAGTGTCGCTGATTGAAGCACCTTGTTGCCTGTAGCCTTGGTTTGTTTGTATCATGTAATGAGCAGCTCCTGTACATGGAGGCTGCTGCCTGGCTTAGTGGTGCTCTGCTGGTTCTGCAGTGCATGCTTGCCTTGTGCTTTGGAGGGGCAATGCTCTGCTTGGCATGATTGCTTTGGCTCCTAGGGTACAGGTTATTGGAGGGGTGGATTTCTTCAGGGGACTTGTGGCTGTGGTGACTTTTCAGGACTGGTGTGTGTGTGTGGTGTTTGAAAAAGAAATGGCAAACTTCTGTAGGATAGCAAAGGCTGTTCAAAGCTCCTGGATTGCTTTTCAAAAGACTCCTTGGCTCCACCCAACTGCATGCACACAGAGCAGTGGGTTTGTGATCTGCTGCTTCTCTTCTGAGTCACTGGTCACTGGAACTGGACCAGTTGGATGGGCAGTGGTGTGGTGGTTATTATGCATGGCCTGGTTAGGTCTGATACACCAGTACAGACTAGAGCTCATCCTCCTGGAAAGCAGCTCTATGGAGAAAGACCTTGGAGTCCTGGTGGACAGCAAGTTCTGCATGGGACAGCAATGTGCCCTTGTGGCTAAGAGGGCCAACAACATCCTGGGGTGCAGCAAGAAAAGTGTGGATAGCAGGGCTAGGGAGGTTCTCCTGTCCCACTGCCCTGGTGAGACCACACCTGGAATATTGTGTCCAGTTTGGGGCTACCCAGTTCAATAAAGACAGGGAACTGCTTGAGAGAGTCCAGTGGAGAGCTGCAAGGATGGCTGAGGGACTTGAACGTCTCTGCTATGAAGAAAGACTGAGAGCTCTGGGGCTGTTTATTCTGGAGAAGAGAAGACTGAGAGGAGAACTTAACAACATTTATAAGTACTTGAGGGGTAGGTGTGGATGAAGGGGCCAGGCTCTGTTTGGTGGTGCCCAGGGATAGGACTAGGTACAAGCTGGAACACAGGAGGTTCCACCTCAACACAAGGAGACACTTTACAGTGTGGGTACTGGAGCAGGCTGCCCAGAGATGTGGTGGAATCTCCTTCTCTGGAGACTATCAAGACCCATCTAGGTGTGTTCCTGTGCAGCCTGCCCTAGGTGATACTGCCCTGGCAGGGAGGTTGGACTTGATGATCGGAGGTCCCTGGCAGGGAGGATCGGACTTGATGATGACTTGGAGGTCACTTCCAACTGCTGCCATTCTGTGATTCTGTGACACATTTGAGTGCTGGAGGGAGAGAAGCAATTCAAATGGTGCTGGATGATGGAGGAAGAAAAGTTGGTCAGGGAAGGGACACAAAGAAGGGGACAGCAAGAAGTAGAGGGGTGCAGCTGCTGTTTGAGTAAGAATGAGAACAGTAACATGGTGCCACTGTGCATGGCCTCAGGCTATGGTGAAAGCAACAGGGCTTTGGGCAGCTGGAACTGAGCAAGCAGAAAGTTTTGCTGCCTTCAGTCAGGTATTTGGAATCTTAAGTTGCTTTAAAAATCATGGTTAATGTATGCAACTTGTACCTTCAGACCAAAATGATCGCACAGGGGAAAAAGCAATCTTCAGCTGAAGTGTAGTTGGTATCAGCTCATTAACTCCCATCTCTGTTTTTGTTTCTTTTCGTGTCTCCCGAGCAGATGTCTGCCATTTCTCAGTACAGAGGTCAGTCACTTCTTTATGCAGCCTAGAAACTATCACTGAAGAGCCTGTCATTGCCAATGACCACCATCACGCCAGCCTTTTCTTCCCTCTACCCGTTGCTCCTTACAGTGATTCTGAGGAAGGGTCTGTGTCTGGACATTCCACCCAATCTCCATCCGAAGCAAGCAGCACATCCAACCAGCCTCAAGAATCTCTACTCACCAGAGATCAAAGAACTACCCTGGCTGCAGAAGACCAAGGGCAGGTAGTCACAAAAGCAGCTGAGATAAGTTCAGTAGTCCAAGAAGATGAGAGGAGGAGCCTGGTGGGATGTCTCAAAGAAGAAACTAGTGGGACACAGACGTGCAGTAGAGATGAGCTTGGAGCGGCAGCGCACCCTCAGAAAGCCTGGCTGGGGGTGGCAGCAGGCAGGGCTGCTGGCCAGCCTCTGGAAGACTGCCTGAAGCAAACTGACCAACCAGGACAGGTATTAGCAGACACAAAAAGCACCACTGAATCCAAAGGGCAAAACCTTGGCCCAGCAGCTGTTCTGCTGCAGCAAAACAAGGTGGTTACCAGCACAGAGACACGGGTGCCTCCAGACACCTCCCAGAAGGCCCAGGCTGTGCAGGCTCTACCTGTTTCTGCCCCTCAGACTAGCTCCTACATGCCAGTAAGGTCACGGAAGGAAGGAGTGAAGAAGTCAGACTCCTCAGCCTTAATGCCCATCCCGAGCAGCTTGTCTCCTGCAGCAGAAGTGTACTTCGACGCCACAGTCAACGACCGGCTCTGGAGCAAGCTGGAGTGCAGCAGCCACCGTGACAGCATGTCCTCCTCCTCCAGCATGTCCTCCAACGACACTGTCATCGACCTCTCTCTGCCCAACCTGGCTCGCAAAAGCCTCCCAGACCTTGGCATCCGGCATGACAACTTCGAGCCCCTTGCCGTACGGAAGGGAATGCGCCCAAGGTCTGCCACAGCATCCAGCAACGAGATGCCGATGGTGAGCAAGAGCAAATCCAATCCCAACCTGAGGTCTGGGCAGCTGCCAGCAGATGAGTTGTGTCCTCGTCCTCTTGCCAGGAGCCCTCAGGATGCGTTCTCATCCATTCCTAGGAGGCACACCTGGAGCAGGCTGTACATGGAAAGTCTCAGGCAGTCCTCTAACAAATCCAAAGCTCACGATATGGTTGGGAATAACCAGGCCAAATCCAAGAGCCTTGGGGACCTTACCTCTGATGACATTGTGTGCACTTTCGAAAGCAAATACCGTAGCATCAGCAGGAGCTTCGTCACCCGCTCCATGCGGGAGCAGCGCCGCTCTGCGAGCCTGAGGTCCTCGCTCAGATCCCAGGATGAGCTGACGGAGCAGCTGAAGAAGCTGACGGCCTTCCAGCAGGAAAATGACATCACTTCCCCTATCAGCCTCGACCCAATGGAATCTGAAGAGGAAGGGGAGAGCCTGGGGCTCCTGCGCAGGTCTTCGTCGCGCAGCCAGAGCCGGGTGCGGTACATCGCCAACAGGGCCAAGCAGGCGCAGGAGAGGCAGCGGCTGCAGAGCCTGGGCCAGCTCGGCGGCAGCCCCATCGAGGAGAGAGGCAACCCGGAGGGGGCCTGCAGCGTGGCCAAAGCACTTTGTATGGATGTAGCTTCTCCTGCCACCTTTCCATCCCAGCCTAAGAACCAAAGTGATTACAACTCTGAGACGGAAGTCTTCTTTATGCTGAAACTGTAATTCTGGGCAGCACTGGAAAAGGCAATGTTTACATTCCCAAGCAACCCGAGGGGCACCAAATGATCCTCTCACGGCTCAGTGCTTCCTGGCCTCCCCTCAGTCACAAGGGTACTTGAATATCCCAACTCCAAGAGAGCAGATGATGTTTGAATTGTCAGCAGGCTGCAGGAGCAGAGCAAGCAGTGACACTGGAGGCTTGGCTTTTCCCAGTCCTGATCATCCAACCTTTTCTTCTTTTTAATTACACTTCTCCCAGCCTCAAATTTGGCCTCTTCTGTGTCTGACCCTTCTTGCATTTGCAGTTTGCTCTGTGCAGATCTCCTGTTCTTTACTAATTTCAGTAACTGCTTCTCACAAGAGGGCAACATCTACATGATGTTAATGACAGCTGAGGTAGAATTTGCTCTGGCAAACTGTGGATCCATGAAAGAGGCTGGGTCTGGAATCCTGCTCCCTGTTCTATTATTTGGAAGAATCTGAGGCCTCTGAGGGTGTCCTCTCTGGGACTTGACCAACCAAGTCTGCTTGGAGAGGCATCCCTGCCGTGGCAGGGAGGTTGGAGTAGATGATGTCTGAGGTCCCTTCCCTCAGCCATTCCAAATTGCAGTGTGGTTGTTTCACGAACCGGTGATGCAGTAGATCGAGTCCATCCTCCATCGTGGGCCTGTTTATTCCAGTGGAAACCCAGAGGGCCTCACTCTCTGCAGAAGAGCTCTGAGTGCTCCAAAGCTCTTTTAACCCAAGCTTGTTTGTAGAGATGACTAAACCTCTGTGCAGCGTGTATGCAGAGAGCTCTGCACACAGCTGCACCCACTGGGACCGCTCCTTGTCTCAGAAGGGGGAAGGAGACAGGAGGGAGAAGGGAATGACTGGAAGCAGCCAGGAAATCTCTACTGACTTCCATGCAGAAATGGCTCTGAGCATGCTGAGCCTTTCCCTGACAACTGCACTGTCCCTCCTCCCTGGTGTTTTACCAATGCTGCTGTACATAGCACTTTTTGGGATGGATTTTAGTACTTCTGTATTGCACTGCCATGAGACATTTTCAATGCTATGTTAAAAAAAAAAGAACAAACAAAGAAAAGGAAAGGAGAAAAAAAGAGAGAGATCTATTTAATGGTGGGTTTTTTTAAGATGAAGATCTATAGAATGAAATATCAACCAAACCAGAATCAGCATTTTTTCCACACAGCTCTTTGTTTGTTTTTGATTTCTTGTTTTGGTTTTTTTTTTTTACTCTTTAGGGATGTTGTTTTGTGGCCCCAACCCCTGTCATGATGTCGTTTATCATAGATGTACATTTTTATCAGTGATGGAAAAGAATGTTTACTGAGATGCTTTTAAAAGAGAAACAGAGGTTTTATTTCATTTCAGGCTGTGTAGAGTCCCTGTTATGGAGAGGATATTTTGCTTTTTTGTTTGTACTGATTCTTTCTTTTGTGTATATTGAGCAATCTAAAGGTTTGTTTGTAAAACCCACCTCCCACTACTGAAATAAATATATTTAACCTTCCAGCTTGGTGCTTCTTAGCTCTAGCAGGAGACCTTTCCTGTGCTGTCTAAAAGCTTGGAGCATACAAACCTGGTTAATTGTATCTGTCTTGTTTTCAAACTTTTGTAGTGGAAGCTGAGAGCAACCTGGAGGAGGACCAGAATGAGCTGCCCAGGGAGGTGGTAGTCACCCACTCTGGATGTGTTTTAAGACTTGTTTGGAGATGATGCTCAGTGATATGGTTTAAGGTGAATCTTGTAGAGTAGGGTTATAGGTTGGACTTGGTGCCCCTGAGGGGCTTTGCCAACCTGGATGTTTATGTGATTTTGTGACTTGGGAGTGTCAGATGATGATAAACTCAACATGAAACAGCAGTGGTCACTGGCAGCCCAGAAAGCAGTGAGAGCAGGGCAGGGAGGGGATTCTGCCCCTCTCTTCTGCTGCTCTCTTCCTCTGCCAGTGAAGCGCCCAGTTCCACGTTCACACTCCTGCAAGGGTCACCTTCTTACTTGTGAGGCATGGGGCTGCAAAGGAGTTCTTGAGTCCTCATTTTAGTACCACTTGGCCACAAGTGTTTAAAATGAAATGTCAAAATGTAGCTAAGGATGTTGTGACAGGGAGATAGGGCTGGAAAGGGTTACAGTAGCTGGACGTAGGGGCTGGAAGGGTTAAAGTAGCTGGACAAGGCGGGGCTGGAAAGGCTTAAAGTAGCTGGTTGTGGGGGGGCTGGACAGGGTTAAAGTAGCTTTTTAACTTCTTCAGAGTGTTTTGTCTAAAAATATTCTTTCATTTTTCCCTCCTGGCTCAGATCTGAGTTGCTTCATCACTTGGATGAGAGGCCCTTGAGGTTTGAGCAGCAAAGGTCTGGAGCATGCATTGAGGTAGCCCTGCAGTATGGCTGCAGTCTCTGAAGGAGAGCAGGTAAAGCAGCAGCAGCAGAAGGGGTGAGCTGCCAGAATGAGCCTTGCAGGTAAAGCAGCAGCAGCAGAATGGGTGAGCTGCCAGAATGAGCCTTGCACTGGGGCCCAGCACAAAGCAAATTTCATTAACATTCTCCAGACGCAGAATCTCTCTGTAATGCTTGAGTTTGGGGCTGAAAAAGCTGCAGGGAGTTGCTGCTTTTTTTATCTTTAAAGCAAGAAGGTACATGCAAGTTGACAGCTTGAGAAGGTTAATTTTTGAAAGGCCTATTCTGTGCCTTTTCAAAGACCCAAGTTTCACAATCAGATTATTTTTATCTTTAATTAAGCAACCCTTGTTAAATTAAGGCACCTCGCGGGAGGCAGGATCATGTCACACTTCAAAGCGTTTATCTTTTTCAGGATGGTTTAAAAACAGTGCCTGGATTTAACTTCCATGGGAATTTTACCCTCCTGCTTCCAAATGATGAGTAACTGCTTTTACAGCTGGTTTTGGAACACCACATAAGCCCATTAATGTTGTGTCCAGTTACTGATTCCTGGTAATGGAGTTTGTTTCATGGTACCTACGCAGGAGCTTAGCTCTTCGTTTAGCCTCTCTTCATCAGGGAAGAGCAGAATTGCTTGCTCAGGTCTCAGCAGGCAGGGTGCTGTCTGAAGTGCTTGGGGAGGCAGCAGGGCTGTGGTAAGTGTGGAGAGAGTGTACTGGTGAATGAGGAGAGAGAGAAAGGTGGCATGGGTTTGAGGGTCCTACCAGTGTGTGAGAAAAGTTCCATGGCTATACCCTTCCATTAACAAACTGATAACACTGCAGGGTTCATTGACATTAAGCAGTGTTTGCCCCTGCAGAAGACAAGCTGTGTTGATACTTAATAATTGATTGCCTCAGTGGCATGTCCAGAGAAAGCTTAGGGAAGAAGGCCAAGATGTGCAGGCTGCTGGAGAGTTTTCCCTCTTGAACAGTGCTCAGTGTCAAACAGGGAGGAAATTTTTGTGCCTTACTTAAATGTGGACAAGTTCCAACTCCCCTGCAGCATGGGTTGTAATAGTTGACTCTGCTGAATTCCTGTGGAGGCTTCTCTTTGTTGCTGCAGGGCCTTGATGTCTGTGTTTGGAGATGACCTGGCCCAGCAGAATCAGCCACTTGGCAGCGTTGTGCTTAGCTCACTTCTGAAGTGAAACCAGGTGGCTGGAGGGGACAGGAATTTCAGTTCTGTGCCTGTGTATTACACTAAACTGTACAATCCAGAGAGGAATTGAATGGTTGACCCCTGAAGCTCAGACCTTGCTTCAGCTGTCTAAGTGTTGTGAGGAGATATTAGATGTATTTGGGGTGGGGGTTTGTGTTATACACGAGTCCCTCAGCTGGCAGTCAGAGTGAAAAGCCTTGGCTAACTTTCAGTCCCATCTCTGTTTACTGGGTTAAAAAAAAAAAAAACAAAGAAGAAAATAAACCAACCAAACCCAAGGCTCTCTAGAATGTGTGCTGCTTTCATGGGAATACTTGCTTTGCTCTCTGTACCTGTGGAGCAGACTCAGATTTAGCTCTGAGGGTAGAAGCTCTCTCTTCCCCACTTTGTTTATAACTGCTGCAAACACAAAGATGGTTGTAACAGAGGCCAACCTTTGTTTCAGAAGGCAGTACATTAGTGGCTTTAAAAAGTAATAAACATGCCAATATAGACATTTCTAATTCACTTTTATGTCATTTCTTTGAGCAGGCTATGCAGGATAGGCAGGGGAGATGGGCAGAGCTGGATGGGACTGTTCTGAAGAGACAGGATTTGACAGGGCCACACAGCAGGCCAGCGTTGGTGTTTTCTGAGTCTCAATGTACTGTTCAACTGCCAGACTAAGCCCTTCCAAACGTTGTCTCTTTGCTGGGTGTAGTCTCCTCCTCTCTCTCCCAAACCCCAAGCCACCCCTGGATGCTGCAGCAGGAGCTGGCAGGTCCCGCAGAAGCCCCTCGGCCTGGCTCCTCCCTCTCTTTTATCTTTAAAAGAGCCTGGAACGCCTGCAGGCATCCAGCGTGCAGCAGCTTCACTGCCAGTTCCTGGAGTTGCTTCTGCTGGTGCCAGCCAAACGGATCTAGGGGAGGCTGAAGGAGTTGCTGTAAGTGAGATGCTGCCTTCAATTGCTGCTGCTCTTGCTCTAGATGCCAAGGATCAAAGCCTGTCTGCAGCAGGCTGCCTCCTTCCCAGCTGGTGGTTGCTCACCTTGCCCACTGCTGTGGCAGTGCTGCTGCCTTTCTTCAGCCCAGCACACAGAGGACTTGGGCACAGGAGTAAGCTTGGGGGGGGTTGTTTGCATTTGGAAGGACTGAAAAAGCTGCTGAGGAGTGAGGGCTGCCTAAGCAGGCTCCTGAACCATGAGTTTTCTTGGGCATGTAACAGATGTTGATTATCAGTTTTGGGGGAATGGTGCCCTCAGCCTTGTTTGCCACTGACAACAAATACAGCCACAAACACTGCGGCAGCTTGGGGCTTTCTGTAACCTGGCACTGGCTGTTTCCCATGTTCCTGTTGCTGGATAGCAGTGGCACCTTTGTTCCAAGGCATGCAGAAATGTCACTGCAGAGTTTGAAATGGAAAGGATGTTAAATATGCTGGGTCTCACCCTCCTCATCCTACCTCTTCTTCCTTTTTAAGAGGAGGATGGTGATTAAGAGGGCTTCAGAAATAATTTCTTCTGTCTCTTGATGCAGGATGAAGCAGCTTTACTTCAGATCATTTTGGTGCAAATGAAACAAGCAACTCTGCTTTCTGCATCCGAAAGAGAAAGTGCTTTTGAGCCCCTGTGAAAGAGAACCTCCTAGAGCAGGCTCTTGCCTCAGCTGGCCGCTAAACCACCTTTAGTAGCCCTTTCCCATTTGTTAGAGCAGAAGAGGCCAGCACCAGCCCACCTCAGATATGCCCTTTCTTTTCCTTGTGAGCCTATGGGTCTGTGCCCCTCACCCGTGGGTCTGTGCCCCTCCATACTGCAGGGAGCCACAGCTGCCTCTCTCCACAGCCTGGTCGTGGCTCCCTTCTTCACGGAGAGGAAGCAGTGCAAGCAGCAGTGGATAAAGCCACTTTCTAGGTTCCTCCTGTGGTGTTTGCTGCAGTGCAGTGTTCACCAGAATCTTTTCCTTGGTGTTCACTGTAGCTGGTCTCAGGAGTGGCTCTGTCACTTGGAGAGCTTTGAACTGAGACTCTTCAGAATGCTGTGCAGAAAAGCCAGGGCATGCTGGTTGCAACCCAGCCATGAGGAGCTGGAAACCCAGCTTTAACCACCTGCATTTCCTCTCTAGCAGTGCAGCGACGTTAGGCAGCAGATATTTTGTCTCCAATGGACAAAGGCCTTCAGGTCATGCTCTGTGTGCTGACAGCCATGCTGCTCCTGGGAGAGTCAAGCCAGACAGGTGAGAAAAATGATCCCCAAATGCTGGCTGCATCCATACCAGGGTTTGCTGCTCTTCACAGGGTTATTTTTTCATTCTTGAAGTGTTAGTCCTCACAGGATTTTGTCTTGATCCAAGAATTTGCCTCTGAGATGGTTGTAAAGCACCCCCAGGGTCTGCCTTGTCACAGCTGATGGCTGTGGCTTTATTGTGTTACGAGGCCACTTATCAAGGATCTTGCTGCTGTAGTTGTAAATCAGGTTGCAGAGAGGTCAGGGAAGATGGAAAAGCCTAGAACAAGGGAGCTGAGGTGTCCCTGAGCAGGTTACTGTGGTTAAAGCTGCTGTCCCCTGAGTGCAACAGGATGTACTGAGAACTTGCTCTGTGAGTGATGCTTTCCATGGTATTACTTTGTTTCAGTTCTCTCCTGATCACAGAAGGGACATGCTGGCAGAGGCTGTGCAGGGAAGGGCACTAGCCTGGAAAGGGAGGGTAGGGTAGAAGATTGGGGTGAGGTGGGTAGTTGTAAGAAAGCTTTCTGACATGGAGTAAAGCAGGGAGCTGTCTCCCACAGGAAGGTTGGGCAGGCTCAGAGCAGAAGGGGTAAGGACAAGGCTGATTTTTGCAGCCACAGTAATTTCCTGCAGCCACCAGGCTGTGGGGAAGAGGAGCAGAGGGATGAGCCTCTTCTCTTTGTCTCCTGCTTTTGTAGACTCTCACAAAGAAGCCTCACAATGAGGACTTGGCTTCTGAGAAGTGTCACTGTGCTTTGAGTTAGTGCTGCAGCCTGATTCCTTGTGGCCCTTTCAGGAGCTGGCACAACAGGGTTTGGAACAGCTGCATCCAGTGCCACCATGGGGGGGCTGGAGCCCTCAGTGCAGACCGTTTCCATCCAAGAAGCCCTATCAGGTCACCAAAAAGAGTCTCAAAAAGATTTTGCTGGCTTCGATGAGTTTCTAAAGGGAGACAAGAGAACCCTTTTGTGAAGATTTCCAGCTCCCATGGAGAAGTGTAGTGGAGAGGGGAGAAAACAGGTTTTGTTTTACAGTAATGTAGGGTTCAGTACGAGGCCAGAAAATGCAAACCCAAGGCATGAATAATACATCATGAGTGCCTGCCTTGTGGGCTTTAGTGAGAGGCTCACAGCTTTTGCCTGAGAGAGTGCAAACAGCCTGCATCTGGTGTCTTATCTGAGAGATTTCTGGCTGCTGCTTTGAGAGCTCTCTGAGTGCAGAGAGAGATGCTCTGCTCCTAGAGAACACATCCTGGCCACTTGGTGAGCCACAAACTGGCACGGTTGTGTGCTCCATTTTGCAGCTCAGGCATTGTGGTTTCTCTCTCCTGCTGCTGGGCTGGAGGCATTCTGAATGCTGTGAAGAGGGAAGCTGTTTGCTGTGTTAGATGTCACCTAGCAGAGCAGAAGCCAGAAGCATGACAAAATAGGACTTTTGGAGGTGGATCTTGGTGATTTTAGCAGAGACGTCCTTGGGTTTACAGGTGGAAACTGAGCCACAGGGAGGAGAAGTGATACAGAGCAGGTCAGTGGTGGATTTGATGGTTTGGCATTTGGTGTCACTCCAGTGCTGCCTGCAGGGTTGCTCCTGAACTCCTGAACTGCTGCCTGCAGGGTTGCTGTGACTCTCAGTGCTCCTGAACTCAGTCAGTTTTGTGTTCTTCCCTTCACCTCTGTCCCTCGATGCAATACAGGGAACAGGCTACACACGGCAGGCTTCTTGCTCCCTCTTTCTCTAGTGCTGTTGCTGTTGAATCTTGGGCTTGGCCCTTTCAGAGGTTTTAATTTCACAGGGATGAAGTCAGGGTGCTTGTAATTGGAGGGGGGAGGGTGTAGAGGAGAAGGATTTCTACCCCAGAGGTTGCAATCTCTTTGCCAGCAGGAGCACATCATTAGTAGGGGAGGGGAAGAACAATCAAAGCTGCTGTCCTGGCACTTAATGGTGGTGAAGTCCTTGTTGGTTACAGAGCTTCTCTTTAGGGTTATAGATGAGGTTTTGCAGGAGTGAGGGAAAACTGTTTAATTCTGTGAAGTAGCAGGAAAGCTGCAGTGTCACCTTGCCAGGGAGGGCAGTAGGAAATAAGCCAAATCCACCCCTAAATGTGTGGGTGACAACCCTAAGCATTAAGTTCCAAGCAGAACCCTCTGGAGCCTTGAGTGTCTCTCTTCCTCCTTCTGATCATTTCACACCAACGCTGAGCTGTGAACGGGCAAACAGCCGGAGCTGGTTTGGGGAGCAAAGGATAAAACTTCTGTGTATTGAAGTGCAAGGAGAAAGGAGGCTCTGAAGCTTCACCTTTAAGGAGCTGTAAATACAAACCTTGCAAGAAGCTGATGCTGCTGTTGTACTTTTTCAGGGACCACAAGGAATGCTGATGCTGTGAGGAAGGTAAGGGGATTGAATTAACTGCTGCACAGCTCTGACCGGAGGCAGAGAGTCTTCCAGCTGAAATTCAGCAAGAGATGTGGTCCTAGGGCAGTGCCTTTCATCTGCAGGCAGTTTGTGCTGGCAGCACACTGGCAGTGGCTGTTGCTAGGTCTGCCTGTGTGTCACTGCTGCTTTGCTACTCAGTCTTCAACCAGAATTCAAACTTCAGCTATGCCCCAGGCAACAACCACCCCATAGCCCTGAGGGTTGTTGGAAGATGTACCCCTGAGGTCACCATTCTGTGTAGAAGAACCAGGGAAGAGCCCTTCCTTCCTTCAGAGTTTCCTCTGCTCCTTTTCCTCTTAGGCTCCCTATTGTTCTGTCTCTCCTGGCATTGCTCTCTGAGACCTTAATTGGATGCAGGTTGTTTTGCTTGCACCCTGAGATGCTGTCTCTGGGAGGCTGCATGCATTTGGGACATCTGAAGTGATTTTTTGTTCAGACAAAGTGTTGCTGGCCCCAGCAGCAGCGTAATGCTTGTGGTGTATTGATTACAGCTAGGGACAACAGTGCGGAGGTCACTGCAGCTTACAGGGGGGGATTTAACACAGGCACCTTCCCAGCACCCACCCCCAGTTCTATCAACTGTCTTCTATCACCTCTGGCTAAGTGGGACCATGTCTGGGACTTGGGAAACAATAATTTCTTCCTCATGCTTTGATTTGCAGGGTGCTGAATTAAGGGGATCAGGAGAAGGTCTTCCAACCTTGACTGTCACAACAATCCTGGTAAGGCAGTGACAGGGCACTGGGAGTGGCTGGGAGCTAGCTGCAGATACATTTGGTCCTTTTTTCCTCACCAGTCTATTCAAAGGTGGTGTCTGAGCTGTCTTCGATGCCTTGCTCATCACTGGGCTCTGTTGGAGCTCAGTGCAAGGTGTCTGTAGTTTGCAGTGGGGGGATTCGAGGGCTGGGGATGCAGCTCTGCAGGTGAGAGCTGTGTGAGGCCATCAGACCTCCTCACTCTGCTCAGCTGCACCTTGGGGGCTCCTGTCGCCCACATTTCTCACTGCAGAACAGAAGCATCAAGTGAAGGTCACAGGAGTGCAGGGGTTGAAACCAGGCTATAACAAAGCAAAAGCATCTCCTCGTGCACCACAGGAAGCAGCAGCAGTGAATTTTCTGATTCTGTTGTCTGCTTGTGACCCTCATCTGATGCTTTTGGGGGGTCAAATGAAATGTATTTGGGCTTTGAGACCCTGGCAGGGCATCATTTCCTTTGGTGACTTGTAGAATGCAGCTGCCCTGTGGCAGTCTGGGACTGGTGGTGGCCCCATGACTCCAGGAGTATCTCTCAGGTTTAGGAATGCCACACTGATAACATGGGGAAAGCTCTTTGGGGAGGGTTTGCTCTGCAGCCTGCAGCACAGGATCACAGAATGGTAGGGGTTGGCAGGGACCTCCACAGAGCATCGAGTCCAACCCCCCCTGCTGGAGCAGCACCATAGAATCTAGCTCAGGTCACACAGGAACACATCCAGACAGGCCTTGAAAGGCTTCAAAGAAGGAGACTCCACAACCTCTCTGGGCAGCCTGTGCCAGTGCTCTGGGACCCTTATAGGAAAGAAGTTCATCCTTGTGTTGAGCTGGAACCTCCTGTGCTGTAGTTTACATCCCCTGCCCCTTGTCCTGTCACAGCACACCCCTGAGAAGAGTCTGTCCCCTCCCTCTTGACCAACCCAGCCCTCAGGTATGGAAGCCCCCAGGTGTTCAGCAGTGTGTCACTGTGAGTTTCCCCTTGCGTGCTCAGGAGGACCCCTACGTGATGGTGAGAAGCGCAGAGCTGGAGGGGTACTGCATGGACCTGCTGAAGGCTCTGGCTGCCATGCTGCACTTCAGCTACAAGGTGAAGGTGGTGGGCGATGGGCAGTACGGCGCCGTCTCTGCCAGCGGCAACTGGACTGGCATGGTTGGTGAAATCCTGAGACAGGTAACTGCCACTCTCCTGGTTTTGGCAAGCAAAGCCCAGTGCTGCTGGCAGCTCCTGGGCTTGGTGGGGCTGCGCTCGGGGACTGAGTTGCTGGGAGTTATCCTACCTGCTGTGTGGAACTAACCAGCAGTAGGACTGCTGGTTGGGTTGGGCCTGCAAATGTGGAAGCTAAGGAGCAAGAGGACAGTGGCCACAGCAGGAAACTGCTGTCCCGAGGTGCTCCCGGGGCAGGGCTTGGCTTGTCTCAGAGACTGCTCACTTGGCAGTCTGAGAGACTGTGCAGACGTCTGAGCTCCCTGAGAGAGCAGGCGATGGCTTACAGGGAAGTGCCTCTTGACCTTAGCCAGCAGCTCTCCCCCTGAACTCTTCAAGGAGAATCACAGAATTAACCAGGTTGGAAAATACCTCTGAGATCATTGAGTCCAACCTGTCACCTAACCCTTCTAATAACTAAACTTGCATGCCCACCTTACCCCATCATGTGCCATTCCCCATGCCACCACTCTGCCACCTCTTGGTGACTCTGGAATTGAACCTACTTTGCTCCTCTCAGTGCCATGGCAGTCAGGTGGATGCTGCAGGCAGCAGCAGACAGGAACTTGCCTTCTGCTTTCGGCAGACCCAAGGTGGTTCACGCAGCACAGCCTCAGCTTGTGTGTATGATGCTGTAGGAGGGAACCAGAAGCCCCAGATCCCCACCAGCACCCTGCTATGGACAGTGGAAAACTGTCCTATTGCTTGGCACTCAGTCTAAGGTGGCAGCTGTCTGCCACCTGCCGTGCAGGTGCTGCCCACTCTGCCTGGGGAGCATTCTGAGGGATGAGCCCCCCAGGGAGCCTGGGTGGGTGGTCACTGTGGATGTCCATCTTGCAGGAAGCAGACATTGCAGTGGCTCCACTGACAGTGACTTCAGCAAGGGAGGAGGTGGTCTCCTTCACCACACCATTCCTGCAGACTGGCATTGGGATCTTGCTTCGCAAGGACACTGTCTCCCAGGAGATGTCTTTCTTCCACTTCCTGGCTCCTTTCAGCAAGGAGACCTGGACTGGCCTTTTGTTTGCTTACTTGCTGACCTGCTTCTGCCTCTTTCTTGTTGCCAGGTATCAGTGAATTTATGTTGTGGATTTCGATCACTGCTTTCTCAGCTAAGTTCCAGAGTGCATTTTGCTCTCAGGAGCCTTCTGCACAGCTCAAGAGCCAGGACTAGTAGAGCCCAGGTCATGTCAGGTTAAGACAGCCTGAAGGATCTCCCCTATAGCAGCTCTGTGTCTCTTGATGTGGATTCCCTGGGGCTGCTGAAGGCATCCTGTGCTTGTACCTCAGCCCTGCTTTTATCAGAGCTTGTTTTGATCTCTGACCATGGCCCTACCTGCAGGTCTCTTTCCCAGTGTATTTTTATTCCCTGCTCTGACTCGTGGCGGAGATTTTCTGCTTCCATTCCACCCCTTCCCAGGAGGTTGAGTTCTCTCCTCTGCTCTTTGTCAGGCCACTCTAGCACTCTGCTGCTGCAGCCTCAATCACTTTATTGCTGCTTTCCTAGTTTTATGCAGAGTCTGTCTAGGTAAGGATTTGCTCCAGGGAGCAGCTTGATAGTACAGACAGAGCCAATATTGCCACTTGTGTGCCAGGAGAACTGGATTATGCAATGACTCAGGCAGAAAGTGCCCTGCAAAGCTGTGACAGCACCCCTTGAGCCTGCACTGCTGCAGACTGGGAGGCACTGAGCAGGAGTGCTGTGCTCAGTGCTGCTGAAACTGGAGCTTGAGGGAAGGAGGGAGGGAAAGGGCACTTCCAGGCCAGCTGCCCTGCTGCAGTCACACTGCAGAATTGTTTGGTTATTTTTGTCGTCTCACTGTTTGGTTTTATCCTGTCATTTTCCCCCAGACTGAGCCCCTGTGAATGGAATGAGCCAAAGAACGAGGAGAACCACTTCACCTTCCTGAACAGCCTCTGGTTTGGAGCAGGAGCCCTTGCTCTGCAAGGTGAGCAACACGGCAGCTCCATCTCTACTCAGCCTGCAACATTGCTGTGGTGCCCTGTGGGGAAGAGGTGTTCAGGGACACTTAGCAGCACTAGAGCTCCCAGTCGGGGGACTTCTGATGGCAGACACCTTCTGTCTGTCCACAGCTACCTGAAAAGAGGTTGGGGTGAGGTGGGGATTGCTCTAGCAGGTGCTGCAGGGAATGCCAGGCTTAGGAGGGGTTTCCTGTGTTTGGCCACCCACGTCGCTCCAGCTCGGCCCTGTGTGCGTGGTGCTCTTGCTCCAGCCTATCCCCCATGTGCATGGTGCTGGTGCAGTCGCTCCAGCTCAGCATTGTGTGTGATGCTGCTGCAGTTCAGGGCAGCCATGGGAGGTCCTTTCAGGCTCCAGCATTAAGTAGCTGCAGGGCAAGTTTGGCAGCCTAGCCTCTGCTGGCAGGGGAAGCCTTTGCCCCGGGCTCAGGGGTCTCAAGCTGGCTGGCTGTGGCCATCACCTCAGCGGCTGTTGCTGGCTCCCCTGCAGGTGTCACTCCCCGGCCCAAGGCGCTGTCGGTGAGGGTGATCGCTGCGGTCTGGTGGCTCTTCACCATAGCCCTGCTGGCTGCCTACATCGCCAACTTCACCGCCCTGCTGAGCTCCAGCAGTGAGCAGCTCCCAATCCAGACCTTTGAAGACCTGGTGAAGCAAAGGAAGCTTGAGTTTGGGACCCTGGAAGGCTCCTCTACTTTCTACTTCTTCAAGGTGCAGAGAGCCTCCTTGTGCACTACAGGTGTGCTGTAGAGCTGCCAAGCTGGGGCTGAGCTGTTTGGCTGATGCCTCTAGGTCCTTGTTGCTCTCGTTGCTGTAGAGCCCACCCATTGTCCTGCAGTACTCTAAACAATGTGGGTGTTTTGGTCACCTTCTTCCACCTTTCCTCAGAGACGAGCACCACAGGGGACTGTATTTTTGTAGTGTATTCCCTTTGCAGACAGCAGTGCTGCTCCTTGGGGTTCATCCCTGTGTACCCTGGAGGAATGAGGAAGATAATTTCTGGGTACCTCAACTGGATGCCTGCAAAGGTGGCCTTTGGGGGTGGGAAATGTTTCACCCTTGTATCTCTGTAGCCCTGTGTATTAGAGAGGAGCTCTGCTGGCCGTGGGCTTGCTTTCAGTAGAGGGAGCTCAGAGGGCTCCGGGTTCAGCAACTCCCAACTTTTTTGTGACCCCGAGGAGATTCTTAGGTGATTGTTGTAAATTTCACTTTGACACTCGGTTTTTTGGGCTGCAGAACTCCAAGAATCCCATCCACCAGATGATCTATGAGTACATGGACAAGAGAAGAGACCACGTTCTGGTCAAAACCTACCAGGAAGCCGTGCAGCGCGTGATGGAGTCCGACTACGCCTTCATTGGGGAGTCCATCTCCCAAGACCTCGCTGCTGCCAGGCACTGCAACCTGATCAGGGCTCCCGAAGTCATTGGAGCCAGAGGATTTGGCATTGCCACCACCCAGGGTTAGTCACTGTGCACTGCTGCTGCCCCACTGGGGTGGTACACATGGGTCTGAAGTAGCAGGTTGATAGAGCAAAGAGCCTGGCACAGTCCAGTCCCAGGACTTGCACACATCTCTTGCATGAACAACCTGCTAACTCTGCTAGGGAAGGCTTTCATTCTGTGGCTAAATCATCCCTGCCTCCATCATGCAAACAATTCCAGCTCTCAGGACTGTAATTGGCTTCTGTGAGTGGCTTTGGTTTTGCCTTGGTCCCAGTAACACAGAGCAGCTCATGTGTGCTTAGCAGGGTAGGCACCTTCACTCTGTCATCATCCTGCACCTATTGTACCTGGCAGGCCTGGAATGGGGTTCTCTATAAGCTTTTGGTCTCTCTGCATGCAGAATGAGCAGCTGAAAGCTGGGAAGCAGCACCCAGCTCACCCTGCCTAGCTGTGCAGCAGTGGCTTGCTTAAAGCTGTCACCAGTGGCTGCGGTCTCTGCCATGTTTGTTCTTTCTTTCTGCTGCTGCTAGCATCCCCCTGGACCAAGAAGCTCTCCATTGCTGTCCTCAAGCTGCGGGAGTCAGGGGACCTGGACTACCTGCGCAACAAGTGGTGGGAGAGCAGCTGCCTGCACAGGAGCAGGGACAGTTGGAGCCCGCTGCAGCCCCAGGCTCTGGGGGGGCTCTTCCTCACCCTCGCCATTGGCCTGGCGCTGGGCGTGATTGCGGCGCTGGTGGAGCTCTCCAACAAAAGCAGGCATGCTGCTGGGCATGTGAAGGTGAGTGAGGGCTCTCATCTCCTGGCCTGCTCCCTTCTGTCCTTTCTGCTTAGCATGGACACTCCAGGCACTGCTGGAATTCCATGTGGACATTGCTTCTCTGAAGGAAAGCAGTGCAGTGTGGTGAGGGTGAAGGAGGGAGATAAATCACAGTCATAGAATGGTTGGGGGGACCTACTCCAACCTCACGTCCGTGGGCAGGGACACCTCTCAACCAGACTTGGTTGCCTAAGGCCTCATCCAACTTGGTCTTGAACACCCCCAGGGAGGAAGTATCCGCAACCTCCCTGGACAGCCTAGTCCAGAGTCCCTTAGTACTGAAGGACTTCTTCCTCAGTTCCAGTCTAGCCCTGCTCTGCCTCAGCTTCAAACCATTCCCCCTTATCCTGTCTTGCCTTCCTGCAAGATCCCTTCAGCTACTGAAAGGCAGCTCTAAGGCTCCTCTGGAGCCTTTTCTTCTCCAGGCTGAACAACCCCTTAAAGTGTGACAGCTCTGCAGCCTGAACAGGACTAAGATTCAACAACCTCACACCTCCCCAAAAATACATTGTGTAGAAACATTCAGTGCAGCTGCTGGGCAGCCCGAGTGCCCTGCAATATGCTGGTCAGGCAATCAGCCAGAAGTAGTTCATTCTCCAGTATGGCTCTTCTCAGGTCATTTGACAAGCAGGAACAGACATGGAAACGAAACCGCAGGAGCCTCTGAGCATGCACCTTGGTGCTGCTGCTGCTGCCCACCTGCTCCAGCAGCTGGGTTGTACAGGCTGAAAGGTGAGCTCCATGACACACAACAACTCACTCCCTGCTCTCCTCCCCTTGTGCCTTGCAGAAGTCCTGCTGCTCTGTTTTCACAGAAGAGATGTGCACTCGTCTGCGTGTGAAGGAGAACACAAGGCACAGCCCGGAGGCTGCAGGGAAGGCCAACGCTTGAGAGGCTTCTGCCTGAGCCATGGTTTAGCTTCTGTACTTCCTAGGAACTAGAGCACTGTAGAGATGTTCTCCTGTGAGCCTAGAGTGTTAGTTTTGTAGTGACAAACACAGTGCACTTCTGGACTGGTGGTGGAGCTGGATACAGAACACAAAGCAGCATTTAAATGGACGAGGGACAGAGTGGAACTGTTGACCACAAGGCAGGATGACAACGTGGAGAAATAAAGCTGAGCTGGCAAAGGTGGAGCCGTGTTTAGTTTAGAAGTGCACTGTGTGAGTAGGTGAGTGTCTGTAGGAGTAAGTGACCCAGGACAGGTTAATATGCAGCCCCTGCCCATCACTGACAGGATGAGGTAAACCTTAACACTTCAAAGCTCTCCTGACTGCTCCTCATGAACAATTGCTGCTCAAACAGGGCAGTTACCAACTCTACCCTTGCCCTCCTTTAGGCAGCTGGGCGCTGTGCAGGGCATCTCTGAATCAGGAACAGTGCTGTGGCATAACCTCCAGAATGCTGCATGCTCTGCAGTGAGCTAAGACCTGAATGACAGGGAGAGCCTGAGCCTAAGGAATTGAGGTATGAGAAAGGTGAGACCTGGACTTGTCCTCTGTCAGTGTCCCATCCTAGAAGTGTCACTGTTCTGCTGCTGAGGGTGCTTTGTCCTAGCTAACCTGGCTGAGAAGTATTTAGGAAGAAGACTGATAGCTGAACTCCAGCAGTGCCAGAGCTCTGATAACCAGGCCATAAAGCCAAGCTCTCTGGGCAGGGAGAAGGGATCTGCATTTTTCTCTTGCTCTCAGAGCAGAATCTTTGACACTTGTGGCCCAGTTGGCTGCTTAATAAAGAGTCTGCTCCTGGCCCTGCTTTTTATCTCAGAGCTGGAGTAACTGCATGCAGCTACTGCTTTGCACACCCATGGCTAAGTTACTCAATCCATGTGCTCCACATTGGATGAAGGGAGTGAAAAAAGGCAGATCCATTCACTTGGGAACAGCTTTAACTGCTCTGCATGAGCCAAGAGACTAATTCTTACCAGTCTCAGCACTCATCAGCTGAAGGCAACAGAAATTAACATGCCTGCTCCAGGGAAGTAGCTGGGTAGCTTATAAAGAAAGCCTTACACATCCAGCTTGAGGATAACCACTTCCAACTACTGCTAAGTAACTGAGTACAGCTGTGGGGGGGTCCCCTTCCCACCCCCCTGTTAACAACAGGAGTGAGGAATCCTTCCAGGCTGTGTTTAAAAGAAAACCAGGAGCGTTCCCTTTTAAACACAGATGCAGCAACCTGTGTTAGCTTAGTTGGGTGGAAGGGACTGATCCAGCCTCTAAGTGCACAGAGCACAAAGCAGCTGAAGTGGAATTCGAAAGGTGAGATGAAAAATGCCATGTCAGAGTCACTCAGCACTTGGAAAGCCATTTGGTTGTGTGCCCTGGCACTGCTGGCCCAGTAGGCAAAGATGTATATATACAAGAAAAAAACTAAAATAAAAGGAGGTTTTCATTGACATTGAAATTGACATTTAAATATATTTCTATATGAATGTCTCACAGAACAAAAAAATAAAGTCTTTAGATCACAAATACTGCAGCATTAAAATAAACACTTACCAAAATAAACAATGAGTGATATACATATATATATATTTGAGTGGGGATGCTAGAGAGCAACTCGGGCTGCTGCTGCTGCTCTCAGTCACCAAAAGCACAATATAAATACAGGATCTCCTGTGACCTCTTGTCCCTGTTGTAATAAAAATACATTCTTTACAGTTAAAGGAAATCTTAGTGCAAGTCCAGCTGCTGCTGCTGCTGCTCCTCCTCCTGCCACCGCCGCTGCCGGCTCCTCTCATTTACAGGGCACTTCGTACTTGAAGATCACGCTGAAGATCTTCCCCCCGAGGCGGTCAGCCAGCCAGGAGTTCTTGATGACAGCAAGCTTCAGGCTCTCGCACTTCAGCGCTGCGTAGTAGTTGGTGTGGATGGCCCTGCCCATGCCCTCGATGATCACCAGGTCCGTCTTGCGCTCCCGCACCAGCACGGCCAAGCCTTTGTCCAGGCGGCTAGAACGAGAGCTCTGCCTTAGGGACAGGCACCTCTGGAGGTAGGGAGTGACGCCCCTAGATGTGGGGACAGGCACCCTGGGAGGTAGGGAGTGACACCCCTGGAGGTAGGGAATGACACCCCTGGATGTGGGAACAGGCACCCTGGGAGGTAGAGTCAAAGAATGCCGGGGCTGGAAGGGACCTCCAAAGCTCATCCGGTACAACCTCCCTGCCAGAGCAGGATCACCAAGAGCAGATCACACAGGAACACATCCAGGAGGGTTCTGAGTAGCTCCACAGGGGGAGACTCCACAGCCCCTTGGGCAGCCTGTTCCAGGGTTCTGTCACCCTCACAGGTTAAAAATTCCTCCTCCTGTTTAACTGAAACTTCCTCTGCCTTGGCTTCCACCCAGTGCCCCTTGTGCCATCCTTGGGCATCACCCAGCAGAGCCTGGCTCCAGCCTCCTGGCACTCACCTTTACATATTGATATAAATAAGGGTCAGGCACCCTTGGATATGTCACCAATGAAAGGCTGGGCTGAGGCCTATGTCCTTCACAGAAAAGGTGGTAGGATGTGGGAGGATCAGACTTGGAATCATAGGATGGTGAGGTTGGAAGGGATCTCTGAAGATCATCCATCCCTGCTCCAGCAGGGACACCCACAGCAGCTCACCCAGGATCACAATGGCCAGGTGGGGAATCTCTCCAGGGGAGACTCCACAACCTCTCTGGGCAGCCTGCTCCAGGGCTCCAGCAGCCTCACATCAAAAGATTTTCTCCTGTTCAGATGGAACCTCCTGGCTTCCAGTTTGTGCCAGTCGCTGTTTGTCGTGTCGCTGGGCAGCACTGAGAAGAGCCCAGCTGCATCCTCTTCCCCCCCACCACCTTTAGCTCTTGCTGAGAGGATCCCCTCTGGGGCTGCTCCTCTCCAGGTTCCACAGCCCCAAGCCTGATGGTCCTAAAGGTCTGTGCCAACCAAAACAATTCTCTAGTTCTAGGATTGCTGAGGCAAATCACCTTTAGATCAAAGGAAATGAGGTTGAACAGTGGTTTTAAAGCTCCATTAAAGGCAGGAGGAACTGGGATTTCCCAGAGCACACAGGCAACTTCTTCCAGCAGAGAAACTAATTACAGACCAATCAACCACCCAAAATGTTCCCTGCAGAGGGTTTCTTGGTCACAAGCAGGACCTTCCAGCATCAGCAACTAAGCTGCTCATGAGCTGACAGTGTCACTGCTGAGCACAACATCAGATACTTAACAAGGCTTGAGCCAGATTCCAAGTCTGCAAAACCAGACTAAGCAACTCCTAACTGAGGGGAGAAAGGGACTCAGCAGAAGGGTGGCTGAGATGCTCCAGAGCTGTATCAGAGCATCCTGCAGCTGCCAAATAACAAAGTGATGCTTTGCCAACCTACCTCAGATCCAGGCATGGCGAACTGGAACCTGTCTGAACCAGCAGCAGCTTCTCCTCCCTCAGAGCAGACCTTCATTGAAAAACAATACAAAAATCCTTAACAGCTTCCTGGAGAGGGTTAGGCCAAGCTGGCACTGAGCCAGACTGTGAAGATCTGAGTGGGTTTTGCAAAGGCTTCTTTTAGTGCTGGGACTTTTGATCAAGAGCCATCAAGAGCAGCAGGACTGATTACTCAGCTCTGGCCCCTTCCAGGGATATTCTGCATGTGAAATAAATGTCTTTGCCTCTCCTTAAGACACTAAATGTGTTCTTTAGTAGCTTGGCTGCTTCTCAGGGAAGATAGAGACAAGAGAGACAATTCTGGGTGCCTATGGCAGATGCTCAAGAGAGAGCTGATCTCTACGTTTCTCACCTTAAGAAACATAACTGATCCTCCTTAGCTTACCTGCAGGCTGCAGGTTTCAGACCCTGCTAAGCACAGTTAAGCAGCAGCTAAGGATGGAAGCAGGCCCTTGCTTTGCCCTCCTCTGCGCTGTGTGACACAGAGGGAGGTCTGGCTTTGTGCTTACTGGATAACTGGATCCATTGCCGCTATCCGCTCGGTGACGATCAGGGACTCGCTGTAGGTGACATCGTTCAGGGCAGGGCCAGAGTTGCAGGCCAGAATAACCTGAGGGGCAGAAGAGCTCACAGCTTAACCTGCTGTTAGAGCTGCTTGCTCGGTTACCATCCCCACCCCGCCTAGCTTCTTTCACAGAAGATGAAATGCAAAGAGAGAGGCTGGAGGCCCAGCCCTTCTTTGCCCAGTTTGCCCTTGCTGAGGAGACTGAGGTCTGCAGGAGGCTCTCTTGGCTTTGCTGCCTTCTGCAGCATACCTAAAGTTCATAGATCCATGCAATGTGTTGGAAGGGACCTTAAAGATCATCCAGTTCCAATGCCCCTGCTATGGGCAGGGACATCTCCCGTCAGCCTAGGTTGCTCAAGGCCTCATCCAACCTGCCCTTGAACACCTCCACGGAGGTTGTGGATCAGAGAATCAAAGAACAATCAAAAGATCACATTTTGTGATTCTCTGATCCACAACCTCCCTGGGCAACCTGTTCCAGTGTCTCCCTACCCTCACTGTCAAGTATTTCTTCCACATCTCCAGTCTCTTAATCTGCCCTCCTCAAGCTTCAATCTATTCCCTCTCATCCTATTATTACAAGCCTTTGTAAAAAGTCCCTTCCCAAAATTAGACTTCCCTGTTTCAGGGATTTGGCTTATTCCCAGTTCAGCTGTCAGGAGCCAGTCTGGTTAAGTGCCCTGCTGGTAGGTCATTAACAAACCTTTCACCAATTCCCACAGCTCCACTACAGAGTGAACTCAGAGAGAGAACCACTCACCTCTGTCCCTCTAGAAAGCAGCTCTCTGACAAAAGGAAAGACTCCTAAAATGATGTCAATTCCACTGTTATCTGCGAAAATTAAGGCACATTTATGAGGGGGACCCTCCTGTAAGAGAAAAGTGAACAATGCTTTGGGTTATTCACAACAACTTGCTTCAGGAGCTCACAATTTCACACCCTGGCATGGCTGGCAAGTTTGCTTAGCTAGCAGCAGCAGAGCTGTGCCTATCCTGGGAGAGATCAGTTTCACAGATTCAGAGAATGATTTGGGTTGGAAGGGATCTTAAAGTCCATCCAGTTCCAATGCCCTTGCCATGGGTAGGGACACCTCCCACTAGGTCAGGTTGTTCCATAACCTGCCTGGACAACCTAATGCAGTGTTCCAGCACCCTAATGGTGCAGAACTTGCTCCTCACATCCAATCTAAATCTGCTCTGCTCTAATTCCAAACCATTGTCCCTTGTCCTGTCCCTGCAGCCCTTTGCAAACAGTCTCCTTTCTTCTAGCCCCTTCAGGTACTGGCAGGCTGCTCTAAAGTTTCCCTGGAGCCTTCTCTTCTCCTGGCTGAGCACCCCCAGCTCCTTCAGCCTGTCCTCGCAGCAGAGGTGCTCCAGCCCCCTGATCGCTTTTGTAGCCTCCTATGGACCTGCTCCATCAGGTGAGCACTGAAATGTCAGACTAAGGCCTTCTGTTCCGTTCTGCTGTGGCTGCTACATCCCTGATCTGTGCTAGCAGAAATTATTTGGAGCTGGCTGCATGGAGTTCTGTTAACCCCCTGAGGTTAATGAGGTGGTTTAATGATTCATGTGTTTAATTACCAGTGATGTAGTCATACCTTCAGTCTCTCCAGCCACTGGCTGTAGGAATCTTCTAACCAGGGACGTTCTGCGGTACAGACAAAATCACATCAGCATTTCTTGCAGGCAAACAGTGATTCTGTGCAGGGGGAAGGGCAGGAGGCCTCTCTTTATGTAAACACTAAAGCATTTCACCTCAGGGTTACTGTGTGTTAAATGTGTTGCTCCTGAGCACTTAGTTATGGGAATAGCTCAGTTACAGCAGAATTGAACTAGTCACAGCCAACAATGGAGTCATGCAAGCTGCCTCTCCTGACCACTGGGGTGGGTGCAGTGGTGCCTTCCAGGCCACCACCTCCTCGACAGGGTCAGATCAGTGAGGAATACCAGCACAGGCAGGATAGTCACAGAATCCCAGACTGCCAGGTGGGAAGGAAACTCCATGCCTTCTGGGTGACAGGAGTTGAAGTGAACTGGCCCAGGAGCCTGTCCAGCTGAGGCTTAAAACTGTCCAAGGTAGGTGGGTCCATTGCTTCCCTTGGGAGGTGATTCCAGTGTCTGGTTGTGCTTATGGGGCAATGCTTTCTCCTGGAATCCAAGAGGAATGCCCCCAGCAGTAACCTGTCCCCATCACCTCTGCCTTTGCCATGGGACTCTTTCTATAAAGGGAGTCTCCATCCTACTGGTGGCCGCCCTTGATGTACTGGTCTATGGCAATAAGGTCTCCCCTAAGCCTTCTCTTCTCAGGGCTGAACAAAGGTAGCTCTCAGCCTTTCCTCTTTTGCAAGGCTTCCTGAATGTTTCTGCACCTTAAGGCAGCCAAGACTCCTGCTGGAGGAGAGGCCTTCAGCTGGCAGGCCCTTCAGAAGGCAAACAGGTACATTCCACTGGAGCTCTGCAGCCTGTCCTTCAGACAGCCCTAGTGAGCACTGCAGCTCTCCTGCCACACCAGACACATTCACACTCTCCTCCAGTCTCCCAACAGCCAGTTCCAAGCCCCACCACAGATCAACCTGTACCTTGGAGTTTTGACTTGGCTTCTTCAAATCCAAACTGTGGCTCAGATTCCAGCACGCTGTATCAGAAGAGAAATGAAAGGTGCAGAGCTAAGCAACTTCATCTCACGTACAGGCAATGTAAACACTTCTTTAGCAGTTTCACTTCACTGCACTGGTTGTGGATGGGGAGTGTGGCTTGGAGCAGTGACTGAGAAGCAGGCACTTTGTGCTTATGTTGAAAGCAACAGACTCAGATGGGCATCAAATTAGAGTTCTTAATGCCAAAAGGGAAAAAAAGCTTCAGCACTACACAAATGTTTGAAGGGACCAAACTACAGCATAATGAAGACACCTTTAGACTGCAAGACCACACAGTTGTGGTTTAAAATATCTGCATGGTGCAAGACTGCTTTGCAAAGTCTCATCTCAACAGTGGTCTACAAGAGGAAAGCCAACAAAAAGCAGGAGTTAAAATAGGCAGCCACTGGGCTTGCAAGCTCCTGCTGTTTGCTGTGTGTGCAGCAAAGCAGTCCCAAACAGGTGGGTGGTGCTGAGGGTTTACGTAAGGAGATGGCTGCATCTCAGCTGCCAGGTCAAATATGACCCCATGTGGGCAGTGCTTGCCAGGCAAGGCTCCTGAAATGCCTCACATCGAGCAGACTTTTAACTCAGTCTGGATCTTAACTGCTTCCTTAAGGAGACTGAGAGCTGCACCAACATGACTGGCAAGCAGACTGACTGCTCTGACTGGTGCCAGCTCAAGGTTGTGGGCAAACATCAGAAGTAACAAAATGCTCAGGCAGCCTTCAGCCACCTTGCTATTAATGGGCTTGTCTTGATTTAGTCAGAAGGAAACCTCCTCAAAACTGCAGCAAAGGAAGGAGATGCTGACTGTCAGCAGCAGCCCTCTCCCAAGCCCTTGGCTCTCTATCATCACCCTCACAAAAATGAGAGTTACAGGATTGAAAGATCAGAACTGTGTCAAGACTGCTGGCATTACCAGCCTTAAATAAACACACAGCTGCTGACAGGGTGTAAGGGCAAAAGCTCTCCACGTGGCACTAGAAATGTGAGATGATCAGAAATAGGATTTGGTCATCAAAAAAGCTACCTGACCTAACTTAGAGCCTGCTGCACCTGTGACTGTGACACCAGCGGTGCAGAAAATCAGTGCACTTTCTAGACACGCAGTGCAACAGCTCCCTCCAAAGCAGTGCTAGTAACAGTGCCACAAGCAAAGCAGCCAGGCTGGGCCACTAAATGCTCTATCACTCCCTTCCAGCAGTCCCAGCGACACCAGAGTGGAAGGGTGGCAGCGGCAGCTTTGCCACAGCAAGGCTCACAGATCAATGAATGCTGTTTGACGAAGGCCAAGTGCAGACTGCAGGCAAAGTGAGATCAGTGTCCCTGGGTTTCAAAAAGAACAGTTGGATGTTCTCTCTCTTCAAAAACAAGGTGCTTGGAAAATATTCAACACCTACTCTGAGACTGCTTTTGCTCCCCAGTCAAAGACATTCCCTGCCAGAAGTCCTTTCACCAGAGCAAATTGCCTCTCCTCCCAGCCCAGCGAATCCAAGGACTCGATCACGCTCTGGAAGCATTTTAAGGCGATGCCATTTTCCTTCTGCTTTACCTGGAAGAGAGACAGGAAATGTTGGATTTACATCCCCAGATTTCCTACCCAGTATAGGCTGCCTCGGTCCCAAGACCACGTTCAAGCATTCTCCTCTAGGTTCATGGCCTCTAATGGACCCACAAGTTACTGCTATCAATGTGCTTAGTGCCCACAAGAATAACCTGTCCTGGGATTCTAACGGAAAGCTTCAGCAGCAGTGAGTAGTGAGCTGCAGGCCAGGAGTGAGGCAGAGGTGTAGCAGAGCTTGAGGAGATTGGGGAATGGAGGGCAAGTACACAAGAAGTATTTTAGCAGCAATGGGATCCATCAAATCCAGGGATTAGGAAGAAATTCTTGACAGTGAGGGTGGGGAGACACTGGCACAGGTTGCCCAGGGAGGCTGCAGATCACAGAATGGACACCTCCAAGGAGGCTGTGGATCACAGAATGGAACACCTCCAGGGAGGCTGTGGATCACAGAATGGAACACCTCCAGGGAGGCTGTGGATCACAGAATGGACGCCTCCAGGGAGGCTGTGGATCGCGGAACGGACACCTCCAAGGAGGCTGTGGATCACAGAATGAATACCTCCAGGGAGGCTGCGGATCACAGAATGGACACCTCCAGGGAGGCTGCGGATCACAGAATCACAGAATGTGACTGAAGAATGTGGGCTGTGATCTGCAGCCTCCCTGGAGGTGTTCAAGGCCAGGCTGGATGAGGCCTTAAGCAACCTGGGGCTAGTGGGAGGTGTCCCTGCCCATGGCAGGGGGTTGGAACTGGATGATCTTTAAGGTCCCTTCCCACCCAGCCCATTCCACGCATCTATGAACTGCCATGACAAGGGAACCTCAGCAGCTCTACACAAAGTGGAGGTTCAATTTTTCCATGAAGAGTTTCATCATCCCAGGTGGTTAGAAGCCCTTGACTTGCTTCCTCTGCTTCCGTCTCCAATGGGATCAGTGTTACACAGCTCAACAGCTTAAATTGAGAGGTAAGACTGGCTACCACCTATACACCAACAGCTTCTCTTGGCACTACCTTGTCTGAGTTACCAATGTGCCACCTGCCAGCACAGCTCTAAGCAGACCCTGCACTGTATTTACCTGCCCACGCTTTTAAATGGTGAGGATCAGACCTACAGAGAGTCATTCTGAGCGACCCTGACTGCAGACATCCTCTCCCCAGCCATAGCAGCTTGCAGAATAAAACACAAAGAGGAAACAGCTGCACGACAGCCACAAATATTCCTCAAAGCTGGCAGTGCTGCAGCTGCAAACACTCCAGCCCAGCTCTGCTGAGTGTCTCACAAGTCATCAAGACTTCTTCTACAGTGCAGCAGTGACTGAATCCAGAGACAAGCAACGCAGCCTGGTTTAAGGACAGGCTGGCTCAGCAAGAAGGGAGTGTGTGAAGGGATGGTTTTATTTTCAGGCCTTTTTTGGACATGATGAAGAGGGTGAGGATGATTCTTTGTTAATGAACACCCCTCCTTCTCTTCACCCTCTTTCCTTTTTTGGGTAGAGGGGGGAGGGAAAGAAAAGAAATCACACTTGAAAGTAAAGGAACACAGAAACTTAGTTTCTGCATGGAGCTGCTGAGATGATTAAGAAAGATAGCAATGCCAGGTGCCTTTTACAGCTGCCTGCAATTCATTTATTGGGAAGTACTTACATGGCTACAGACAGCTTTACACTTGGGAATTGTTTCCACACATCAGAGTTAGGAGAAGGAAAAAAGACCTTGAAGTCTGCCAGAGTGTAACAGTAGCCTCAATATAATGGGAAATGAAGGGATGGCCTCAAACTCAAATCCTGAGGTCACTCGTGAGGTATCCCCAGACAGAAGTGCAGGGCTCCCCAGGCAGCTTCCTCAGCTCCTTCTGTTGCAAGCAAGCAGCAACAGAACAAGGGGACACAGTCTCAAGTTATGCCAGGGCAGGTCCAGGCTGGATGTTAGGAGGAAGTTGTTGGCAGAGAGAGTGATTGGCATTGGAATGGGCTGCCCAGGGAGGTGGTGGAGTCGCCGTGCCTGGAGGTGTTGAAGCCAAGCCTGGCTGGGGCACTTAGTGCCACGGTCTGGTTGTTTGGCCAGGGCTGGGTGCTAGGTTGGACTGGATGATCTTGGAGGTCTCTTTCAACCTGGCTGATTCTATGACTCTATGATTCTCTAGACTGAAGGAAGCCTCTGAGGGAGCACATTGCAGCTGGTGACAGACAGCACACACTCAGCAGGGACAGGACTGACACCATCAAGCTGCTTACCAGAAGCACCAGACAACTGAAGCTGGTAGAAGTTTTGGTTAGCATCATCCTCACCGTTAGAGGTCAAAAGCTTTACATCCCATCACCCACTGCTGGCTCTCCTCAGTGACAACCACCAGCTGGTTAGAACTGCTGCAAGGCAGCCAGTTCCTCATCTCTCCCCTGGAAGCCATTACTGAGACAAAGAGCACAGAGTGTCTGGAAGATACCTGCTGTCCAGCCTGCAAGGTAAGAACAACTTACCTTTGAGTAGGGGTCTGGGAAATTGAACTCATTCAAGCAGTGCTCCCTGGTGTCCAGAAGGCTTCTGACTGTCAGGGTACCATAGGCACTTCAAACAAAAAAAGGAGAAGAGGGGAGAAAAATCAACTACTTCAAACAGAAAAAAGGGATTTTCTCTTCTGCTTCCTCCACAAGCCACAGCACATCACACAAGCACTGAAGTCTTTCCATGCCACATGTGCTAGGCACTCCAAGTGCTAACTCCACAGTTCATCTAACAACAGAGAGGGGAAATGTCCAGAGTAAAGCTAAATTATCTTTTAACTAACATGCAACAATTTCTAATTGTTGCATGTGAATTCTAACCAGGTTGGAAGAGAGCTCCAAGCTCAGCCAGCCCAACCTAGCACCCAGCCCTAGCCAAACAACCAGACCATGGCACTAAGTGCCCCAGCCAGGCTTGGCTTCAACACCTCCAGGGACAGTGACTCCACCACCTCCCTGGGCAGCCCATTCCAATGCCAATCACTCTCTCTGACAACAACTTCCTCCTAACATCCAGCCTAGACCTCCCCTGGCACAGCTTGAGACTGTGTCCCCTTGTTCTGTTGCTGCTTGCCTGGCAGAAGAGCCCAACCCCACCTGGCTACAGCCTCCCTTCAGGGAGCTGCAGACAGCAATGAGCTCTGCCCTGAGCCTCCTCTTCTGCAGGCTGCACACCCCCAGCTCCCTCAGCCTCTCCTCACAGGGCTGTGCTCCAGGCCTCTCCCCAACCTTGCTGCCCTTTCCTCAACACCTTCCAGCACCTCAACATCTCTCTGCAATTCTGGAGCCCAGAACTGGACACAGCACTCAAGGTGTGTCCTGAGCAGTGCTGAATACAGGGGCAGAAGAACCTCCCTTGTCCTGCTGGCCACACTGCTCCTGAGCCAGCCCAGGATGCCATTTGCTCTCCTGGCTACCTGGGCACACTGCTGGCTCATCTTCAGCTACTATCAACCAGCACTCCCAGGTCTCTCTCTGCCTGGCTGCTCTCAGCCACTCTGTCCCCAGCCTGTGGTGCTGCTTGGGCTTGTTGCGGCCAAAGGACAGAACCCTGCACTTAGCTTTGTTCAGTCTCATCCCATTGGCCTCTGCCCACCCATCCAGCCTGGCAAGGTTCCTCTGCAGGGCTCTCCTACCCTCCAACAGATCCACACCTGCTCCTAGCTTGGTGTCATCTGATACTGGACTCAATCCCCTGGTCCAGATCATCAGTAAAGCCATTGATCAGGACAGTCAGTGTGTAGTGAGCCAGCTTTTAAGTTAGGTCTGCTCAACAGAAGCAGCAAGTGATGCAAAAGGGAAATAGAGGCACTTACAACGGCTGCTGCCTGAGGGTCTGGAGCTTGTTCCAGTATTTCTGCCTGAACTTCTCAGCTCTCTCCAGTGCATCCACAGAGTCTGGCTGACTGGCTGCAGCACGCTTGGCCACCTGGTAGAGAAACAAGGCAGGGCTGAAGTCACCCAATGAATTCTTCTTCCATCTAAGAGAGATGAAGCTCAGTATGAAAACAATCCCTCCACCTGCTGTGCTGGGCAGTGTCCACACACTGTGGACATGAAGAAGTAACTCAGGCCTGGTTAAATCATGCTCCCATGAGCAAGAACAGTGCAAATATCCTTGGTCCTTGCCTTTTTGGCCTTTGACTACAACTTCTCTGCTTGCCAGCTCTGGATATAGAGTGGGTAAGTGGCAGTTAAGAGAGAAGATGCTTTGAAAACACCTTAAAAAGGTACAAACCCACCACAAAGCACCACAGGAGAAGAACACTTCTGCCTCAGCAGGTATCAAGTGCTCCCTTAGGGTTTCAGTTATCAAGGGAGGGAGGAAGTGTTCTTGCAGACCACAGATGTATTTTGCAGGGTAACCATGATATTGCCCAGCAGATTTCTTTGCTAAAGATCTGTGTCATTCATGCACAGGGCTGCTTTGGGACATTTACCCCATCCAGTGCCTCCTCAAAGCAGGTGAGCCAGTATTTCCTGGCCAGGGCATCATCTGTGAGGTCAACAGTGTCTGGAATATAGGTCGATGGATCTTTGAGCAGGGGCAGGTTAACGAGTGGCCTTTCCAACCTATCCATCTCCAGCATGTCAAACTGGGTGAAGAATGGAAGAGACTTATTATTAGAATCCAGGCAGAAACAGACTGACACAAATTCAACTAGGACAAGGGCTGCTGAGGGCCATCCACAGGTAGAGGCAACTCTATTAGGACAGGTGTGATCATAAATAACCCACTCCCCTGCATGGATGATTTCTCCTATAGATGGGGGTTGTAGAAAAATCACTCTAGGTTCTCTGTGTTATTGTTTTTCTTCCCCTCTTCCCCAGTACTGCCACATCTGCTGGGCCATGAGCTAAAGGCAGAGCTGAGCACAGACTGATTTCTAAAGGCACTTTGCTATGCTGCTTCACAGCCTCCTTTGGCAACCCTGAGCTCCAAAACTTTACCTTAGGCCTTGTGAAAATACTGCTTGGGAGTAAACTTCCAAGGAGAATTTCTGTGAAATAAGTGTAGTTACCAAGGCTGCAGCACCTCTGCTATGAGGACAGGCTGAGAGAGCTGGGGGTGTGCAGTCTGGAGGAGATTCTGGGGAGGACCTTAGAGCTGCCTGCCAGTACCTGAAGGGATCCTCCAGGAAGGCTGCAGAGAGACTTTTCATGAGGGTGTATGGAGGCAGGACAAGGGGGAATGGTTTGAAGCTGAGGAAGGGCAGGGTTAGATTGGAGCTGAAGAAGTTGTTCCTCAGTATGAGGGTGGTGAGACTCTGGAATGGGTTGCCCAGGGAGGCTGTGGCTGCCTCCTTCCTGGGAGTGCTCAAGGCCACACTGGATGAGGCCTTGAGCAGCTGAGTCTAGGTGAGAGGTGTCCCCCAAGTCTCCTTCTTCAGAGCTACTTTCATTACATAAAAGCATCAGACAGGAGACAAGACAACATCACACAGGTAAGCAAGAGTACCAGGGGCAGAAGAGTCATCTATTTTCAGGTCCCCATTACTAAGAGAAGGCCCTTAGAAAAGACAAGCACATACTGTACCACTCCTTGTTCTCTGCAGAGGGTACACGTCAGGTGATGTGCTCATCAGACCAGAACTGCCAGCATAGTTCTCTCCCCAGCTATACTGATTTGGATCTAGAAAAGAGAAAGACAGAGACACACATAATCTGAAAAGAAAACTGGAAGTACTGCAGGCTAGAGTTAGCATCCCTGCAGAGAAGCTGCTTCACTGCAAAAGCCATCTGCCCTGGGCACTTCTCCCTCTAACCCCCAAAGGAAATGTTTCGACCACTCAGTCAATCACCCAGCTCTAAAGAGCTTCAGCTGGGATGAGACAAGACAATGCAGCTCTAAAATGAGGCTTTGTTTGAACCCCTTTTCCTGTCATTAAGGATTCTAACCAGCATGCCTGATCCTAACTTCTTAGTCCTACAGCCAGACCCATTGGTACCAAAATACAATTACCAAACTCTCACAGCGCAGCGCAGGTGTCACATAACCACCGAAGTTACTTCTAGGATCTGATTTGATTTTCATCTGAGCAAGTTTCATCAAGTTCAGATGCACAGCACATGCTACAGAAGCAACACCTTGAACTCCTCAGTAGCTGCTTCCTAGCTCCTATCTAGAAACTGGGGATGAAAAGAATTCCACATCCATTCTTCTGAGGTGTGTTGGGTATTTACCGAAGCTCGGTACCAGGAAGAAGCTCACTGCCTGCTCCACTGTAACTAGCAGACTGGCTGGCTTGCTGCAGTACAGCAACAGGAAAATACCAACCACAGCACCCTAAACCCAAAGAGTGCTGGACACAAGTGTCTCATCCCAAAGGAATGGCTGTGAGGCTTTTCACTCTCACACAAACACAGGTTTGAGATGCTGGTCTTCTGCAGTACATTCACTGAATTGTTAGGAGCTGGCTTCTTAAAGAGGGAAAAGTTCTCCCAGACCACATTTCCCCAGTTTGATTTAGTTATGAGTGCTCTTTGCAGAAACACAGGGAAGAGAAGAGCCAAATCCTGACGGCTTTTCACAGGTGAGCAGGAAAACCAGTGAGAAATTCAGATGTCCCTGCCAGAACACAGCAAACCAAAGCCCAGCATCTGTGTTTGTTAGTGCCAAATGGATTTCTTTAGGCAACAACTTACATGCAGCCTCTTAAAAGAGAAACTTGGACATTACACTGACATTTCAGAACACAGCATATACAGAACATAGCAGTGCTGTACTTACTGTCTTGTTCAGCTCCTTTTAAAAATGCCCCAATGGCTCCCAGGTAGCCTTCATGTCTCAGGAACAATGCCTGAACCTCTCCCTGCCACAATATGAAACATTGCAATTGGATGGTCCCTGGTGGCTAACAGTTAACTTCTTTGTCACTAGTTTTACACTTACAATGCAATAGAAACAACTAGAAGGTGGTAACAGGCATTGGTGCTACATTCTAACACACACACGCACTGCAAGGGTGCTCCTGGAACACAGCACCAGGAGAACTGCTCACACACATCAACCCACACTCATCAAACAGCTGGGCAAGAAATACATGCAGAGGTGGTGTGGGTGGGGAGCCTGCACAGCCCCAGAAGCAGAGGGAAGGCAGTGCCTTTGCTGGCAAAGAGCACTGCATCATGCCATGAGTATTCAACTCCTCTTGCTTGGACAGGATGGAAGGAGAAGTTCAGCTGACTTAGAATCATAGAATCAGTCAGGGTTGGAAGGGACCACGAGGATCATCTAGTGCCATGGGCAGGGACACCTCACAGTAGATCAGGCTGGCCACAGCCTCATCCAGCCTGGCCTTAAACACCTGCAGGGATGAGGCTTCTACCACCTCCCTGGGCAATCTATTCCAGGCTCTGAACATCCTCAAGCTGAAGAACTTCTTCCTAACATCCAGTCTGAATCTGCCCATTTCCAGCTTTGTTCCATTCCCCCCAGTCCTATCACTATCTGACAGCCTAGAAAGTCCCTCCCCAGCTTTCCTGTAGGCCTCCTTAAGATACTGAAAGGTCACAATAAGGTCATCTGGGAGCTTTCTCCTCTCCAGACTGAAGAGCCCCAACTCCCTCAGTCTCTCCTCATAGGAGAGGTGCTCCAGCCCTCTGCTCATCTTCTTGTAGGTGATCAGTGTGCCACTGTGCACCCAAGATACTGCAGACACCACTCATTAGCTTTGCTGCATGACACTGCTGGTCAACAGTCAGCAACGTCCAGACACTCAGGCCAGCATCCCCTCAGCTAGCTGAACTGTTAGCAGAAGACAGGGGTGCTAGGGAGGGTGAGAGCAGCACTCTCCACACCAGCAGCTCAGCCCTCCTAGGTCAGGCTGGGGGAGACAGTGCCTTCTCCAAAGGAAAGCCAAGCAGGGGCTGCAGGAGCAGCTACCCTTGAGGTGAGCTACAGGAAAAGATCAGCTACAGCTCAGGGTGAGGTTGGATTTTTAGCATTAATAAAGTTGTTCTTACGAGAAGCTAAAGCTGCAGCTTTAGCAATAGTTTTCTTCCAACCAAGTTTTACAGAAAGGGGCTGGAATGGTGAAATAATGGGGAAAACCCAGCAGCAGACAGGAGTCTCTTGCCTGAAGCTCTGTGCTGAGGGTTAAAAAACGGGGTCAGCTATTCTCTAGAACTGCAAAAGTGCAGGAACTAATCTCTCTGTAACAACCTCGGAGTGAGATTTTGGACTTGACTACTTTTCTAGGGAAAACTCTTCAGTGTTTTCCAGCTTCCAAACCTGCAAAGAACTACAGCTTGGCTGGGGCTTGGCTTTGTTGGCTTTTTCTAACAAATCCAAATCACAGCCCCCCCTCCCCTTCCCCCCCCACTGCTCGAACTGCTAACTAGCTCAGCAGAGAACAATCCCACATCGCATAGCCTAGGGGGTGAGAAGAAATAGATGCAAGTCAGCAAGAGGAATTGAATAACAATGGTAGCTAGCTCAGAAATAGTGGAAATTCATTACTTGGCAGCTACAAGACAGACTGTCAATCACAAAAATAATAGAGGGAGGGAGGGAGAGAGAAAGAGAGGCCAGACAGAACTCCCAGGCATTTCACATTGATTTTACCCCTCCCACAACAGATCTTTACAGCCCTGCCTTACCTACCTACCCCACGGCCCTCTAAGCTGCCCTCCTGGGCAGATTCATTTATTAACCTAAAGAGACAACTAAAGCTGGAGCTTGGCTGCCAGGAGGAGCTCTGTTTTCATTACCTTGGAAAAGTAGTTGATGCTGTAGCTGATGGTGCGCATGGTGACAGGGTGACCCCGAATGAAGAACCCTCCAAAATAGATTTTATCTAAGTTGTGGAGCTTGGCATAGAGGCAGGCAAGCTGGCCAATGTCATTGCTGATCATGTGCAGTAAGCTCTTTGCCATATCTTCTTTGGAAAATTCTTAAAGGAAAGAAACAGGGAAAGCAAAATGAATACAGCTACGAAAGCTCTCAAGGACTGGATTCTTCTGCCAGCCTGGAGGAGAAAACAACAAATGGCATTAAGCAGTCTGTGAAGAAGAAATGTGTCCCCCCACCAAAAACCTCTTATAAATAAAGGACTTCAGCAAGGAGTGTGGATTTGACTGGAGACATCATGACAAAGAGCAGCAAGCCCCTGTGAAATATCATTTGAAAGGCCAAGAACTCCCTTTCTTCTGTCTAGGACTCACAGATGGTTCCATCTTGACCTCAGATGCACTGCAAACATTTTATTAGAGTACTGCAAATAAACTTGCAAAGGGTAGTAAATCACTGCCAGGAGTCCTTTCCTGGCCCAAGAAAGCCACATCTATTTCCCACAGGAATGAGCTGGGCTAACTAGGCAGCTATTTTTGTCCCTCGTCTGGACTTATGCAATCCCAGGCTGAAAATCTGAATCCCTGCTTGAAAAGCAGCAGCAGCAGAGAGTATTTTTGATCAGTGAGATGTTGTACAGGCAGAGCACATGCAGGCATCTCCCAAGGGCAGCAATGGGTTCCCCTACACTGGTCAGCTTTAAGCCTCAGCTTGGCAGGGCGTTGGGCCCCAGCTCATTTCAAGTCCACTGTCACCTAGAGAGGCTCGAGCAGATGACCCCTGGGATCCCCTCCAACCTGGCATTGATGATGATGATGAAAAGGACTGGTGTTTACAGCCCAGCTCTACTTGTTAGACCACTATAAACCCCAGATGCCCAAGGGCCAGAGAAGATGATTGCATTTCCTTCTCCTCATTGGTTTCAGACAACTCCAAACTACTGGAGTGGCTCAAGCCCTGTCCAAAGCCCCCTCTTAGCACTGCACACACAACATAAAGAAATGGCTAAGGCAAGATACTTATGCTGCCATGTTCCAAAGCTCCCAGGAAGGCAGCAGAAGCAGCAGGTCTATGCTGACAGGCAGCACAAAGCATTAACTGCACAGCAAAGCTCAGGTAGATCTCTCACACACCAAATACCTTTATCTGCTGTGGTGGATTTCCCGAAGCTGCTGGCTATCAGATTGCCACTCAGCCCCAGGGTGTGGCAGGCACCTCCATACACATCTTTCACCAGCATGTCTACATTAGTGTGCTGTCCCTTGGAAGCCAGCTGCAGCAGTTCATCAAATTTCTGAGGAGGAGAAGCAGAGTTGTGTCAGCGACCCTGCACTGCCAAAGAGCCCTGCTCATGGGCCCTAAAGCATCTGCAGCATCTTTACTGACCAGACCCAAGGGTTTTGGCTTGTCTTAGAATCAACCCTGCCAGCACAAGGCTGGATGAGGCCTTGAGCAACCTGGGCTAGTGGGTCCTGCCCACGGCAGGAGGGTTGGAACTGGATGATCCCTTCCAAACTAAACCACTCTATGAATCTGTGAACCAGTGAGGAGCCTGCTGCATTTCTGATCTTGGCACGAAGTCAGCAACAGCCTAGCACCTCAGAGCAAACAGATCTCTGGCTGCTTGGTGCACAAGAGAAAAAGAGTTTGCAACCCAAAAGACTAAGCCTGCCTTGCACAAATGCATGAATGTCCTTGAATGAAACTTGCATGCCATCTGCATTCTCTCAATGCTTCGTTTATGTCTTCCCCTACAAAAGCAGAGAGAGTGCAGCGCAGGCACTGCCATGGTCTAAGACTGCTCAGGGGTGACCTCATTGCTGTCTTCAACTACCTGAAGGGAGGCTGTAGCCAGGTGGGGTTGGGCTCTTCTCCCAGGCATGCAGCAACAGAACAAGGGGACACACTCTCAAGCTGTGCCAGGGGAAGTCTAGGATGGATGTTAGGAGGAAGTTGTTGGCAGAGTGATTGGCACTGGAATGGGCTGCCCAGGGAGGTGGTGGAGTTGCCGTCCGTGGGGGTGTTCAAGCCAAGCCTGGCTGGGGCACTTAGTGCCATGGTCTGTTTGACTGGATAGGGCTGGGTGATAGGTTGGACTGCATGATCTTGGAGGTCTCTTTCAACCTGGTTGATTCTATGATTCAAAAGCATCACACAAAACTGCTGCAGGTGTGGGGCTTGCCTCTGCCATTTCCTTAGGGCCTGTGTAACTCCACCCCTGACACTTAGGGACACCTCTTTAAGCCATTTGGATCTCTGAGACAGCAACAAACCAGTATGAGAGCTGAGTTAGGCAGAACAGTGCTAAATCAGGCCTTATTCTGGCAGGTCACCAATCTCAGATCTAAGTGATGAACCCCTGAAACCAGCCTGGGTAACAAAGACTCAGAATTCCTCCCAGACATTTGGCAGTAATTGGCTGCTCTCTGCTTTGCCTCTGTAGATAGCAGTGCAGGAACCAAGCAGACAGAAAAAAATTAACAAGCCAGTTTGTGGAGGCTTCTTTTCTGCATCACAGACATCATTTGTCCTTGGTGACAAATGCCTTGAGTCCCAAGTAGGATTTTGCCACCTATTAGCATCTTATTATTTTTGTCCCTATACTCTACTGGTCCCCTTTTGCATTGAAATCTCCCTTTTATGCAGCAGAAGCATTGAAAAGATGAACCTAAGTCAAGGATTCAGCCTTGATCAAACAGTGCAGGAGCAGAAACACCTGAAGGGGAGTATGAAAGTCATCCTGAGCACTGCAGAACTATCTGCTCTGTTCCTGCATGAGGGCAGCAGCTCTTCGGTAAAAGGTAAACTCTCCCCAGGAGACAGACATCAGCTTTCTCACCTTCTAGTACCCTGATTTTGCATTTCTGGTTTCCCACACAAACACTGCTTAAAGCAATTATTTCTCCCTCTTGACAGATCTTAGCATTCAGACAGTTTAAGCTTTCTCCCAGCACCCCATCCCCCATGGATACCTTTGTTTTTGTGAGCAGAGCTCCAAGCCCCCAGAAGGTTCCACCTCCAATTGAGCTGCCTCCAATCCACTCAAATTTGTCTTCTGTTTCTACCTGGCAATAACACAAAGCAGATTTGTCTAGAAGGTCCTGGAACTGTCATTATAAAGACACAGTCAGGCATGAGTCCCTGGAGGTGTTCAAGAAAAGAGTGGATGAGGCACTTAGTGCCATGGCCTAGTTGATTGCAAAGGGCTGGGTGCTAGATTGGACTGGATGAGCTTGGAGGTCTCTTCCAACCTGGTTGATTCCATGAGATTCTGTGGGCCTTCTGACCAGTGTGGGTGGAACTGTTTCACTGTGTAAACACCAGGTGAGAAGCTCTCCAGTGCTGCACTTTCCACATATTCATACCAGGAGCACTTTCTGGAATCTTTGTATTTAATTCTTGGCCAATAACCTTAAATATAGACTTAAAATCTGGTCCTCCCAACAGTGTATCAAAACAAACAAATATCCAAAACCACTCTGACGTGGCAGCCTTTGTCCTAATTTGTTAGTGGAACAACTTCTCTAAGCATCAAGTGAAATGTGATTAAACTGTGGTGGTGGATGGGAAAGAATTCACAGCTCAGTAAGAAATGTGGAAGAGAACCACAAAATCACTGTTCTCTTTCTAAACCCAAGAAGAGACAACTACAAATCTAACCCAGTAAAGATGTTTCAAGGTCACCTTCATCAAAGTTTACAACAGAACCTTTTTAGCCCCCACTCACCTTCACTATAGAAACCCCTGAGCCAATATTCACCAGCAGGTAAGGGAAAATGTTGGGGTGGTTTGTCTGGAACCGGAACTCTGTGTCTGAGTCTTTCTGGTATGCAAACACTTCATGGGGTATGTTCCTCAGGACAAAGTTGCAGCCTTTAATTAAGCAGGTCATTACATCTTCTTTATCTACTCTGGAGGGAAGGGGGAGGAAAAAATAAAACCAACTTCAATGATTTTCACAGTGCTAGTGACAAGCAAGTTCTTAAAGGCTTTACACACAGCACAGGAGCTCCCACCCCAGCACATGGCAAAAAACGCACATCTCTTAAGCCAGGAAAAGTTAGGATGTTGCATCTTCCATGCCAGAACACACAGCCCCAAGTTGCCTGTGGTTACACAGCAACTTTAATCACCCATGAATCATCCTGTCACTGAAAACAATCCTGCTTCTTTACACTGCCTCTGCAGAGCCCTGCTGCTGCCCAGCTTTGTGTGCACCCAAGCCACGAAGTAAACCTGGAGATAAACCTACCTGCAAATTCACCTGACAAAGCAATGTCCTAACAAGTAATCACTTTCTATTGCTCTTCCCCTTCCTTCTCAGTAAAAGAAACCAAACCAGTTCCCTCCTCAACATTTCAGCACTGTTTATGACAGATTAAAGTGACTGTGAGGAGCCTGCTAGTGGGATTGCCAAACACAGGAGGAAAAAAGCCCTCTCCCAAGACCAACAGGACTCACAGCTGCACACATGGTGAAGGACATGACACAGAACTTAAGATAAGCTGCATGATGTAGTGAAGTCAGCTGCCACTTCTGTAAACTTTACTGATTTGTGCTTATTCTCTCTCATGTAGTGCCACAAAGTCTTGCTGAAAACACTTAGCCAAAGCTCAGCCATCCCAATTAATGCTGCATGCTTGCCAGGATGGGGCAGATGCTGCTTTTTGGGGCTGTGGACCAATTAAATAGGTCATGAGGCAAAAAAGATTCACCAAAGAAACAAAACCCAGGTGATGAGAAAAGGGAGAACTGCCTCCTTGTCTTGGTTAATTGGTATTTAGTAACAGCCAATCAAGGACTCAAGGAGGCTGGGTTGAAAAGTGGTGAACAGAATCCTACCTATCAGGGGCAGAAAGTTATTTGAGGAAGAAGAAGATGAAGTCACCACCTTAGGAACTGAAGCGCAGAAAACTACAACAGCAGAGGTGCTTTGAAGGTGTCCCCAGCAGCAGCAGCAGCAGGTACTGGTTTATGCTGGTGTAAATTGGTGATGAGCTTATCTGTCCTTACAGCAGGTTTGTTAGTGTGGGGTGTTTGATAAAAGTGTTTGAATAGTGAATTTATCAGGCTGTAAATTCATGAGGCTGCCCTTTAGTCTCCTGCAGGCCTGTGCTTCTGCATGGTGCTCAGGTAGCAGCTGTACAGTAAATGGTTGTGCTGTGTTAATTGCTGCTGAGTGTGAGGTGCTTCTGCAGCTCTAACCTGAGAGCCTGTTAAAGTGAGCCCAGAGGAGCCCACAAAGATGATCCAAGGGCTGCAATACCTCTGCTGTGAGGACAGGCTGAAGGAACTGGGGTTCAGCCTGGAGAGAAGAAGACTTCAGGGGGACCTTAGAGCTGCCTGCCAGTGCCTGAAGGGAACCTGCAGAAAGGCTGAGCCCTCACAGTGGGTGTCTATTGTGGTGTCTTTCTTCATGGTGTCCAGCAACAGGGCAATGGGGAATGGTTTGAAGCTGAGGGGCAGTAGGTCTAGAGTGAATCTTAGGAAGGAGCTCTTCAGTATGAGGCTGGTGAGACTCTGGAACAGGCTGACCAGGAAGGTTGTGGATGTTCTCTCCCTGGGGGTGTTGATGGCCAGGTTGGATGAGTCCTTGAGCAGCTGAGTCTAGTTGAGAGGTGTCTGCCTATGACACGGAGGTTGGAGGAGATGATCTCTGAGGTCTCCCCAACCTGAGCCATTCTATGAACCTAGATCAGTATAAAGATTAGGCATGCCCAGGGAAAAGTCTTTGCCAGCAATATTTTGGCTTCTAAGAATGAAGCTGTCCTGTGGATTCAGACTCAAAGGAGAAAAACTGACACAATCCAACACACCTCAGCACAAAGACTCCTAAGTAAAACTCCTAGCAATGAATTTATTAACTACATATTTCACATAGGGCTTCATTTTATATGCCACTGCAGGTTTTGTGTCTCTGGATGGACAGAGCTCCTGTGGAGTTCCTGTTTCCTCCTTTTAACTTTTCCCTGAAGCCTGTGTTTCTGGCTGGCTCTGTTCCTGACCCTCTCTTGTCAGTCAGTGATACAGTTATCTTTCTGCAGCTTTTGCTTACTGCCAGGCCAGCTCAGCCTGCTCTGACCCAGCTGCATGCAAACACTTTCCCCCCTTCACTCAGGATGTGGATGGCTTTGGAGGGCAGATGGGCAAGTGGAAAGTTGGTCTACTAAAATCTCATTCAAGTAGAAGCACTCCAAAAAGTTTAAAGGGTTCCACTTACTTCAGCCCCAGTTTCTTCTCAATAAGATCTTTGAATTTATAGGCACCACCACCTGTAGCTTTGATGACTTTTGTCTCTGTGTTGACAAGATGATCTTTGATGAAATCTAGGCAGGTTTCAATGTAAGTGTTTTCAAACTTAATGAAGTGAAGTCGAGCTGTAATCTCCTCCTGAACTGAGATTTCATACAAAGGCTCATTTTCTATGTCCTTTAAAAGAGAAAAGCATCTTGTAGATCACTCAAATCCTTCTGCAACCAGGTTATATGCTGAGCTGAACATCAGTATCGTGTTTCCTTTGACTGGGAGCTGCATGAATGCTATCAAAATCATAATGGAGCTTGAAAAGGGCAATGCAGCTTCAACAGATGTGAATTTTCCTTCAGCTGAGAATGTAATCAATTCTCCATGCATCAGACATGCACAAGATATCTCTGCATGAGAAACTGTTTAGAAGCAAGTGTGGCTTTTTAACTGAAGCACTGCACTTACCTGTCTAGAAAATAATTACTTCAAGCACTGACTGGCAATAGAAGCACTTCTAGGAGGCAGAGAGTGGAACTGAGTTTGCCTGTGTGTGGGCTGCACAGCTCTGAAGCCCTGCAATCAGTCTTTCAGTGAACACATATGGAGCATCACAGCAGTTGAGATCTAGACCTATATTGAGCTTACAAAGTAAAAATAATTGCCAAGCCCATGCTAATGGCTAATTTCTCCTGGAACAGGGAGGGCTTCATCCAGAGGCACTTGGGACAAGCTGGATATGTGAGCCCAAGCCAATCTCATCAAGTTCAACAAGGCCAAGTGCAAGGTCCTGAACCTGGTTTGGGTGAGGAGTGGCTCGGGAGCAATCTAAAGAAGGACTTGGAGGTATCGGTTGGTGACAAACTCCTCAGGAGCCAGCACTGGCCACTGGCAGCCCAGAGCCAGCTGTGTGCTTGCTGCATCCAGAGCAGGGAGAGCAGCAGCACAGAAAGGGGATTCTGCCCCTCTACTTTGCTCTGCTGAGACCCCACCTGCAGCACTGCCTCCAGTTCTGGTGGTGTCCCTGCCCATGGCAGGAGGGCTGGAACCGGATGATCTTTAAGGTCCCCTTTCAACCCAAACCATTCTATGAATCTATGAAATGTGAGCCACAGACTCATCTGAGCTGCAGTACAGCTCTTAGGGAAGGCTGTGTCAGTGCATCCTAGAATGTGGGTTGAAAAGAAACATTCCTGTTGTGATAGCTTCAGAGTAACAGGCACTAGAGGAGGTCACACTTACAACTTAGTCTACAACTTCCTTATAGTTTATAGAGAACAAGTTACTAGATGGCTTTCAGGTGAATTTTCTGTTCTGAGAAGCCAGTCCAAGAGTCAACTGTTTGCTACTAGTTACAGATACAATTCTCACCTTTCCAGAATGATCAAAGGATCTCACTCTTGCCACTTTGTGCTGCACGGTGGAGTAATAAGCCAACTTGGTTAATGAACCACCTGTGAATAAAAAGATGGCAAGTTATGATTAATGCCTCAGCCTGGAGCTAACAATATAACTTCTCTTTATGTATGCTTTACCCAAAGAGCTCTTGGGTTCTAAGATCTCCTTGGCTCAAGCCAGGTATAATTAAGATAAATGCACGATGAAAGAAGCCAGAGAACCTTTATCTAGAAATGGATTTGGCATGGCTAACTCCAAATGTGGTGCTTTTCCCACAAGCAGTGCAAGTAAAGTTTATGCCTGACAGAACCTAATCCCATTGCCCTCTCTCTGCACCTGACCTGCACAAGTGAGGTTATGAAATTAGGCTGAATGACTTCATTAACTCATCTTCCTGAGGACAAAACAAAAAGTACCTGCTGGTGCTTCCCATTAAGAAATATCTTGAGCAGATAGTCGAGCCTGAAAGCAGGAGGCTGTCAGAGCCTGCTTAGTTTTGTTAAAACAAGCTTTTGTTTCCTTTGAGAAAGAAAAATGCCTCTTCACCCACTCCTGAGTATCAGGATCCGACTAAGGTATCAGTTTGCTTCATAAGCCTCTAAACTGCTTTGGTTGTTGGAGAAAATCCCTTGATTTCAACTCAGCATAAGAAGTACCCTGGGCTGTAGCTCATCAGCATCCTCATCTACAGAGAGAGTTAGTTCTGACTTTGCATCCACGCTCACAGCAGGAGCAGAGGGCACTTGAAGGGGTCTGTATCCCTGAGGGCTAGAGGTCAATTGAACTGAATTCTGCAGGGAACTGAATTCTGCAGGGAACTGAATTCTGCAGGTGTGACTTGCCTCTGTGCCAAAGATCTGGCACGTTACTCCTTTCATAAGGTTTACCATCTTGTGACAAATAACTGGCTTAAAAGTCCCCACAGCAAATAAAAACTTGGCAATCATAGAATGGTTTGGGTTGGAAGGGACCTTAAAGATCACCTTGTGTTGGAGTGCCATGCTGTTTGCACAACACTGGTAACGGCAGAAGTGCTTTGGCAATCAATCTGTCACCAGATAAATGGAATGCAAAGCTGTGCTTGATGCATTTATCCTCTTCCTCTCCCAGTTTTTAAAGACTTAAATCCACCCAGAACACCAGCTGAGACATGTAACCAGGCTTTATAACTAATCCCACAACTCTAATTCCAGTCTGACCCACAGAAAGGACCCAATTCCAGCTGTTATGGGAACAGGCACAAAGCAAGTGAGCTTCTGGAGGAGTTAAGCAGGTTTGTGCTGTGACAAGCACTGTACTATGATGAATATCTTCCCACTAGGCAGTGAGCCTGCATCTCCCAGAGCAGTGTTAACTGGGTGACTAGTGGAGGCTTGCACCATGGTACTGAGGCTGAAAAGCACTCCTGGCTTTCACACTAAACAGTTCCACCGACCCAGCAACTGCAAAACAAGCAAGGTGTGTGAACTGCTGGTTTGGGTCGTGCAGATCTCCACAGAACGAATGCTAATCCCTGCACAGGTGAAGTTGTTGTTAACAGGCTTAGCTCAGCTTTGTCCCAGCGTGTCCCCGGACCAGCACAACTCCCTGCTGTGGTGCTCAGGTGTCACACTGATGTGCACTGCTCTATCTGTCCCTCGGTGCAGCCTGTTGTACACCCAGCGATGTTCTGTTCCCAGGCTTATAACAGGACAAGAGTAAACAGCTTCAGGTTGTGCCAGGGGAGGTTTAAGGTTGATATTTGGAACAATTTCTTTCCCAAAAGGGGTTGTCTGGGTCTCGCCCAGGTTTCCCAGGGAAGTGGTGGAGTCACCAGACCTGGAATGTTTGGAAAGCTCTGTAGATGTGGCGCAGAGGGATACGATTCAGTGGTAACCTGGCAGTGCTGGGTTAACTGGGTCTTAAAAGGTCATTTCCAACCCAAACAATTCCGTGATTCCATGGCATGGGGTGTGCTGAGGAAACAAGTACAGCCAGCTGCTGTGACAGGCCCCTAACCCATGCCAAATGCCCTCATCTCTGCAGCCACCCTGCTCTAGCAGGGCAGCTGGCACCGCAGCTTTCGCCAGCCCTGCCGCTGCCACAAGGTCAGTGTCAGGGGCACGGAGGGGCGCACGCAGCGCCCTGCCCGCTGTGGACAGGGACGAGAGGTGGTCGGGGGAAGATCCGCAGCGCTGCCGCTGCCGCCCTACTGGGGCCTAGGGCAGCCGGTTCCCGTGCCTCGTCCTCCCTCCCGAGGTCGCTGCGCGACCATAACCCTCGGGGGTCGCAGGCTTCGATCTCCTTAGTGCAGGACATCCCACTGCCCTCTCCGGACGCGCTGGGGTTTCTCCCCACTTCTCGGCCAAGGGCAGCCTCAGGCTGTCCCTAACCGGCCCGTTAGCAGCCGCGGGGGGCACGCTGGGGCTTGTAGTGCCGCTTCCCGCCTCTGCTCCGCCGTCGCCGAGCGGAGGGACTCCTGCTCCCGTCGTGCCCCGCGCCGCCGCCCCGCCGCGGGGGCTGCCGGGAGCTGTAGTGCACCCCCACCTGCCCGCTGCGGCCCGGGCGCCTCAGGGGACTGCGCTTCCCAGCGTGCTCTGCGCGCCGCCAGCCCGCAGGGGCCCGGCCCGGCCCCCCAGCGAGCGAGAGCCGCCGCCCGTGCCTCGACCGTCGCCTCCTCCCCGCCGGCCCCCTCCTCCCCGCCGCTCCCGCCTCGGTTACCGATGTCTATGGCGAAGCGTTTGGCGTTCTCTAGGTTGCGAAAGATTTCGTCGGGCGGGAGGGTGATGCTCTTATCCAAACTGCCGTGACCGCCGCTACCTCGCCCGCCCCGCTCCGCCATTTTGAACGCGACCCACTCCTCGGCTGGCCTCATCGGCATGCAAATGTATGCGCATACATCTGCATACTAACGAGCCCGGCGCATAGATTATGCGAATGAGGCGGGAACTGGCGACGCAGGCGCAGTGCCGGGCTGTGAGGTGTTGCGCAGACACAGGGTACCGGCGCCAAGTGCCCTCTGACAGAGGCCGTGAAGCGGTGAAAACACCCCCAGCAGTGCACAGATGGGAAGTGAGAGCGGGAAGGGAATGAAAAAGGACATCGGCAGAGACACGCAGAACTGACAGAGCCAGCAGAGAACAAGTTTCCAGGTCGGAGAGGAGAGTTTCCAGCTCGATGGCTTGGTCAGAGTCAGGCCCCAGCAGAGCCTTTGCAGCCTGCGACCCCCTGGCAGTGTCGCTTCCCAGTGTCACTATGAGGGCAGCGCTGCTTTTTCCATCAGCTGTGTGACTCCTGGCTCCTGCACACGCACACTGAGCAGCTCTCTGTGTGTCTCTCCTTTAGACAGAGCATTCCCAGCCTTTCAGCCTGCTTTGTGACTCGGATACCTGCCACAAGAACGAGCGATGGTGCTGAGGAGCCTTAGCCAAGCAACCGATGGGTCCCAGGTATTTTCTGTTCGGGGCCTGGGCATCAATTTGCCTTGCAGTGACCTTTACTGCCAAGTGCCTTGGCTCTGAATTTCCCAAGAATGTAATGGTGTGGGATACTTCCTTGCCTTAAGAGAGGTAGGGTCTGGTATTTCAGAGATATTTATTCTCTGCTGTGAAAAACAGCATGGCAGGAATACCAAGGAGCAAAGAAGTAGTGAGGCAGCCAAATGCCAATTCTAAGTACCTTTTGCTTTTACTGAAATCGTTGCCTCGGTTCCTTTAACCCCAGGGAAATCACCTATGCAAACTACTGAAGAAAGAAGCACTTGCCAGGTTTATTAACTAGATTTTTATTTATTGTTTGTACTGTAAAAGGTTTCTGCCCCTTCTGAAGTTCCCAGGGTGATTTCTGGCACAGGTCACACCGTTGGTGTAGCTCACACATGGCACAGCGTCCCGCAAGGACAGTAAGGAATTCATTCTCCCCTGATGGTAGGGTACCAAAGAGCAAATACAATTTGTACACCTGCCTTTCATGAAAGACTTTGATAAGTAGCTCCTGTAAAAATCGACAGCACAGCTGGAACTTTTCTTTCCTATAAGGATATTGAACTGAGCTTTTGCCTTTCTAAAAGGCAAACGTATCCTGAACCTCACAAACAGCACCTTCGCGTTGTGAGCAAGACATCCTGAGGAATTTCCTCTACATAGTTTGGGTTATGGTTTAACCATTATGGTTTGGTTTTGTTTTTTTTTCAGAGCATGCTCAATACAGTCTACAAATATCATAGAACCCCTTCTGGCCCCCACAGCAAAGCTAGATTTTCACACGTGTCCAGTTTGAGCAGCTGCTCTGCTGGAGACACCACTTCCCCAGGCCCCATAGCTGCAGCCAGGCAGTACAGGTGTGGTAGCCTGGGACGTTTAGGAGTGTCTCAAGTGGGGCAGGTCAGAGGGAAGGGCTCCTGCTGAGTGGACACTTGTGAAAATGCTAGCCAGAGCATCTCAGAAGTTACTGCTTTCTCAACAGACATACATGTGCAACCTCACTGAGGTTAAGAACAGTCGGTGTTCCTCTCTGAACAACACCTCTCAGTCCTCCTGGCAGGAGGAATACATCTCACATCCTTTTAGAACAACTTTCTCTCCACGTAGTGGGATCATTTCAGTCCTTCTGGAAGAAGGGAAGCAGATATCCGAGCATAGTAATGCTCTGCCAAAGGGAAACATTCTTCCCTACTCTTGAGAGGAGTGGGGGGACTTGAACGGCAAGTCACAATCTCCTCTGGAGTACAGCAGATGTCCAGGAAAGCCATGGGCGTGCTCTTGGCCTACCAAGGCCTCCAGAGGCCGCAGGAGGGTTTCAGTGCTGCTTGTTTTGCTGGGGGCTGGTGGGTGGAAGGCGGTGCAGAAGAAGAACCAGGGTCCTTGGGCGCTGCTTGTGACCTCTGGAAATGGCAGATGAGCTTCATGCGGGTTTCTGTGCTTGCCGAATGGAGAGACAGGAACTGCAGAGCTTCCTTGAGGCACCAGGCATACCCCTCACAGTAATCCTGCTGCAGGCTCTTGGCAGAGGCTGCAAAAGCTGTAAGGGCAGGGAGGAGAGAAGGGTTACACAGGGAGACTCGGGCTGGAGTTTTGCCTCCAAGTAAGGACAGCAGGCGCGGCTGGGGGATGTGCTCACCTCGGCTGTATTTCAGGTAGCTGACAGTCATCTCCAGGATGTCTGCCTTCTCCAGCTTGGAGTTGGGCTGGTGCCTCTGGAACTCCTTTTCCAGGAGCAGCTTCAGCTGCTCGATGCTGCTGTTAATCCGATCCCGGCGCAGTTTCTCTACAATGGGTTTCCTGAGCTGGAACAGAAGGGGAGGAGAGCACAGTTAGCAGCGAGCCTGCATCCCTCCTGTCGGCATCACCTGCTGCTGGGGAGCTTTAGCCCTGCTAAACTCTTTGCCCTCACGCTCGGCAGATACTTACTCTGTTCTTCTCTTTGGGCGTTAGGATTTCCAGGGAGAGAGCAGTGGGTGCCATTATCCTGAGTGCTGGTTTCAGCTGGGAGCTGCTGGTTAGCGGGTGGAGAAGGCAGCAGTCAGTGCCTCTATTTATACGCCCTGGCTGCATACAAATGTCTGGGGCCTGAGCGACTTTGAGTTTCCCACAGTCGATAGCCAATCCCTGCGTGCCCTGGGACAATAGAGAAAGCATCTATTACAGCATGGCAAATTGACTGTGAATTGCCTGGGGATAATACCCCGCTCCCAAAGGAGCAGGTGGACTGGGCAGTGTGGGACACAATAGGGCTTGGCATTAGGGCGCTGGGGTAGGAACGTGGGAAAGCCTTTGCCGGCATTATCATCAAACTGCTGCCTGATGTTGGGGACCTCAACATCTCAATGTGCTGCCTTTTCCCAGGCTAGGCTGAAATTAAGCACAGAAGACTGATCCCTGAGAGAGATAAAGCTCTGTGCCCACGGCCAGGAGAGAGGCTGAAAATGAAAAGCTGCAGAATTAGAGGGACTAAACCCTTTCATTGACATTAAACCGTGCTTAGATGAATACAGTACCAGATAATTTTGGGGCAGCTAAAGGCTAAAATTGAGGGAAGAACCCTAAAACAAATTGGTGCTGAGTGCTAGCTTGGAATATTTTCCTCTCCATTGTGTGAAGTGCCCTTGTAAGTTATATTCAGAGCTCTTCCTTGCTTTTGTTTGGGTAATCTGGGCTTTCCTACTGCAGCCCGTGACATGTAGTGATTATGATGCCCTTCCCAAATGTGTCCTGTTTAATTTCATGCCACCTTGTGAGTGTCTCACTGTGCCCTTGGTCCTGAGTCTCCTAAATGTGTTTTCCTTTTGCAGAGTACTGAGACACAGTGAGAAGTCAATTTTTGTCTGTGTCTTTGCTTGTGAATGGAGTGTAGGTAGAGGTGGTGGGAGAGCCTGTGGCTCTGCTCAGGCCAGAGCATGTGCCATGTGTCTTGCACTGAACACAGCAAAGGGACAGGGAGGCTCCAGCATTAAAGCTGCCTGTTTGATATTTTATTCCAGGCTGTTCTAGGTCTACTGCTCCTCCAGGCACAATCCAGCTCAAACCCAGGCACTTTCCAGATCCATCAGGCATGTGAGGCCTTGTGCTGACAGCTGCCTGGTTATGCTCTCTGCTACATCTGTTTCAGCTGTCAGATGTGGAGCTCTGTGGGTTTAAGTGGAGTTGTGTGTGGGCATAATCTTGTTTTTCCTTAATGCATGTTCCATGCTCAAGAGGCTAGAACAGGGAGTAAACCCAGGCTGTTGCTAGCAGGGTTTGACTACCTGCTCCATACTGCAGTGATACTCATGAAAGCTTTCTTTCCACTGTCTGCTTTTCAAAACCAGGAAGGAAACTTTTCATTTCACAGTCTGTCACCTGCCCTCAGCATCCTTCAAGGTCTTTAAGCCAGGGCTAAAACCTGTGTCTGTGGGTACACAGCACACACAGGGCTGTTGCATAAAAGGACATGATCCCGCAAGGGATCATCCTGTAACTAATTATTAACCTGCAGCTTCCAAAGCTGCTTCTACCTTCCTGGCTTCTTGTGGCAGTGATGTTCATCTCCAGCCCTCCTCCTTGCCCAGCCTAAAGATTTTTCACCTTCACATGGATCATAAAATGCTTTAGGTTGGAGGAGACCTTTAAAGGTCATTTAGTCCAGCAATGAGCAGGGATCACTTAGGGTGCAGCAGTTTGAGTTGTTGTTGGTTATCAAAAAACAGCACTGGGAGGACGAATCCTGTTCAGGATCAGCTCCCTGAATTGTTTTGTCAGCTTGTGATCAGCAATAATCCTGGCAGCCAGGGCAGTTCCTGGATGTGTGTGCTTGTGCCATTATTTGAGCTCGAAGTCAAGCACGGGGAGCTTTGTGCCTCCCTCTCAGGGGGCACAGGAGATGCAGTGGGCAGCAGGTCATGCCACACACCCTGTGTGGAGAAGAATGCTCACAGCAGCGGGCACAGGGAGCTGGGAGGGAAGCTCTGACCCACTTTTCATCCTTGGAAATATGACATGAGTGGTTTTAAATAACGCCATCCTGTCCCCAGCACAATGGCCCTGGAGTCCAAGGGGCTAAAGCAGCTCCCCCTGATTAAAGCATTATCCCTGGCGTGGAGTGCTGGGCAGATGGTGCAGCAGGCGTTAGCTTTCTTCTCCAGCCCTGCCGAGGCACACGCCTTTTGTCGACAGTTTAACAGGGTGAATGGGGAGATGTGGGAAATCCTGGGTGCTCTGGGCTCACACCATCTGAGCTGAATGGTGAACCAGGCACGCTGCCTTCAGCCAGCACTCAGACAACACCCCCTGCCCCGGCCTGGTCAGCTCCCAGCTTCTCTCCTCCTCTCTCTGACAGTTGAGAAATGATAGCAAACCTTCGATTCCCACTCTGCTTGCTTCTCCTACCCTCTGTATAGTGCTGACAGGTAAAAGATGAGATATCCCTCCCCTTGAGTATTATGGCCTGAAAATTGATTTCCAAGCTAATCATAGAATCAGCGAGGGTTGGAAGGGACCACAAGAGTCATCCAATTCCAACCCCCCTGCCTTGGGCAGCGACACCTCACAGTAGATCAGGCTGGCCACAGCCTCATCCAGCCTGGCCTTAAACACCTCCAGGGATGAGGCTTCCACTACCTCCCTGGGCAATCTATTCCAGGCTCTCACCATCCTCATGCTGAAGAGCTTCTTCCTAACATCCAGTCTGAATCTGCTTACTTCTAGCTTTGTTCCATTCCCCTGAGTCTTATCACTACCTGACATCCTAAAAAGTCCCTCCCCAGCTTTCTTGTAAGCCCCCTTAAGATACTGAAAGGTGGGGGCTGGAGGGGACCTTGGAGCTCATCCAGTCCAACCCTCCTGCCAAGGCAGAATCACCTAGGGCAGGTCATACAGGCACACAAGCAGGTGGATTTGGAGTGTTCCGAGAAGGAGATGCTTCAGAGTAAGGAATTATCTGAACTAAGGCTGTCCCTAGAACATATTTGTTACGGAGCTGGGTGCAGCCTGGGCTTTCTGCAAGGATTTCAGTAAGGGCAGTGTTAAGTCTGAAAGCAGTTTGCCCAGTTGGAGCTTTTTAAAGTCCTCCTATGTTAGTGGAATAGCCTGAAAAGTTTGGGATCCAAATCCTTGTCACTGTCCTTCATATCCATGGGAGGAGCTTGTGCCTCTGACTATCACTGTGGAGGCAGAATGAAGGATTGTCTCAGGCTCAGGATTTCCCTGGTTTTGAAATTGATTAAAAGAATCAAGTGGCCAAAAATTGCCAAAGACATAAAGCTGAGTAAACAAAGTGCCACAGTGCTGCCTTCTTGAGGTAGGGAGTGTGAGATCTAGACACTCTCCTGTGAGGTGACAGCTCTGGCATGGCCTGAGGCTGCTTGCTCAGTGGCCTTGTTTCTCTGTAGATGGCATGGCAGTCTTGAGCTGCATCAGGAGGATGCAGCCTTCAAAATCCCAGGTGAAAGCAGGGAGGTGTCTGTGTTCTCACTTGGTGTGTGGATAGTGGAGTGTGCAAGGGGAGACAGTAATCTGCAAGGAGTTGTAGCTGTCTGTACTTCCAGACCTCCATGGCAGGCAGCACTTGGAGCTGCTCCTAAGCTAAGAATTCTGCATTGGTGAGACCCCACCTGGAGTACTGCATCCAGGTCTGGAGCCCCTGGTGCAAGAGGGCTATGGATGTGCTGGAAGGTGTCCAGAGAAGGGCCACAAGGATGATTAGAGGGCTGGAGCTGCTCTGCTGTGAGGAGAGACTGAGGGAATTGGGGTTGTGCAGTCTGGAGAGGAGAAGGCTCCAAGGTGATCTTATTGTGGCCTTTCAGTATCTTAAGAGGGCTACAAGAAAGCTGGGGAGGGACTTTTTAGGCTGTCAGGGAGTGATAGGACTGGGGGGAATGTAACAAAGCTGGAAATGGGTAGATTCAGACTGGATGTTAGGAAGAAGCTCTTCAGCATGAGGGTGGTGAGAGCCTGGAACAGGTTGCCCAAGGAGGTGGTGGAAGCCTCATCCCTGCAGGTGTTTAAGGCCAGGCTGGATGAGGCTGTGGGCAGCCTGATCTACTGTGAGGTGTCGCTGCCCATGGCAGGGGGGGTTGGAACTGGCTGACCCTTGTGGTCCCTTCCAACCCTGACTGATTCTGTGATTCTATAATCACTATGTCAGCTGTCTCCAGCTGCAGTTCTCACCACTGCACTCTGAGCTCTAGTGTGCAGCCTGTGTGCCAGAGATAGCCTTGAGTTGAGGAGCAACCAGAGAGGAGCCAGGAAAGCTAAGCAACCAGCTAACCCCAAGACTCTCATCAATAGGCTTGTGTCTGTTATAGTCCATACAGCAAAGCACCTGGAGGACCACGAGCCTCGGAAGCTGGTGCCGGGCCATGGAACTCTCCTCTTTTGGTTTGTGGGTGATGATTTCAGCCCAGGTGCAGACATACTGCACACTCTAGTGCTTATCACACCATCTGGCAGCCCTCTTAGCTTCCCGTGGAGGGGCGATCTCAGTGTATTAGTGCAGCGGTGAAGATTACCCATCAGAAGAGTCCAGGAGGGCAGAATTACAAACCCTATGAGGAGAGGCTGAGGGAGCTGGGGTTGTTTAGCCTGGAGAAGAGGATGCTCAGGGGTGACCTCATTGCTGTCTACAACTACCTGAAGGGAGGCTGTAGCCAGGTGGGGGTTGGTCTCTTCTCCCAGACAACCAGCAACAGAACAAGGGGACACAGCCTCAAGTTGTGCCAGGGAAAGTATAGACTGAATGTTAGGAGGAAGTTGTTGTCAGAGAGAGTGATTGGCATTGGAATGGGCTGCCCAGGGAGGTGGTGGAGTCACCGTCCCTGGAGGTGTTCAAGGAAAGACTGGATGAGGCACTTAGTGCCATGGTCTGGTTGACTGGATAGGGCTGGGTGCTAGGTTGGACTGGATGATCTTGGAGGTCTCTTCCAACCTGGTTGATTCTATTCTATTTCTCTGTGAGTGCCACACAGATTTAAAAGCAGTGCTGCTCTCCGTGGGGCTGCACTTGGAGCACACAGCTTGATGGCCTAAAGCTTTCCTTTTCTATATCACTTCCAAAGTATTTTCAGTTGAGAGCATTTCCTACATCCATGGCAGCCTGCCTCCCAAATGCTTCTGAAGGTGTTTTGAAAGAAATAATTACGATTCCCCCCCCCCTTACCTCCACCACCACCCTGTGCCTTCCCTAAATGGTTTAAAATCTTTCTGACAAGCCCTCTCAAGACACCTATTTAGTGTCAAAGAGCATAACGTTCCCAAGTTTTAAAAGGGCTCTGGCATAATACTGATGGATCAATGTGCTCCTTGGGAAAATAGCTCTCCAGATGGTCCATCGGGACAGGAATTGCAGGTCCCCACAATGCAGGGGCAAGGAGCGGCACTAATGCGGGCTGTTGTGAGGCACGCTTCCTTTGTGGGCTCTCTGAATGGCATCAATGGGGAGCAAAGTGTGGGAAACTCTGAGAAACTCAGGCCCACACTCTGAGGTTAATAGGGGCTTTGTCGAGGGAGTATTCCTGGGCTGTGGGATCAGCATAATAAACAACATCTTCCCTAAGGGTGGGAATGTGTTGGAGCAGGGGAGAGTCACCTCAGGGGAGAGGGGAGCCATAAGAGGCTTTGTGTTCAATTATTAGAAGTGATAATAATTAATAAATTGTAAACATAACCTTTGCTGTGCTGGGGCTGGTGAGAGCAGAGAGCTGGCTTTTGGCTCTCAAGTAATTGGTAAACTAAAGCCCGGAGGGGCAAGGCTTTGGCTGCTGGAAAATAGAAGCAGTGCACTTGCACCAGCCGTGAATCAGACCCCCTGGAATGAGAGGAGGCTTCCTAGTGGGGTTTGGCTTCTTCCCCCTGCTAGCAGCAGGTCTGCATCTCGTTTACACTAACAGCTAAGTGTGAGCAAGCTCCCCCTCCATGGCCAGAGCAAGGGGATAATATGGTGTCAGTGGGAACGAGACTCAGACCTTGTGGACTGAACGGCTTAGCTGTGCCTCTCCAGGTTTAGCCCAATATGACCAGCAGAAGTTCTGGGCTTGGCAGCCTATGATCTCACCTGAGTTTCACACATGTGTTCTCACAGCCTGTTCCTGTGTGAGCCTAGAACCAGAAGGACTGGGTTTAAATCCAGCAATCTTCAGGTTGTGCAGTTCCTCTTTTGTTTCCTTTCCTCTTTTCTGTTTCTGCAGTCAGCTTTAAGCTAAGTGCAGCGATGCTGCCAGCTCTGCTTACTTGGTACCTGCAAAAGATTCCTGTCCACACACCAGCAGCAGCCTCCTCCATGCCACATTCCCAGTTCCCTGTGGGGCACAGTCAGCTTGGAGCCTGCTTTGGCTGAGTCTGAACTCCCCCAAACTTCCTATCCACAAATTGCCTTAATTATGCCTGAATTAAAAATGCACAGACACGGATGAGCAGCTTGGATCTCGCTGGCATTCAGGAGCTTCTGCTAACTGCCAAAGCCAAGTTGAGCACAGCAAGGTGAAGTGACTTTTTTTTCTTTTCAAGATCACTAGGCAACCACAACATCTAAAAATACCTCTTCTGAGTGATTTAGGAGTTGGTTAACAAGAGCTAACGTCTCTGGTGTTGGTGGCAGCCCATGATGAGCTGCAGAACCAACCCCCCCACTCTTTATTGCATTGGCAAAGGGGTGGAGAGCACTTAACCAGCCTTGCATTCAGGGCAAGATAATAACCCAAATGATCCACAGCACAGCAGTGAGGTGCAGCAATATGTTCCTGCCATAGCTGCCAGGCTTTTGGGGCCATTCCCTATGTGTAACAGAGGGGTTCATCACTAATCAAGTGGGGACTGGCCAGGGGCAGCTAGCAGGGTGTGAATGCAGTTTGATCTTGTCAGCAGAGCTGAGTTGGCTTTGTGCTTAACTTAGCAGCCGTTTGCCCAGATCAGACCTGCAGAGTTTGCTTTTGCTTAAGGCAAAAAGCAAGGAAACTTTAGGAATGATAGAAAGGAAGCTTTCCTGGGGCAGCTTTCCCAGGGAACCTGAGGGGAGCTGAGCTGTTGACCAGAGGTGGGTCATGCTGTTAGTGTTCCCTGTCATCTATCCGAAGCAATGTGCTACTCTGGTTAGACTGTAGTGTGGTGAAGTGATTTGTTCGACTTTGGGAGTGGCCAATCCTCACTGAACACCGGATGGGAACTCTTCTTAAGGAGTGAGTGAGTGAGAGCTGTTGGGGAAGTGCTGTGCTTTGATATTGAAGGTGCTCAAGGATGGCTTTAGGATTCTCTTCCCACTCTTCCCACCTCCCCAAGGCGAGGCTCCACAGAGCTCTGGGCCACCTGATGTAGCTGAGGATGTCTCTGCTTACTGATGAGTAGATGACCTTTGGAGATCCCTTCCAACCCAGACCATTCTGTGACTCAAAGACCTTCTGAATCCCTTTTTGCTTATCCCCTTCATGCATTCCCTCTGCGTAGCTGTGTGGGAGGTTGCTTCTTTGCAGGATCTGAAATCCTGTTCTGCCAAACACTTATCACAAACATAAACTATGTACTGGAGTGAAGAGCTCAGGAATGGGCCATCTCCTGAAAGCTTGCCCACTGCAGTAGGAGTCTGCAAATGCCACACTTAATCCAGAGTGGCATTTGAATAGCGTCAAACCAAAGGATTAACGACTCAAACCGTTTTTATGACTAAACCCATGTTTATTGTACTGTACAGTGGAGACACCAGAGCTGAACATCACACAGGATGAATACATCACAACTTTATAAAAGCTTTTTAAGCTCATTAGCATGTTCAGTGAATGATTATCGAGAACTTCATGCCTCCCTTCCTCCCCCCTTAAAGTATATCCCAGGTATTTCCTTTACAAAAGGCATCAGTTACCCCTCAGCTGAGAGCAGCACAGGCTGGCATGGAGACAGTTTTGCCCAAGAGCTCTCTCCTAACTTTCTGTAAGAAGGAATAACTAAAAATAGCACAGGACCTTCAGAAGAATCAGCATTTCTTAACGTCTTTCACTCAAAAGGTAAAGGCTCAACAGTCTCTTTATGATACAAAATACATTCTTCAAAGTGCTCCTTCTTTAGGAAGGTCAAGACATTAACTGGAGACAATGGAGCACTTGAACCAGTGACCCAGGGAGGCAGCGGGAAGGTTCCCACTGACAGCCTTGCCAAGCAGAAGTGTGGTGGGAACCGAAGGGCATTTGGCTGTTTTTAAGTCACTGCAGAACTTGCTCCTCTCTTTGGCTAGGAGCCACTAATAAAAGCAGCCAATGTGCTGCAAGATACACACCCAGTCCTTCACTGTGAAGGGAAACTACTCAGCCACCCTCATTTCTTGTGACAGAAAAGCAATAACCACCCCCCCTCCCACCTTTGGAAAGCAATGTTTCCTACTTGAAAGAGGAACCATGAAATCACAGGTCCCTCTAGGTTTTGTAGCAAAACACAGGAGCAAAGCAAAGCTGGGCAGGTCTACCAGGGCCTCCAGATGGTAGGAGCAGCAGCCACAGTCTTCTGGGCAGGTTGCTTTCTGGCAAATGGAGCAGGGGACAGAGGTGAGCTGTGCAGAGCAGGAGGGTAGGTGATGTCTGCAGCCATCTGAGCTTTGCAGAAGTGCTTGATGAGCTGCAGTTGAGTCTCCTTCCTGGGCTCACAGTAGGACAGAAAGTGCATGGCCTCCCGGAGGCACCGCAGGTAGCCGCTGTTGAAGTCCTGCTCTGCATGCTTGGGAGTGAATGCTGGAAAAGAGAGAGAGGAGCAAATGCAGGGGGTTAAAATCACGACCAAAACAAGGGATGATTCAGTGATTCATGCAGGAAGTGTCTTTCAAGAGTCCATGAGCCTTGCTCATGGGACTTGACCTGATGTGTTACAGCCTCTGCATAGCTGAGAGAGCAGAGGCCTGTGGGAGTGGACTTTGTGGTGAGTAACACAAGCTCTGCACTCACTTTGGTCCTGCAGCTGGCTCTGCTGCTTCAGGTAGCTGACAGCCACTTCCAGGATGTCTGCCTTCTCCAGCTTGGAGTTGGGCTGGTGCCTCTGGAACTCTTTCTCCAGGAGCAGCTTCAGCTGCTCGATGCTGCTGTTAATCCGGTCGCGGCGCATCTTCTCCACCACTGGCTTCCTCAGCTGGAAGAGATGGAGACTGCTGAGGATTTTTGACCTGTTTTCCCCTTCTGCTGCCCTCACACACACACAATCACAAAGACACTTTCTCTTGCTAGCAGAGCTTGGCAGTGCTGCCTGCATGTTCCCTGCTCAGTGTGATTTTTTTTGTTTTAACGCTCTGTGGAGTCTCCTTTATCTCTTTTCCACTTCTCTATCGTCCCCCAGCTCCCTTTCTCCCTCCATATCTCATCTTTTCCCATGCAGCCTTTCTGTGACCCAGAGCACAGGCCAACCTTCCTAATCCTGGCAAAGGGCTCTACTTACTTTATTCTTTTCTTTTGGCAGCAGTTTCTCTTCCATGTGGATCAGGAGAGTGTTACTGGGAGCCATTCTTGGTGCTATTGGCCTTGGTCAGAAACCCCCACGTTGAGCACAGGACTCTGCTTTGGCTGTCACCCCCTGCCTCTATTTATACCTCAGGGAGTTCCAGCAGATTTGTGAGTCTGGGGGTTGCTGGTGTTTCCCACAGCCCTGCAGCCAATCCAGGCACGCAGCTGAACAATAGGGGAAGCATCTATTAGTGCATGGTACATTGATTGCAAATGCCCTGCAGAGAATAACCTTCTGCCCACGCTGGCTGGTGGAGTGTGCAGCGTGGCTCTTCAGGGCTGCCCAGGGAGCTGGGAAAACACTGACCCTCCAGCTGGTTGTCTTGGATCAGTTGCATTCCTGAAGCCCTGCATGTGCCTCTCACATTTGTGGAGTGGAGGAAGCACGCTTCTGGGGGAAGGTGGGAAAAGAAGGGGAGCGCTGTTAGGGTCAAAATCACCAGCACCGAGGGCATCTCTACTCCTTCTGGAGAGGGCACTTCACAGCTGGCCTCCTGTTGGTCAGTGTGGCTGTTTGCATTGCTCCATGCAGGCCCTGCAGGGTTAATGGGTGAGCTTTGGCTCTGTCAGCAGTGTGAAGTGACAGCTCTGTCTGCCTGTTTGGAGGTGGTGGGGTGTGGGAAGCACAGAGGGAGTAACTAGGGAATGGGAAGCCAAGGGAAATGGTAACCTCTGTTTCCCTTTTCACACACAAGGGCTGACAGACCCTTGCACCAGGGTTCCTGTTGCCTTCACTGAGGACAGCCACACACCTCCCAGCAGAACCTGCCTTGTGCCTGCCAACCCGGCAGCTCTCCTTGCCCTTTTCTACTCTCTTCCTCACGTTTCCCTGTTCATGTACAGGAATGAGTAAGACAGACTCATAGCATCAGAATCAGCCCAGATTCTCTGGGCCTTGGGAAGCCAGAGGCAGGTCATGAATGAAATTTAGTAGCTGAGGGACATTTCTGGACTTCAGCAAGGAGCTCACTTCTGCTCCTTGCTTGATATTTCTGGTGTGCTCTGGTCTCATCTGCTCAGGGAGTATCACCGAACGCTGGCTCTGTCCCAGCTTGCTGAACACAGAATTGCTTCCCTGTGTAACCCTTAGCAGGTCATCCCCACTCCATTTTCTTATCTGAGAAATGGAGATTTGGAGCAAATGGAAATGGAGCAAAAAATAAACAAACTTTATTCTTTTTATGGTAAAGGCAAGAAAAAAGAAGGAAGCTGTGTGGCACTTCAGGTCACTTCTGGTTTTATCCTGGGAGAAAAATCTCTGCCTAGATACAGTCCTTGAGGCAGCACCAAAAATAACCCAGAAGCTACCTGAGAAAAGCTGTGCTGCATTCTGCCACCTGAGCAGAACCTGCAGTGCCCAAGGCAGAGAGGTTTTGGTCTTCTCCCAGTGCACTGCTTGTGCATGGGAGTGTGGCTGGGAGCCTGGAAATGGAAATGGAGGGAAGTGTGCAGTGAGGGAAGAAAGCCAAAGACAGTTTCTGACATGGAAACCTTGAAGTGAAGCCCGAGTTTAATGGGCAGTTGACAGGGAGGTGTCACTGCAATAGCAGGCTTGGTGGGTCTCATTGTATGGGCCTGAATGGGTTTAGCCCTTTGTGAAGGGCAGATGTTGTCCTTGGAGCCCTTTATTCCCTGTGTGGTGGGAAAGCCAGGAGACAAGACATCTCATGAGCACTTTGAAGCAGGCAGAGGATTATGACACAAAATGAGATCCAGCTCAGGGACCATGGCCTGGCTTTCACCAGCTGTAATAAGGTGTTGCCCTTTTCCCTCTGTTCCTTGGCTGATCATCCTCGAGTTGATGTCCTGTCTTATCCCTCCCCTAGCGAGGGTGGCAAGCCTTGAATCTGGGAGCTGACAGGTAGGGATGTACCCAAGCTGGTTGAAGAGACTCTTCAGTGTCAAAGCTCATCTTTTTCCCAACTCCTGAGAGGCAGCCCTGACCTTTATTGCTGCATTATAACTGATAGCCAGATGGTCTTTTGGGAGTTGGATTCTTTCCCCTGAAATCATTCAGGCTCAAGCAGCGGCACTAATGTTGTGAGTAGTTGCAAGGCACACTTCCATTGTCCTGACAAGAAATGTTAGCAATGGGGGAAAAGTATGGGAAAGGCAGAGAAACTCAAACCCACACAGCCTGCTGCTAATAACTCCTTTGTGGAGCCTGCTCCTCTGGCAAGGCAGGATGAACTCCCAGGGTCTTTGCACCGAGTCAGCCTGGGCTGCCATGCAGGCAGAGGTCTGTGCTTAGCAGGAGGAAGGGGCAAGGGGGCAGAGACAGTGGTTGATATGCAGGGGTGGCCAGCAGGAGCACTGAGCTCCACTGCAGCCTGACTGGCCTGGGGGCTGCTGCTTGCCTTCACCATGCTTCAGCTTGGTAGGACAGGACTGACCTTGTGCTTCTCTGGCACCATTTGGGGATACTGCTAAACCCGTGATGAGAATGGAGCTTGTGTCCTAATGCCTAAGCTGCTTGGATTTTACAGCCACAAATCTCTGCAGTGTTACCACATCCCTGCATCATCCTCATATGCTCATAGAATGGTTTAAGTTGGAAGGGACCTCAAGGATCATCCAATTCCAACTGCCTGCCATATGCAGGGACACCTTCCACTAGAACAGGTTGCTCAAGGCCTCATCCAACCTGGCCTTGAACACTTCCAGGGAGGAAGCAGCCACAACCTCCCTGGGCAACCTGTGCCAGTGTTAGGAAAGAACCCTTTCCTAACATCTAGTCTAAATCTCCCCTCTGCCAGTTCAAACCCATTCCTCTTCATCCTGTCATTACAAGACCTTGTCAATAGTCCCTCCCCAGCCTTCCTGTAGGTCCCATCAGATACTGCAAGGCCACTCCAAGGTCTTCTCAAAGCCTTCTCTTCTCCAGGCTGCAGAGCCCCAACTCTGTCAGCCTGTGCTCATAGCAGAGCTGCTGCAGCCCTCTGAGCATCTTGATGGCCTCCTCTGGACTGTCTCCAACAGTTTCATGTCCTGCTTGTGTTGGGGGCTGCAGAACTGCATACAGTACTCCAGGTGGGGTCTGCTGAGAGCAAACCCATCCCTTGCCCTGGGTGCTGCCTGTTTGAGATGAGCCCTAAAGATCCTCTGACAGCTTTGAACTTAGGAGCCACTGCTTCCTTTGGTGTCACAGGTGGAGGGGCCCTCTCCAGCAACTCAGTGTACCTGACCCTGCTGCTTCTCATGCTCTGCTCAGGGTTCCTTTTCTCACTGTAAAGCACATTCCTCATAGGTTTAGTCTTCAATCAGGGCTTGTTTCTTTTTTCCTTCGGCTCCAAAATGTTTCATATAGTGCCATGCCCAGTGCACAGCTGAAAGAAAGTGGTCTGTGATGATGAAGGAACATACGAAGAGACAGTTTGAGCTGCATTTTTCAGGGTGGTTAGCAGCTGAAACCCATTTCTGCAGCTGCTTGTGTGGGTGACCCTGGCGTGGCCCTGCACCGCTGACAAAGTCTTTCTGCAGTGATTATTACAAATAATTAAAAATTAAGGAGAATTTATTATTTATTAACACCACCCCCCCCTCTGCCCAGCTGAAATTCCCACAAGTCACCTCTCAGCACATTCAAGGGTGCACAAGAGGGATTTATTATTTCCTGGTATATTGACTCTGAAAGGTCTGGGGATTACAGCTGCTTTGCACATGAATGGCTGGAGTGTGTTGTACAAAAGGCATGGTCTGTGGGATAATGGGGCTGGATGTGGGAAAGCGCTGACCCTGGGGGAGAGCAGGCTGGTGCCTGATGGCAGAAATCAATTATCCCTCAAAGGAACACATTGCCCTGGGAGCAAGCTTGGCGGGAGCCACCATGTTATGTGTTTACCACCCTCCTCCTTCAACCCCACCCCGAGATAAACACCCACGGAACGTGTCCTGTCCTCTTGCTTTTACCAGGGGACTCAGCTACACCTTGCTCTGGAGTTCCACCAGGCAAGGTTAGTCAGCAACCTGCCGTCCTCACCTCACCTGAGACCCTGCAGGTCTCCCACAGGTGGTGCCTGACGGTGTGGAGTTTGCTCTAAAGCCCCCCCCCCCATATAGTGCTGACTTCAGTGGGGAGACACATGCACCCCAAAGGTCCTCCCCCCATATAGTGCTGACTTCAGTGGGGAGACACATGCACCCCAAAGGTCCTCCCCTCATGTAGTGCTGACTTCAGTGGGGAGACACATGCACCCCAAAGGTCCTCCCCCCATATAGTGCTGACTTCAGTGGGGAGACACATGCACCCCAAAGGTCCTCCCAGCAGTCAGTCATCTCCTCAGCTCTGGCCAAAGAACAAGAGCCTGTCACTGAGAATGGAGTGGAGAGCAAGCACAGAAGCTGCTGGGTTCATGCACTTCCTTCATTGTTTTGGGTTCTTTTTTTTCCCTTTTGGAAGATGGTGGCATTCAGCCCTTACAATGGGGTCAGCATCTCTGGCATTGCTGCCAGCTTTTCAGATGTCAAAGTTTGGGCTTCCAAGAAATGAGCTGAAAATCAGAGGGAGTGGGGGGGAAAAAAAGGAATTTCAAAACTGTTTCTGATGAAACTATTTTGAGGTGTTTTTTTTTTTACTTACTTTTTTGGTGATTGAGCATTTAGCCTTGGCCTGGACTGGTGTCATTATTTTGTGCTCTTTATAGAATCATGAGACTGGGACATGAAGTCTTGCAGAAGGCTGCTACCAGTCTCATGATCAAAGTCACAGGACTCCCCAGGTCCTGCTGCCAAGCATCTTGGCAAGGAGGAGGTGCCCTGCAGACAGTATTTCAGAGGAGCAGGTTGAGAGCTGAGAGTGTGGTTCCTGAGGTCTGCCCCCACCAACCACTGCCAAGGTGGGAATGGGGTGCTGGTGCCAGCCAGGAGGGCAGTCACCTCTGCTGAGAGCAGCACTCAGCCTGTCTGCATGTCTCAGGTATTTAATCGCTCAGCTCTAGCCAGGGCAGCAGTGCAGAGGGGAGATAATGGTTGCCGACGTCCCATGAGCCTCCTTTGATTGTTCTCTACCTTGGGGAGAAGTTTCTAACCTGAAGCTGATTCTCCCAGGAATTCCTCCCATTCCCTTGAGCTCAGCTTGAGTTTTGGGACGGAAACTCCCCCTGGAATCCACTTTCTCATGCTTGGCAGCTGTCAGTGTCCCCACGGAGAGCACAGTGGATGTGTGGCTGGTGGAAGTGTCTTGGGGATGAGTGGCAGGTCCTGCCTTGCCTGGCAGGTGGATTTTGGAGGACTGAGCAATGTCTCTGGCATGTTCAGCTAGCAGTAGATTGAAGAGGCCAGGTCTGCTAAAAGCAGGCACCTGCTTTGCAGGCAAGAGCAGCTTTGCAGAAGTTGGAGAACTAGTGCTGAGGCACGCAAAGGGCTAGCAGAGGGACACCTGAGAAGTGGCAGACTCTGCTCCTCACAAGGCACACAGGGCAGTACTGGATGCCACAGGGTAAGGCATGTGTCAGATAGCAGGATCAAGGGAACTTACTGCAATAAGCACAACCAGACTAAAAGAAACAGTCTAGAAAGGATTGGGAATAGGACCAGGACCCCCAAACATCTCCAGTGTAGCTGGTAGTATAAACCGTGCCCCATGGTCGCCTGCAGCACGAGGTGCTGGGCATCTCCACACGGCCCCTGGGAGCTGCCACCAGGAGACTGCAGACAGCTTTTGCATCTGATCAGCACACCAGCTGCAGCTGCCACTGGCCTGCTTAACTAAAGCAGTCTGGTTCCTTTCCCATTTCTGGTTGTATCCAGGCTAGGCATGCAGGGTCTGACATTCCCTTACAACTTGAGAGTTCCCGGGATGCAGGGCATGCTGCTCCTCCAAGGAGCTCCGAGCCCAGGCTGGCTGTCACCGCTGGAGGCAGCTGCACACAATGAGATGGTGCTGAAAGATCTGCACAAGGACTGAGGACAGCTGCAGCCTGGCTGAGGTTTTAATAGACCTTCAGGAGCACGAATAAGCTAAAACTTGGATTAATTTCTAGAGAGAGCAAGTCGTTCTCTGTTGAACAGTTCGACCATTAAGTGTTTCCTGGGGGAGGATTTGAGTGCATCTCCCTTTTCACCTTTAGCACAAACATAAACTAACATTTGAAGTTTAACATTTTCAAGCCCCACTATTAATCTTGAGCAGAAAAGAGAACTTTTCCACTTGCTTTTCTAGGTGGGACGAGACTGTGAATGTGGTCCAGGCCAGCAATCCCAATTGTCCCACAGTCCAGGGAGCTGGCTGCTTTCAGAGATGCCAAAGCTAATTAAAACAAGTGGGTGCTAAGCATCTTTGTAAACCAGATGTCTCCAAGGGCCACTTTGTCATAGAAGCACTGCAACCAGTATCTGAAATATTGCAATTTAGGGTTTTATTTTCCCCCCTCCCCTCCTGCCTCCCTCATTTTGCTTCCTTTGTAAACCATTGCTAATAACACATCCTCATCTCACCGAGGAGGTCGCTGAGAATTCATTAGCTGGTGTTTGTAAAGCACTTTGAAAATGCAAAGCCAGTGCATTATTTCAAGTCTTCTGGATGCTTTCCATGTTATTAAAATCAGGATTTCAGAGAGGCTTATGGAGGATCAAAACAGCATCCCAAACTTGAAAGGAAGCAAGACTGTTAAACCATCAACTGTCGCCTCCCCCTGCAGCCAGATGTTAAGCCCTAAAGAACTCAAGTGGCACAAGGAATTACTTTCCCAAGTTCCCCCAGCTGGGCTGACAGGCCTTGATCAATGGTTTGCTCCACAGTGAGTGCTATGCAGATGGTCTACCCAGAGCAAGGTTTCTGTGAAGTACAAAGGGAAGTCAAACACCATTTCTAATTCAGCTTGTAGCATGGCACACTTCCTTTATCCTCCGCCTGAATGCGCTGAATGGGAGAGCAGTGTGGGAAACTGGAAGGAACTCCAAACTCACACAGTCTGCGGGGCTGGGAGACACTTCTGTCCTCAAGCCACATCTGCCTGTGACAGACAGAGGGAGAAAAAAGAGTGACAGAACGAAAAATCAGATTAGAAAAACAGCATGGAGGGAAAGCAACCCCAGAGGAAAGGGGAGAAAGAGAAGGAAGCTGTGCGGGCACACAGGAGTCGCGTACAGGACTCGCAGCAGGCTCAAGTGGGACTGCCGAGAAGCAGAGCACGGAGGAAATGACAGGGAGAGGAGCTGCAGGAGCAGAATCTGCTCATCCACCAGTGAGGCCAAGGAGAAGTGTCCCACTGAAGCTGGCAGAGGTGCTTTCAGCCCACATCAAAGACTTCGGAGCCGCACGCTCCTCTTGCCTCTTTAGTTGCCCAGATTTCTTTACCATGTCCCAGCGAACACAGACCCTTGGCATTAGCTAAGCTGCTCATGAGCTGCTGCAAGTGGATCCAGTCCTTCCCTGCCCTGCCAGGTTAATTCCACTGAATGGCTCAGGTGGGAAGGGACCTCAGAGATTAGCTGCTCCAATCTCCCTGCCACGGGCAGGGACACCTCTCAGCTGGACTCGCCTCTCAGTTTGAGACTTGCCTATCAGTCTGACTTGCTCTTTAATTCAAACATGTCCTGTCACAGGACAATTGAATCGTGGAGCAAAGCTGGAGGTGGGGAGATTCAGCCTGGATGTGAGGAGGAAGTTGTTGAGCAGGAGAGTGGTGAGAGGCTGGAATGGGTTGCCCAGGGAGGTGGTTGAGGCCCCATGGCTGGAGGTGTTTAAGGCCAGGCTGGCTGAGGCTGTGGGCAGCCTGCTCTAGGGTAGGGTGTCCCTGGGCATGGCAGGGGGGTTGGGACTGTCTGATCCTTCCAACCCTGACTGATTCTATGATTCTATTCTATGACCCATTCCCTCCTGCCAGCTAAGTGCTGAGGGAAAGAGCTGCTCTTCTGGACCGTGAGGATACCATGAAGCTTTTGTACAGTCCAAAGAGGAGCTGGGCTCAGCTTTTAAGAAAATTAGATCAGCCTTTCTAGCAGTCATGCAGAGAGAAGCTTTTCTCTTCATTAATACTTCTATATTGTGCTGCTTGGATGAAAGAAACAGGGAACAGCAGAGCAGATGCTGGTGTTGGTTTTTTGGCAGGCTAATGCTCGGGCTCAGGCTTTGCTTATTAGGGGTTTAATAATCACCACTGTAGGTGCAGAAGTAATTTGTATTTACACTTAGTTACTGGAGAGCAGGAGGGATCTTTGGGGGTACAAAAGCAGCAAGCCAGATCTAGCCCTCCCTGTCACTCTTCATGGGGTTCAGTTTCTCTTGACGATCCAAGTAAGGCTCTTAGAATCACAGAATGGTTTGGGTTGGAAGGGACCTCCAAAAATCATCCAGTCCAACTCCTCTGCAGCCATCAGGGACATCCTCCACTAGTGCAGGTTGCTCAGAGCCTTGTCCATCCTGACCTTGAATATCTCCAGGGATGTGGCCTCAATTGGGCAACCTTTTGCAGTGCTCCAGCCTGCTCATGGTACAGAACTTGTTCCTAACATCCAATTAAATCTGCTGTGCTCTCATTCCAAGCCATTTCCCCTCAACCTGTCACTGCAGGCCTTGGCTAGCAGTCCCTCTGCAGCCTTCCTGTAGCCCCTCCAAGGACCAGAAGTCTCACCACCCTCACACTGAAGAACTTCTTCCTCAGCTCCAGTCTAACTCTGCTCTGCCTCAGCTCCAAACCATTCTCCCTGGTCCTGTTTCCAGACACCCTCAGGAAAAGTCTCTCTGCAGCCTTCCTGGAGAATCCCTTCAAGTTCTGTCAGGCAGCTCTGAGGTCCCGCCAGAGCCTTCTCTTCTCCAGACTGAACACCCCCAGCTCCCTCAGCCTGTCCTTGTAGCAGAGCTGCTCCAGCCCCCTGATCATTTTCAGACCTCCTTGGGTCTGACCCCACTTTATTTTTCATCTCAGGAAGCTCTGTAGGACTTGGTGCTGAGTCTTCTCCAGGTTGGTGTTTTTCCTACTCTTTGTCATGGCTCCCAAGCATTTTATCTTTCTAAATGACTTCCTAGCATAAGGCTGTGGAAGTTTGTGTCCTTCTGAGTTTCCCACACCGTTTCTTAACTACATTCATGCGTGGCACAAAGGAAGTGTGCCTGCCTACAAACCACATTAGCAACGCCGCTTGCCTCTGCTTTGTGTGCAGTGGGAAACCCTGCTCCCAAAAGGCCATCTGGGCAGCACGGATCAGGGCAGAGGCAATGAGGGCAACAAGCAGCTCTCAAAACCTGGGAAAGCAGCAACATCTTGAAGTCTTCCTAAAGAGCTAACATCTGGCAGAGATGCTGGGGAAGGCTGTTGCTGATGCCTCGTGCAGCTCCAGCATCTTGGGAGCCTCATGAGCAGTGTGGGGTGTGTTGGAAGCACAGCAGTGTGTCAGGCAGGATTTGTTATCTGAAGTGCAAACTCTGCTCACTTTATAATGTGGAGAAATTTCTGTTATCACTCTTTAGCATTTCCAACCCAGTCTGACTTAGGTAATGGAGCATCTAACTTGAGTAACTCTTCCAGGATGGGTCAGTAAGTGGCTGGGTTTTTTTTCCGCTCATAGAGTGTGAAACTGAAAAGCAAAAGGTTAAAGATAAGCATTTATTTCCTATGCTCTGCAAAAATTCATGTGTGACACAAGATGAGAAGTGGATTTGCTGCCTGGAGATGATTTTTCTATGTTCATCTCACAGTAACATGCTGGACATTGTAATTTTTGTCATCACACAGGTTCTAAACATGTGGGGCTCCAGCCTCGGTGGGTAGCTAAGCCAAAGGCAGACCAAGTCACACATCTGCCCCACTTCAGTTTTACCAGGGGGGACAGAGTGGCTGAGAGCAGCCAGGAAGAAAGAGACCTGGGGGTGCTGGTAGAGAGTAGCTGAACATGAGCCAGCAGTGTGCACAGGTGGCCAAAAGAGCAAATGGCATCCTGGGCTAGCTCAGGAGCAGTGTGGGCAGCAGGACAAGGGAGGTTCTTCTGCCCCTGTGCTCAGCACTGCTCAGCACACACCTTGAGTGCTGTGTCCAGTTCTGGGCTTCTCCATTGCAGAGAGATGTTGAGGTGCTGGAAGGTGTTGAGAGAAGGGCAGCAAGACTGGGGAGGGGCCTGGAGCACAGCCCTGTGAGGAGAGGCTGAGGGAGCTGGGAGTGTGCAGCCTGCAGCAGAGGAGGCTCAGGGCAGAGCTCATTGCTGTCTGCAGCTCCCTGCAGGGAGGCTGTAGCCAGGTGGGGTTGGGCTCTGCTGCCAGGCACCCAGCAACAGAAGAAGGGGACACAGCCTCAAGTTGTGCCTGGGGAGGTCTAGGCTGGATGTTAGGAGGAAGTTGTTGTCAGAGAGAGTGATTGGCATTGGAATGGGCTGCCCAGGGACGTGGTGGAGTTGCTGTGCCTGGAGGTGTTGAAGCCAAGCCTGGCTGGGGCACTTAGTGCCATGGTCTGGTTGATTGGGCAGGGCTGGGTGCTAGGTTGGACTGGCTGAGCTTGGAGGTCTCTTCCAACCTGTTTGATTCTATGATTCTATGAAAAGTGCTGTGACTCAGGAATGGGGCAACACAGAGGTTTCTGAGCAGTGGGCTTAGTTTCTTCTTGTGTACCTGCAGAGATGGCATCTGACACTTGGCCAGCTTTGTGCTGTGCCTCTCCATGTGACTTGTACTGGAGGGAGAAATTAGTGCTGTCCTATAGCTTCTTGTTAGTGAATTCATCTGAAAAAACAAAAACTGTCTCTAGCAAAGCTGGCAGTGGACTCTCTGCTGGTGAAGTTGGCACATTTCTTCCTCGACTGAGGAGCTGAAGAATTGAGTCAGTACCCAGGAGTTTCTGTTTCAGAGAATCTCTCCAAGAGGGCTGTGCAGAGCCCAAGATTGGTTTCAGAGGTGGCATTACGTAGGCTCAGAGATAATCCACAAGCTTTGAGGGGAACATGTGAAACAGGGTCACAAAAGCTTTCCCACAACTTGACATAAAGGACTCGGAGCTCAACAGCTGCTGCTCTGTGCCACAAGAAGGGAGCCTATTCAGGAGCAGCACAATGGGGATAGAAAAGCAGATCCTGGAAGAGGTCATTGAAGCCTTACCTGGCCTGACAGATAATGAGCTGCAGAGTGAGAGAGGGAGAAAACTCTATCCCTGTGCGTTTGAAAAGCCATGTGTGGCCACACACATATAAATTGCTATTACAAGAGCACACACATATATTAATGTAAATACTCTTTACTTGCTACAGCAAGAGACTCCCCAAAAGCTCACTCCTAGCATCACCTGACAGTGATTTATCTGGTTGTTACTATTCCTTACTTAAACCTTATAGAGGGGGACCCTGATGCTCACAGGGGAGTGTGTGGAACTGATTAGGTCACAGCACATGTGGAATAAATTTGGCACCCAAATGCCTGGTCCTAGATGTGTGGTGGATGCTGCTGCCTGCCCACTGTGCCTTTCATGTAGCGTAACAAGGCAACATTGCTGCCAGCCTTGCCTCACAGCGTCCAGAGGCTACAGAAAGCGCTCTGCTGCCGTGCCCTTCTCCAGTGGCTGGTGTGTTAGAGCTCAGAAAGGACACAGAGCTTGGGCAGAGGGCAGGGTACCCATCTGGGGCTGGGCTCCTCTGCCAGGCAACCAGCAACAGAACAAGGGGACACAGTTCAAGTTGTGCCAGGGCAGGATGTTAGGAGGAAGTTGTTGGCAGATAGAGTGATTGGCATTGGAATGGGCTGCCCAGGAAGGTGGTGGAGTCGCTGTCCCTGGAGCTGTTGAAGCCAAGCCTGGCTGGGGCACTTAGTGCCGTGGTCTGGTTGATTGGGCAGGGCTGGGTGCTAGGTTGGACTGGCTGAGCTTGCAGCTCTCTTCCAACCTGATTGATTCTGTGATTCTATTCTATGTACCTATGCAAAGTGGTGTGTCAGCCACTCGCGGGCGGCGGCTCCCAGGGAGCAGCAGCCCTGCTGAATGTGCGCTGCGTGCCGCAGGCGCCCAGCGGCTGCCGCCGTGCGCTGGGTCCCGACGTGTGCGCGGCGGCAGCGCGGCCGCAGGCCTGCCCGCACGGAGCTTGTGCCGACCCGCGCCTGCCTTCCTGCCTGCCTTCCTGCCTCCCTCACAGCAACACCGCGGCTGGAACGCTGCGGGTCCGTGGCAAGCAGCCTCCTGGCAGCGCAGGGCAGCTCCTTCGCAGCTCCCGGCGCGGGTGCTGCCGGCAGCCTCTCGGGGCGCGCACTCCCCACCTGCTCCCGCGGGCCGCGGGGCTTTGTCCGCCGCCTTTCAGCGCCAGCCGAGCGTGCAGGAGAGGCTGCGGCTGCCTTTGTGCTGCCACCCTCCCCGATTGGCTCCGGAGTGTGGGAAACACCAGCGAGCCGCAGACCCACAGCCTGGCAGTCGGCTCCGGCGCTATAAATAGCGGGCGGAGGCAGCTCCCGGCAGCGCGCTTCTGCCGGCCTTGCCCTGCGAGCCTTTCCCTCCTCGGCACAGATGGCTCCCGGCGCTGCGCTCATGGAGCCTGACAACCTGCTGACACCCAAGGAGAAAAACAAAGTAAGTGCAGGCACAGCAAGGCAAGGCGAGGCGGCTCCCGGAGCTCGCAGCAGCTGAGGAGCGGTGCTGGGGAATGGCAGGCGGAGAACCCTTGCAGTAACAGGTCTCTTTTCCTTTGCTCTTTCCAGCTGAGGAAGCCGGTGGTGGAGAAGATGCGCCGCGACCGGATTAACAGCAGCATCGAGCAGCTGAAGCTGCTCCTGGAGAAAGAGTTCCAGAGGCACCAGCCCAACTCCAAGCTGGAGAAGGCAGACATCCTGGAGATGACTGTCAGCTACCTGAAGCAGCAGAGCCAGCTGCAGATAAAGAGTGAGTATTGCATTTTGTTCCAGCCTCTGGCTTACTGTGAATCTGTGACAGTTTTATGGATCTCTAGCTAGGAACAACTGCTCTAAACTATTCTTTCTTCCTTTTCCCCCTCTCTTCCCTTCCCCAGCTGCAGCATCATTCCACAAAAGCTCTCAGTTTGACTTCAGAGAGGGCTACTCTAGGTGCCTGCAAGAAGCTTTCCACTTCCTTTCTCTTCACAAAGTCCGGACTGAAACACAGACCAAACTTTTAAGCCACTTCCAGAAGAGCCAGTCAGCTGCCACGGAGCTCCCCTTCTCTCCTGGGAACCCTAGCACCCTGAAGCAAGCCTCTCCAAAGGACACCAGTGCTCTCTGGAGGCCCTGGTAGTCAGGGGAGTCCTCACTTGATGGACCAGTCCAGAGGAAGGATCTGACTGCATCTGCCAGCCCAGCTCCCATCCTCTTTTCCGTAGGGAATTTAATCTCCCGGTGTGTTTAATTTATGTGTGCAAAGAATGGCTAACTTTTGACTCTGGTGGGATCCCGGAGCAAAAGTTGAGGCATTCTGTGGGTGGTGAAGCTGTGAGGACACTGCTGCCTTGGCAGCCTAGTGGAGGGTGTCTTGAGTACCTGTCACAGTTGTGACGGGTGAGGATTGCTGTAGGAGAGGTTTCTCTCTCGCTGCTTGTCAAAGCCAGCAGTTTTGCTCTGGTTTGGCAGCACTTGTTGCTCAGCCACTGGAGGATAAATTCACTCCTCTTTGGTTAGAATCAGTTTCCCTCTGTTTGCTTCACAGGTGGGGTTTGATTTGCTCTGAGTGGGTTTTTTTCCCCTCCATAAAACCCTTTCGTAGTCCTAGTGTGATGGAGGCAGAGGAGCTAGGAAACTATGTGGAACATTTCTACTGTTTTGCTGCTTTTTTTCCTTGAGAAAAAGGGTCTGTTACTGCTTTATGTTAAAGAGCAGGAGGAGGGGAAAGGCTGGATTTGTCAATGTTGTACATTTTGAGGGTAAGCTATGCTTTTTCTAGCATTTTCATTATAATAATGACATTTTTTATTGTCTGTATTGAGTGGTTTTAATTCATGCTGGATAATGTTTCTCCCGGTGCTGGGACTGCCCCCTGGCTGCTGTGCATACTGTGTATGCATCTCTGTGTGTGTAGAGAGCAATAAAATGCATTTCTGTGCAACTTCTGCCTGGCTTCTCTCTCTCTGAGGGGTGTGCAGCTGTTTGTGTGCCCCCACAAAGGGTTCATAGGTCAGGCTTCTAAAGGAAGGAGGTGGTTGGTAAAGTGAGAGGGGCTCAGATTATTCACTCTCCACATTTTCTTGCCTCCCATCACGGTAAGCTCATGAAGGAAGCAAGTGCTGCTGTCACACAAATTCTCTCAGCTGGATCATGTTGAGCATTTCCTTATCCACTGCCCTCCCACCTGCACTAAACCCTCTCACCTGAGGAGTAAAGCCTTGAGCCTGGCCAGTTGGGCTCCCTCCAGACAGCAACTGGACTTCTGAGCCCTCCTTCCGCAGGATTTAGGGTGCCCAGCAAGGTGATGGAGTCACCATCCCGGGAGGTGTTCAAAATAGGTGTGGACATGAGAGGAAATGTTATAAGTCTTTCTACCACAAGACAAGCTTTGATCAGAGCTTGTACCCTCTCAGGCACAAAATATTTCAAGCAGGGGACATAAAACTACAGGAAACTTTGTCTCCCTTGCTTGTTCCACTGCTTGCAGGCAGGTTTGATTGCAGTAGGGAATGTTTCTCTTTTCAGTTTGTTGTTGTTTGTTTTTTTTCCCCAGAGGAGATGTCTGCACTTAAAGAGCACAGCTGTTACGTTCAGCCCAAGAAAGCACACAGACAGAACAGTCTTAAGCAGTTAAACCCCTCCCTGAAAACCTGAGACCGCTGCAATCTTCACTCCTGGGCTCCCCGTGTCTTCTGCTGGGGGCAACGAAACCCAGGAAGCCAGCTGGTGGGTTTGGAGGTTCTGAGAAGTGGCCAAGGGCACACAGCTCTGAGGCATCTTTGGACATTGGCTGTGTACATGAGCAAAGGTAACTCCTGGGCTAGGGATGCTGGCATGTGAGGTGAGGAGATGGTGGTGGGAAGGATGGGGGGAAGGTCTCTGTGCTCTTCATAATCCTAGAAGGCTTCTCTCAGGACCTGTCACTTAGATCCTGTAAATCAGAGAACCATGGAATGTTAGGGGGTGGGAGAGATCTCTGGAGATCACTGAGTCCAACCCTTTGCTAAAGCAGGGTCACCCAGGGCAGGGCACACAGCAACACGTCCATGTGGGTTTGGAAAGTCTCTGGAGAAGAACCAACAACTCTACAACCTCTCTGGGCAGCCTGCTCCAGCTCAGAGCAGCCTTACCCAGAGCACCTGGTAAAGTTCTTTTGCTTGTGAAGAACCAGGCACAACCAATCTGGAGTCTGATGGAAGCTGGCATGAGTCTGCAGCAGGAGTGGGGGTTTGGTGATCTGGTGATGAGGATATGGGGGAATGGCCTCAAGCTGAGACTCAGTAAGTTTAGATTTGATATTAGGAAAAAGTTATTCACAGAGAGAGTGGTGAGGGACTGGAATGAGCTGCCCAGGGAGGTGCTGGAGTCACCCAGTCTGGATGTGTTTCAGGGTGGTTTGGATGTGGTGGTAGGGCTATGGTTTAATGTGAATCTTGTAGAGTTGTAGGTTGGACTTGGTGGTGCTGAGGGGCTCTGCCAACCTGCATGTTTCTGTGATATGCTAACCCCCCCTCAGCTTGGTCTGTGCCCTGCTTCCAGGCATGCTGTCGAGAGCTGCTCTTTAAGCAGGCCGGCTCCGGCTTCTCCCGGCTGCTGCCAGCTCTCGGTGATTCCCTGTGCCCACTCCACCCTGTGCCTCCCTCTGCACCCCAGCAGCGCCGCGGGGCTGGGCTGGCTGCGGGCTTCGGGTCTCCAACACTCGCTGGTGTTTGGGTGCCCTTTGGGCCGGTTGAGCAGCCGGAGCCAGCTTTGTCACCAGGTGGCAGCATGCGCGAAGGAAAGAGTTCAGCTCCCTCCTGGGCAGCACCTGAAGCATCCTTCTCCTAAGGATGTGACCGAGCTTGGCTGGTGCCTCCTCTCCCTCTACTCTGCCCTGGTGAGACCTGATCTTGAGCACTGCCTTCAGTTTTGGGCTCCCCAGTTGAAGAGGGACAGGGATCTGCTGGAGAAGGTCCAGCGAAGGGCTACGAGGATGAGGAGGGGACTGGAGCACTGCCTGGTGAGGAGAGGCTGAGGGACCTGGGGCTGCTTAGTCTGGAGAAGAGAAGACTGAGAGGAGATCTAATAAATGTTTACAAATATTTAAGGGCTGAGGGTCAGGAGAGGGGGGACAGGCTCTGCTCACTGCTCCCTGGGATAGGACAATGAGCAATGGGTGTAAGCTGCAGCATAGGAGGTTCTACTTCAACACAAAAGGCTCACAGAGCACTGGCACAGGCTGCCCAGAGAGATTGTGGAGTCTCCTTCCTGTCAAGGCCTGTCTGGATGTGTTCCTGTGTGCCCTGAGCTAGATTGGATGGTCCTGCTCTGGCAGGGGGGTTGGACTCGGTGATCTCTTTGGGTCCCTTCCAACCTCTGGCATCCTGTGAGCCTGTGATCCCCTCACAAGCCTCAAATGGAATCAGATCTCAGCAGGATGCCTCTGAGTACAGAAGATCCCACGAGGCTGGAATGTTTTTTTGCAGGATCTGCTGAGTTCTGTCCTGTTTCATGTTATTTGTCCCTGATCTTAGACACTGATCAAGGTGCTCTGTTGGGGCTAGGGCAGAAAGGGTGCTAAGAAAGGGCTAGAAAGGAGGCCACAGTCTGCTTCCTGCTCACCAGAGTCACTGATGAGTCCTAGAATGGCTCAAGTTGGAAGGGACCTCAGAGCTCATCTACCTCAACCCTCTGCCATGGACAGGGACACCTCTCTACTAGACTGCACTGCTCAAGGCCTCATCCAGCCTGGCCCCCAGGATGGGGCCAGTATCTTCTCAGTGGTGCCCAGTGGCAGGACAAGGGGCAGTGGTCACAAAGTGGAACCCAGGGGGTTCCATCTGAACAGGAGGAGAAACTTGTTTGGTGTGAGGGTGCTGGAGCCCAGGAGAGGGTTGCCCAGAGAGGTTGTGGAGTCTCCTCTAGAGAGCTTCCAACTTCCCCTGGGCACTGTACTCCTGGGCAAGCTGCTTTGGGTGCCCTGCTTTAGCAGGGAGTTGGACTGAGTGACCTGCAGATCTTCCAACTCCACCATGCTGAGGTTCTGAGACTCACTGAGTGCTGCAGTCAGTGAAATTCTGCTGCTGCCCCTGTCCTCAAATAGTTTCTCACTGCTGATGGCACATCCCTTAGTCTGTGCCCCTGTGGTTATGTTAAGGTCCCAGAGTGGTGAGTAGGAAGAGCCACTTCCTAGCTGGTCTGAGCCTTTCTCTTACCTCTGTTCTTGCTTCACCAGGGTGGCTGGCAGCAAGTGTGCCACGGGGGCTGTGGCTGCAGCAGGGACTGTGAAAGCAACAGAGGTAAACCCGAAGGACACTTGGGACCACAAGGGGATATTGTGGCTTGGGCACTTGGGTTGCGCTGGCACAGCCACAGAGTGACAGATGGAAAGAGTCTTCTGCGGGTGGGAGGGGAGATAAACTTCCACCGAAAAAAAACCCAATCACTTCCATGTGTCGTGAGAAGGGCTCGGAACGAACCCTCCCAGCCACCTTGTAATGATCCCTTTGCAGCTGCTGTGCCAGAGCTGCTAATGGCTCATCCCCAGAGCTTCAGCAGTTCACAGAGCAATTAAGCTGTCAGCGCAAACCTCCTCCGCCTGACCTCCCCAGGGCTGTGCGCTGCTCCCCTCGCCGAGCACATCCATCCTGGTGGCACTTTGCTGGGTTCCTCCTGGCAGGCAGGGCCTGGCATTGAGTGTCAGGCAGGTTCATGGTCCCTCCGTTGAGATTTGAGTGAATAGGGCAGAATGCAACGGCCAAGGCCCGGGGTTGGTGCTCCTAGAGAAGGATTGAGTGCAAATCTGACTAGCCCTGGCACCGCTTCTGTTCTCTGCAGAGTACCTGCTAACTACACCGCTGGGATTATTTGTGAATCCAGCATCTCCCAGCCCTTTCCTCCCACTTCATCTTCTCGAGTGCAGTGGCAGAGCTGAAATCAGCTCAGACCCAAATGGAATTCAGGTTGCATCCCCTTGATGAGCTCTGTGTACGGGCACCTGAGGTGCAGTGTAGGAAAGAATCAGATGTAAAAGACTTCTACGACTAAAAGCCCAATTCTGTGCTTTGTGTAACGCTGGCTGGCAGGAGGGGACTCTGCAGGTGGGTGCTGAGCAGTCTGCCCTCAGTCTTTTGAAGAGGGATTAGATAAACTTGCAGCTAAAGCCTCTTACTGCTGCTTGTCCCTCCTGTTCTGAGCTCTCCGGCGCTGAAGGGCATAGGAGAGTGGCTGATCCTCGAGGCAGCACTGATTCTCTCACGAGGTTATCTGCCCAGATGACTTTTAAGATGGAAATAAAAGGTAATGGAACTGCATATTCTCAGCTCCAGTAAAGGCAGTAATTTGCCCACAGAGAGATTGCACTTTAGCAGGTAAAATTCAGCCAGAAGCAGGAGGGTTTCAGGCAGTGCTGCAGCCAGCTCCTGTTGTCAGATGGCCAGAATAATTCAGGAGGTCATCTCCTGAGGCAGAGCTGCCTCTGAGCAGTGATTTTCCTTTCCTTCCCTGCCATTTAGATAATCAGACCTTTTGCTGATGACATCTGTGAAGCAAAGGAACAGTCTGGTCTGGCAGGGCAAGGGAAGAGCTCTGGTGACTGTCTCGCTTTCCACTCCTGTGTCCCCAGCAGCAGAAAGGCACAGAGCTGCTGGAGCCAGTTCAGAGGAGGCCACAAAGATCATCCAAGGGCTGGAGCAGCTCTGCTGTGAGGACAGGCTGTGTGAGCTGGGGGTGTGCATCCTGGAGAAGAGAAGACCCTGGGGGGACCTTAGAGCTGCCTGCCAGTGTCTGAAGGGATCCTACAGGGAGACTGCAGTGGGACTTTTCCTGAGGGTGTCTAGGACAGGACAAGGGGGAATGGTTTGAGCAGGGTGAGACTGGAGCTGAAGAAGTTCTTCAGTAGGAGGGTGGTGAGACTCTGAAACAGGCTGCCCAGGGAGGCTGTGGATATCCTCTCCCTGGGGGTGTTCAAAGCCAGGTTCGGTGAAGCCTTGTGCAGCTGAGTCTAGTTGAGAGGTGACCCTGAGCAGCGGAGTCTAGTTGAGAGGTGGCGCTGAGGAGCTGAGTCTAGTTGAGAGGTGGCGCTGAGGAGCTGAGTCTAGTTGAGAGGTGACCCTGAGCAGCAGCTGAGTCCAGTTAAGAGGTGTCCCTGCACATGGCAGGGAGGTTGGAGGAGATGAGCTCTGAGGTCCCTCCCAACCTGAGCCATTCTAGGATTCATTTCTGTGCTAGAAATAAACTCCTTGGCTGGGAGAGCATTTGAGATTCACTGTTGGGTGCTGGCAGTTCAAGACAGTCTCATTACAGTAGGATGCCTGCTGAGGAAAGCCACCCAAAGCTCTCTCTCTCTCAGGGACTGGCTGCTGTGATATTTTTACATGACATTTTTTTATTAAAAAGGAATAATTGTTACATTTTTTTTTCAAGTGTAAATACTGAAAAATAGCCTGTGGCAAAACCAAACCAACAACAAAAGGCACAGGATTAAGAACAGCTTAATTGTTTCCATGGATACAGGTTTGCTATTTGGCCAGGGGGAAAAAGAAAACAACCCAACAAAGTCTTTTATACACTTTGTACAACACAAAGAAAGAGCAGTGGAAACCTCTCTCTGCAGGCTGAACCAGAAGAAGAGAATCTGTGCTGCTCAACAAGAGCTCTACCCAAAAGTGCCTCAGGTGAGGGGCCAGGTTGCAGTTGTTCTTTGGAGCAGAGATGCTCAGGAGCAGCCAGCAGGCGTCTGAACACAGAGCTGACTTTGGCAGGGCTGAGGGCAAACGGCGAGCAGAGGGCAGGGCTGCAGGCAGCTCGGGAGGCCAGGCCAGCTCTGACCTGCATTTGGGATGGAATGCACCAGAACCTGGCTGGGAACACAGGGAAACAGCCCAGTGAGGCAGCTCAGCCAGCTCTGCTGAGTGCTCATGGGGTGGCAAAGACGAAAATGATTGCTCCTGTGACAAACAGATGAAGCCTTAGGTGCTGGGTCTGTTGTCTGAAGGCTTTGGAACCCTGATGTGGTATCTTGGTAACAGTCAGGACGTGGCTGGAAACAGTTCGGTTCAGTTCTGGCAGCTGCTGTGGCTCTCAGCACAGCCCAGAAGTCTTGGAGGCAGCCACAGACTTGCCAGGGAGCCCTCAGAGCTCCCTTGGAGATAGCCACAGACATCCCAGGGAGCCCTCAGAGCTCCAGAGCTTCCTTCCTGCCCTGGTAGGGCTGGGTGGGAGAGCATCAGGCCCAGAGCTGGCAGCAGCAGGTTGTTGTGTCACCAGAGCAGGTGTCTGCTGTCCTCACCAGGGCTCTCTGGCTACCAGACTCTGCACTTGTCTGCAGGATGCATGGCTGTGCCTTTCTTACAGTGGAACACCTCTGAGAAGGCTTCAAAGTTCTGCAGAGATCCCATCACCCTGGAGAGAGAGGAAGACAGCCCACGGGGGGTGTTGTGGAGGTCAGGAAGCATTGTGCTCTGAGGAGCAGAGCTGTGGGGAGGGACTGACTTGTTCAGCCTGCAGAAAAGGAGGCTCAGGGGAGACCTCCTTGCTCCTTACAGCTCCCTGAAAGGAGGCTGGGGCCAAGGATTGGTCTCTTCTCCAAAGGATCAAGCTACATGATGAGAGGAAACAGCCTCAAGTTGCCCCAGGGAAGGTTTAGCTTGTTCAGGAGGAACAATTTCTTCCCCCCAAAAGGCTGTCAAAGGCCTGGCCCAGGGCAGTGCTGGAGTCCCCATCCCCTGAAGGGGGTTCAGAGCTGTGTGGATGTGGTGCTGAGGGCCATGGGTTAGCAGCAGACTCCGTAGTGCTGCGTTAATGGTTGGAGTCAGTGATCTTAAAGGTCTTTTCCAGCCTCAGTGGCTCCCTGGTGCTCTGTCCACAAAGCCCTTCAGTGCCTCCCAGCTCGGGATGAGGGCACTTGGTGCAAAGAAACACAGCTCATGTCACAAAGGAGACGCTCCAACAGAGCGCCTCTGGATTCTGGCCTGTTCCTCGCCGAGCAGCAAATGCAGCAGGCCAGGAGCAGGAATGGACAATGGCAGCACCCTGCAGCCCTGTGTACCCCAAATCCCTCTCCCTTCGTGGTTCGAATGGGAGAGGAAAAGGCGAGAACAGACCTGTTCCGCCCCCGCACTCTGCCCTGCAGGCGTGAAGGGGGCAGCAAGGGACCCTGCCGGCACGAGCGGAGCCCGCGCAGGGACCGGCTGGGACCGGCTGTGCTCTGCGCCCAGGCAGTGCTAACGCAGCTCTGTGTCTGGGGAGGGGACTGCCCGCCTTGGGGTGCCCGCCTTGGGGTTCTCCCCTGCCGGGACAGCTTCTGCAGAAGCAGCCCCTGGCGCTCCGAAGACAAGCTCCGACGGACGGCGTCCACCTTAAGCACCCTTTATGCAGGCTCAATAGGCCTTAACGACCCTCGGAGGCTGCTGAGAGACAGCGAAGCGACAAGCGCTGCACCGCCCTTCCTTTCAGCCGGCCTGACACCGGTGAGTAACTCTGGCTCAGCCTCATGTTAACAAGGGCCACGCCGTGTAGATTGAATAGCTTCAGCCTTTTCCACCTTCTGCCTTCCAAAATAGTCAAATCTACCTAGGGTATCCGTGTAGATCTTCTCAACCACCTGAACCTGCTAGTTAAAACTCAGTTAATTTCTGTATCTAGTTTTAGGGGTGGTTTTTCAGGAAAATAAAATAACTCTGTTCTGTAAAATCCTGCCTCGGCCACATTAGTTCCCTGCCTCCACCACACACCCTGCAGCCTGGGGCATACGTTCACAGGCTCACAGGATGTTAGGGCTTGGAAGAGACCTCCAGAGATCACTGAGTGCAACCTCCCTGCCAGGGCAGCACCACACAATCTAGCCCAGGTCGCACAGGAACACATCCAGACAGGGCTGGAAAGTCTCCAGTGAAGGAGACTCCACAGCCTTTCTGGGCAGCCTGCTCCAGGGCTCTGCGACTCTTACCTGCAGCTTAGTCAGATTCTAACTGCCAGCAGTGAGCCACTTGCAGTGCTGGGCTGGGACCACCTCAGCCACCAGTTGGTGTTGAACTGCTTAGAGACACCCACCTGTATTTCAGAGGGCTGTGGACATCTGTCTTTATGGACTGGCTGGCATATTCTGGTCTGTAGGAACCACACCAAACCTAGACAAGGAGGATTCATCATTAGCCAGCAGCAAAGGGAATTCCATTTGGGGAGCTTCTGTCCTAAGAGCCACCCCCATATGTTACATTCTAGCTGGGATATGTCTTACAAAAGAGGCAAAATTGATACAAAGATTTAATAATTAATCTGTTTCATCAAGTTCTTGGACAGGTTCTGATGCTTGGTAGAAGCCCTGGTTCTCTGTAGCCTCATTCCAGCAGGTTTCAGCAATGCCCTCAGAATAGGTTGCTGAAAACTCTTTTAATTACTGAACCTTTTTCTGTGGAGTCACAGAATGGGTTGGGCTGGAAGGGACCTTCAAGAGCATCATAGAATGGTTTAGGTTGGAAGTGACCTCAAAGATCATCCTGTTCCAAGCCCCTGCTATAGGCAGGGACACTTTGCACCAGCCCAGGTTGCTCAAGGACTCATCCAACCTGGTCTTGAACACCTCCCTGGGCAACCTGTTCCAGTCTCTTTTCACTCTCTCTTCCTAATCTCCAGTCCAAATCTGCCCTCCTCCAGCTTCAATCCATGTCTGCCTTGAGCAGCTTTCAGTGAATGTTGAATCAGTGTCTCAGTGGAGCTTGGGGCTGGCTCTTCTCTCTTCACTTCTACTTCCCTGCAGTGTGTGATGGTTCCATCCAAGTGTTCTTACCTGGGCAAAGTTGAGGAAGAAAAGCTGCTTGTGGGACAGATCCAGTCCAGGCAACTTTGGCTCCTTCCCTTCCTGTTCCAGCCACTTTAAGTAGGCCTAGAAAGGATCAGAGACTCAATTCAGAAAGGCAGCAGGATGCCCACTTCATCCAGGAGTGGTATTTTGGGGTGAGAAACTCAAAGTTTGGACCAGAAGATCCTTGGGGATCTTTTCCAGCCTGGCATTCTGTGCTTCTATGGCTCCATTCCAAGTGTTCCTGAACCCAGCATGTCCTCCCTTCCCCAGTTTGGTTGGTTTCCTCTTAACACAAAGAGTCAGCTAATTTTAGTGAGCCAGCTGCCATCAGAAGTGCTCTGTCCACTTTGCCAGCAGCGAAAATGAAGCACCAAGAGGATTTGTACCTGGCTCCTCAACTGTGGTGGTGATCCTTGAGCTGAAAACTGTCATCAAGGAGTTAAAATTGCCAAAGCTTCATATAGAGGGTAGGAGAGTCCTGCACAGGGACCTTGCCAGGCTGGATGGGTGGGCAGAGGCCAAGGGGATGAGATTGAACAAGGCCAAGGGCAAGGTTCTGCACTTTGTCCACAACAACCCCAAGCAGCACACAGGCTGGGGACAGAGTGGCTGAGAGCAGCCAGGAAGAGAGGGACCTGGGGGTGCTGGGAGAGAGGAGCTGAACAGGAGCCAGCAGTGTGCCCACGTGGGCAGCAGAGCCAATGGCNTCTGCGCTGCAGTCAGGGACAGAAGAAGTGGCCACAGCCTCAAGCTGTGTTGGGAGAGGTCTAGGCTGGATGTTAGGAGGAAGTTGTTGTCAGAGAGAGTGATTGGCATTGGAATGGGCTGCCCAGGGTGGTGGTGGAGTCCCCATCTCTGGAGTTGTTCAAGCAAAGCCTAGATGGGGCACTTAGTGCCATGGTCTGGTTGATTGAACAGGGCTGGGTGCTAGGTTGGACTGGATGATCTTGGAGGTCTCTTCCAACCTGTTTGATTCTCTGATTCTGTGGAACTGGAGCTCTGGAGCCATTGGTGGCCAGCTGGCCTTCACTGCCAGCAGCTTTGTGTGTTCTTAGTATCTTTAAGGTTGGAAAAGACCTCTAAGACCAAGTCCAGCTCTCAGCCCAACACCAAGCCACATCCAGAAGTGCCCTGTCTAGATGTTTGTTGAGCAGCTTCAGGAGTGGTGCCTGCACCACCACTCTGGGGAGCCTGTTTCAGTGCCTGAGCACTCATAATGGAACCTCCCAATACAATGATAAATATCTGTGGTGGTTTGAGGCTAATTGCAGTGTTTTAATGGCAAAAATTAGATCATTGGCTGTGAAAAGAAAACAACAGTGATGTCTATATCACTGATTTGTTCTGCTGAGAGATATAAAACCCAGAAACATAAAGCCAAATGAAAAAGGTTCAGCCAGGTCCCTTATAGGTAGTGTGGAGTCACTTGGAGCTCCTTCTCTCTTCAGCAAGGTGGCATAGAGTGCTTCAGCAGCATGTGTGCTGCTTTGCTCTGGTGTCTGCAGAACAAAGTGGGGCAAAGATCCCCCTGCTGATCTATTTTAGTAGAGCTGGTGCTAAACATTAACTATGCATGCTCCAGAGACTGGATGCCCATCACTGATCACCAAACCATCAGCCTGGGCTGCTTCTGGAGGGGTTGGTTATCTGCAAAGAACAGTGTTAAGCCCTCTCTAGGGTTCTGTGGTGAGGATGTTTCCTCTCTCCAGGTAACTGCTGACAGCCCAGCAGACAATCTCCTGTCTGGGTGTTAAAGCCATTACCTGGGGTTGTTACTCATTAATTGGGCAATTTTCCTGTAGGTCTTTCGGTTTTAGGTGCATTGCCACAGTGGTTAATGTGTCCTCAGGCTGTTTCCTTTCAACCCTTCCATTACCTCATCCCAAAGCACACAACAGGTAGGAGGCAGAGCTGAGGGTAAAGGCACATCTAGCTCGGGCAGAGGAGGCTGCCTGCAGCAGTGGCACCGCCCCAGCCCTCCCCAGCCCAGCTTTCAGAGCTCTAACGAAGTAATTAACGTTAATGACATCCCTCGGAGCTGGAATCTTCACTTCAGGGTTCTCACAATTCAGGATGTTCTCCTGCAAACGCCCTCAAGCTGCTGCCACGCTCCAAGCATCAGAGAGAAGAAGTTTCCCCAGGACATCTGCTGGGGCTCTTTGGAGCAGAGAACATTCTGTGCCCAGCCTGCAGCTCCACGTGGAGCAGCCTTTGTGCTGCTAACCCCTGTGAGCCTGCGGGGGGGGAGAGTTTGTAAACCTGCAGGATTAAAGATGTTGGACTTCCCTCCCACCCCGGTCTAGAGAATGACTTCCCGTGATAGAACAGCAGAACTAATAAAGAAAACCTGATCAAAACAGGCCATGAGGATGAGCAGAGGGTTGGAGCTGCTCTGCTGCGAGGAGAGACTGAGGGAGTTGGGGCTGTGCAGTCTGGAGAGGAGAAGGCTCTGAGGTGACCCTGTTGTGGCCTTGCAGTATCTTAAGGGGGCTGCAAGAAAGCTGGGGAGGGACTTTTTAGGCTGTCAGGTGGTGATAGGACTGGGGGGAATGGAGCAAAGCTGGAGGTGGGGAGAGTCAGCCTGGATGTCAGGAAGAAGCTCTTCCGTATGAGGGTGGTGAGAGCCTGGAAGGGGTTGCCCAGGGAGGTGGTGGAAGCCTCATCCCTGGAGGTGTTTAAGGCCAGGCTGGATGAGGCTGTGGCCAGCCTAATCAAGTGTGAGGTGTCCCTGTCCATGGCAAGGGGGTTGGAACTGGATGATTCTTGTGGTTCCTTCCAACCCCGACTGATTCTATGATTGAAAACAGTGCCCAAACGCAGCGTGGAGGCAGTGCTCTGCAGCACCACTGGCATTAAGGGTGTCTGGAGACAGGACAAGGTGGGATGGTTTGAAGCTGAGGCAGAGCAGGGTTAGATTGGAGCTGAGGAAGAACTTCTTCAGCGTGAGGGTGATGAGACTCTGGGACAAGCTGCCCAGGCAGGCTATGGATGTCTCCTCCCTGCGGGTGTTCAAGGCCAGGCTGGATGTAGCCTTGAGCAGCTGAGTCTGGTATTAAATATGGTAACTTACAAAGCATAATTTCAAGCTTCAGTGCTGAAAACCTCCCAGGCCTGGTGATGTGTTTGAAGTGTCTGGCTGCAGCACCCTGGTTCACAGGGTTAGGGAATGCACTGACTTCTAAAGGTAGTAGCTGCCTTTTGGAGTTGTGTGTGAGTGCATTTTCAGGGGAGATCATAGAATTGTGGAATCATGGAATCAGTCAGGGTTGGAAGGGACCACAAGCATCATCCAATTCCAGCTCCCCTGCCATGGGCAGGGACACCTCACACTTGATCAGGCTGGCCACAGTCTCATCCAGCTTGGCCTTAAACACCTCCAGGGATGAGGCTTCCACCACCTCCCTGGACAACCCATTCCAGGCTCTCAGCACCCTCATGCTGAAGAACTTCTTCCTAACATCCAGTCTGAATCTGCCCATCTCCAGCTTAGTTCCATTGCCCCTTGGTCAGTCCTATCCCAGGGCTAGTAAGAGCTATTAAGACATCCCAGGGCTAGTAAGCAGGGAGCTGTTTGCTTAGAGCAGTGAGTGCTGGCCATGGCCCAAACTTTGCCTGAAGAAACCATGAAGAATTGGTTCATTTGGGGGCAGTTTCTTGCCTCTTTTTTATTTTACTAAGGCATGGATGAAACTTTTCTCCATGAAGCTCTTAGCACAGAGCTCTGCTGCTGTCTCCCCACGCTCTAACAGTGGGGAGCGAACATGTTCTAGTGGGAGGTGTCCCTGCCCATGGCAGGGGGGTTGGAACTGGATGATCTTTAAGGTCCCTTCCAATCCAAACGGTTCTGTGATTCTAGAACATGTTAATTGTCTGTTTGGTTGTTTTTCCCTGACAGAACAGGCCACAGCTGGATCCCAGGGACAGAGTTAACTTCAGGTTACCTTATAAGCCTGCCGGACTCCTCCATTATCTGCAATGTTTTCTCCTAATGTGCTTATTCCACTGATCTGTAAAAGAATCATCACTCAATTACTGCACAGCCAGGACCATTAGCAGCCCTAAGAGACACTGAGGCAGTTGTACATCACAGACAGACCGACAGGCAGTGGTGTCTGGAACAGAAGGAAGCAGCAACTTTGTGCTAGGGGGAAGAGGGGAGAGAGGGGAAAATAAAGAAATGGAAATGGTGAAAGCTGCAGATGGGAAGAGAGAGAACAGGCACAGCTTGGCTTTACTCTGCCCCTCTGCTGTGCTGTGCTGACACCTCACCTCCAATGCTGTGTCCAGTTCTGGTGTCCCCAGCATTAGAAGGACACAATGCTGCTGGAGTGAGCCCAGAGGAGGCCACAAAGATGAGCTAAGGGCTGGAACAGCTCTGCTGTGAGGATAGGCTGAGAGAGCTGGGAGTGTGCAGCCTGAAGAGGAGAAGGCTCCAGGGGAACCTTAGAGCTGCCTGCCAGGACCTGAAGGGATCCTACAGGAAGGCTGCAGAGGGACTTTGCATGAAGGTGTCTGGAGACAGGCCAAGGGGAATGGTTTGAAGCTGAGGCAGAGCAGGGTTGGACTGGAGCTGAGGAAGAAGTTCTTCAGTTGAAAGATGGGGAGACTGAAACAGGCTGCCCAGGGAGGTTGTGGATGTCCCCTCCCTGGGGGTGTTCAAGGTCAGGTTGGGTGAAGCTTTGAGCAACTGAGTCTAGTTGAGAGGGGTCCCTGCCCATGGCAGGGAGGCTGGAGATGATTTCTAAGGTCCCTTCCAACATGAGCCATTCTGTGACAGCCTGAACAGTGTTTGGGCTGCTGAGCAGAGCTTATGTTAGCAGAACTGGCACCAGATTTCCTCCCTCCTCACCAAAACCACCTTGCAGGGTCTGGCAGCAGCACATGTGGGCCCAGCTCACCATTCCCCCACCTGCTCACAGGCACTTCTGGGTTTCCAGGCTGCCCTTGGATCCCCATTCACAAGGAACAGTGCTTGTATCTTATTTCCAGCACCATGAGCCTGTGCTGTGTGGGTTTTCTGCAGAGACTCCCCCATTCCCAGCCATTACTTTGCTGTAGGGCAGCCCAGGGGTGCAGAAACGTTGGGGTTGTTGTTTTTCTTTACTCACATTTTGGCCCCCTGCGAGCTCCCAGGTGTAGTTCCCGTACTGATAAACCATGCAGTGAGACTGCTCCTTGAAATGCATGGCAGAGAAGTTGCTCCACCAGTCAAACATGTTGCCATCTTTATCAAAGTTCCTGCCTGTGTGAAAATCCAGGGGGAAAAGGGAAGGCTGGATGGAGTGAGAGTGTCAGAGCAGCTGTTCTGCTTCTTGTCCAAGCTGCTCTTCTCCCCTCCTTCCCCCTGCCACTTGGGTTTGCTGTGCTGCAGAGAGCTATCAGAAATGGCTTTGGCACAGCCAATTCTGCTCTGGCACAAGAAAATGGACAAAATCAGTTGCAGCCTTTCCATCTCTGTCCTCTCTTTTCCCCACTTTCTGTTCAGTCAGCACCAAGGCCTGGTCTTATTTCTGCCTGGATCATGCAGACACCACCTAACACAACTTTCCACCCCTCTGAGGTGTCCAAGCTGCTTGTTCTGCATGCCCATGGGGCAGAGCTGAGGCTCACAGAGGACGAATTACTCTGCTACAGGAGGAGAAGGCTGGACTTAGAGCCTGGTGTTTGTGCTCTCAGCTCTCTGGCCAGAGCATGCTTTGCTTTGCTTTGTTCTGCTCTAGAGATGGATTTCTGAGGATCTGTGGTGGGATGCTGTGTGGGCAGCACAAAATTAACATAACCCCCACTGAAGAAATCTATTTGGGAGAAATTCTTGGCTTGCTGTATGAGGAGGGAGGTTTCGGCCACATCATTCTAGAGAGGCAATGAACTCAATTCACTGCAAACGTTTGTGCTGGAAAATAAAGTCTTCTGTGACTTTAAGCCCCTCCTGATGGTTCCATCTATCCCACTGTGCAGGTTTCATTTCACTTTAGAAGCCCACAGGTCTGCCTGCACGATGCTGCTGAGGGTGTAAAAGTAACAGTTGAGGATTGTTATTGACTCGATTGCTTTTTAACACTTGCTCAGTGTGGGAGGGATCCACTGCAGAGTGGAAGGTGAGGAGCGTGCCCCCAGGAGCAGCGTGTGCTGGTGTGTGCCCAGGCACAGCAGCGTGTAGCTGCTTGGTGTGTGTCCAGGCAGCCCGGGCACAGCAGTGTGTAGCTGCTTGGTGTGTAGCTGCTTGGTGTGTGCCCAGACAGCCCGGGCACAGCAGCGTGTAGCTGCTTGGTGTGTGCCCAGACAGCCCGGGCACAGCAGCGTGTAGCTGCTTGGTGTGTGCCCAGGCAGCCCGGGCACAGCAGTGTGTACTTCCAGCTTGCGGCCAGCGGCGCAGCCCTTCCTCAGCCCTCTCCTCACCGTTGTCGTCGAAGCCGTGAGTAATCTCATGCCCGATAACCATCCCGATCCCTCCGAAATTCAGGGCCTGAGGCTGGTGTTTGCTGAAGAAGGGAGGCTGCAGAATCCCAGCAGGAAACACTGCAGAGAAGGGGAGAGAGAGAAGGAGCTCCTGTGAGGCAGCTTTCTTTCTGCTTTCCTCCCAGGCTTGCTGGGTTTAAGACTCAGGAAGGAGCAGAAACTACAGAAGGGTGGTGAACAACATTGCGCAGGGGCAGCTGTGCCTCGTTTGGCAATGGCAAAGGAGCACTTAACCGAGGTCTAACTCAGCACATCTACAACCACACTGCTCCTTGAGTGAGGCCCAAGCACCACTGGCACTTCAGCTTCAGCCTGACTTGCTCCATGGCTGCTGCAGGGAGCCAAGGGCAGAACGTGTAGTGGGATAGGTGCAGCTTGTGTTTCAGAGCCCTTTTCTAGGGGAGCTAATGGGGGTTTTGTTGCTGTGCTTCTGCTAAGGGGAGGTTAACAAGGACATGCTGATTGCCAACAACACTGCAAGGGTAAAATACACTCAGTAGTAATTCCTGCAGAGCACTGAGTGCACTTGGATGCCAGTCTAGGGTGTGGGAAGGCAGGAGAAGGTCTGGGCTGCTTCAGTCTGCTGGCAAAAGTTTTCTATAGGATCCTTGGGATTTAGTCTTCATCCCCTCTGTGTTAAGATAGAAAGCAATAAGCTCCTAGAGGAATTAGGACTGCAAGCAATTAAATCTAACAAGATGCTTCCTAAGAAGTGAGATACTGGAACTAGGTGGCAAATATTTTACTGAGGGACCAAATCCTTTTGGACTCCATAGAAGGCTTTGCCCATAGAGCTCTGGGCAGGAATATCTACAGAAGATGTGAAATGGGAAGCAATAAAAGTAGGACAACAGAGGAGGAAAAAGTCTTTTCCTCAGACGGGAGACAAGAGGAAACAGGATTTAACTGGCAGCTCCACTACCGAGGTCACTCTGTGTGGATTTGTAGCTGGTATTCTGCTCTTCATATTGCTTTATCCAGTTACTTCCCTATCACTTGGAAGAGCAAAGCTCTAGAGGAACTTGTCTGCTTTAGGACCCCAATTCTCTGCCTGGAAAGTTGGCTCCTAGCTGACCACCATCGGCATAAAACCACTGTGGGCAAGCAGGGAGTCTGAGTGTGGCTGCAAGCAGAGCTCCACAGGGATGTGCACCAGCAAGCTGAAGGAGATCCTGCAGTGGCTGAGGGACAGGTCACAGATTCCACTGCACCCATGGCACGGAGCTAAGTGGGAGCTACAGGAGGGCAAACCAGCTCTTCTTGATGAGGCCAGAGGGGTAAATTGTGTCAGCACTTTGGGTGTTTCTGCTTTTAGCAGTGCTCTGTGTTTCCCTTGGGACTGTTGCTTGGGTTGTTTTCTCTTTCTGGTCTTTGTGAGCAGGGTGCAGTTGCTGTCTGGCCAAAAAAAAAGGCAGAGACGTGTCCTCTTGTGCTATCTGGCAGTACTTAGAGTGGATCTTCCTGGGAACTCGAGTACATGCTGCTTAGTAGAAAGCATTTGGTTGCTCTCCTGTTTGGGATGCTCAGAGTCCAGCAAAACTCTCAGGTATCTGCAGGCTTCATCTGTGCTTCTGTCCACCTGCACCCGCTCAGAGATCAGGCATTGTGAGAAGCCAGGATCATTATGGCTTAAGTCTGAAGATCTCTGCTAAAAGCAAGAGCCAGCAGCTCTGCAAAACCTCTTAGAGCTGGCAATCTGTAACCAGAAGCTGGTTTCTTTACCCTGGGCTGGCTCTTATCAATCTAATTTTGTTGCCATCAGTACAGAGAGCAAACTGGAGAGCTGCCCATGTGTTTATCAGGAATGTGGAAACATGAGCACAAGCAGCCCAGGATACACTGTGAGCATTCTCTGCTCTCTGAAGCTGGCACTGGGGTGGTAGCAGTTACTGTCTCAGGCTTTCAACCACAAGGCTGCTCCAGTATCTCAACTGTGCCTGCCAAGTGGGGGGGAGCTGAATATTCATCATCAAAGCAACTGCTTGCAAAGAACAGCCTGGTTACCTTGCCCAGAATTTCCATGAGGACCCCAAGCAGGTTTGCCTCTGGATAGCACAACTACAGCCCTGAGGTGCAAAGCAGGAGTAGCTGAAAGCTGTTGCAAACCTACCTATCTGGTTCCGGTTGGGGGAATAGAAAGCATTGACCACAGCAGCTCCAATTATCCATCTGAAAAATCAAGGTTGCACACAAGATTAGTGCTCAGCCTTTTGGTCAGGCATTCCTTCTAATGAATTACTATCTAAAAACACCCAGGTTGCCTGGAAAGGAAGGGCTGAGGTAGGGAAGAAAGGTGCCACGGGAGACAGCTGTAAAGAAATACCAATGCTAAGAAATAACTGGTGGCAAATTCGTGGCCACCTCTTGTCCCAAACAAGGCCAAGCTCAAGTGAGAAATACTTCTGCTCTTGAATATTGATTCTGGCTCCAGGGTTGTCATCTGTCTCTGCAGACAGACTATAAAAGGCACAGTTTGTGGGTTCAGGACACTGAAGCTGTGCAAGGTTTGTTTGGGTGGGTTTATTTTTTTTTATCTATGAAGAGGACCATGGCTGAGTCCTCGTGGGGTGAGGAAGCAGAAATGCTAAACCAACAAACCCTGCTGTTAATTAGCTGACTGATCAGAAAAACTCCCTTGCTGAATTATTCATCAGCAATTCACTGGAGGTTTCCAAGTGCTCACATTTTGAGTTGAAACCACTTCAGAGGAAGAGAGATATTAAAAGTGAATAGGCTTTGGGACAATTAACTTTGACTAATGCTTCCTTTTTGGAGGGTTTTTGTTTGCTTGCTTGTGAGCAACTCTGTTGTTTTATGGTTTGGGAAGAACTGCTTGAGGTTTTGATTGCAATCTCCTTCCCTTTGTCTCAAGCAGACAACCAGCAACAGAACAAGGGGACACAGCCTCAAGTTGTACCAGGGAAGGTCTAGGCTGGATGTTAGTAGGAAGTTGTTGGCAGAGTGATTGGCATTGAAATGGGCTGCCCAGGAGGTGGTGGAGTTGCCATCCCTGAAGGTGTTCAGAAAAAGCCTGGATGGGGCACTTAGTGCCATGGCCTGGTTGATTGGCCAGGGCTGGGTGATAGATTGGACTGGATGAGCTTGGAGGTCTCTTCCAACCTGGTTGATTCCATGATTCTATAAGTCCATCTCTTCTCTGCATCACCCAGGCAGGAAGCCCAGTAGTGAACAGCATCAAACTGGCATTAGCTTCCCTACTTGTGCCTTCTATTACAGCATCTCCGCCACTAATGTATTCAGCAGCAGCTTTGCCAATAGCTGTGTTGGAGATGCCCAGCTCAGGAAGCTCCCTGGGCTGTTAGGAGTCCAGATTGGCTAGCTCACAGCTCTGGAAATCAGGTCAGGTTCCAAGGCATTTGCTGCTGAACGTGCAAACCAGGGCGTCTGGGATGTGTCTCTGCCATGGGCTTGGCAAGAGCTCAGCTGCACTTGAAGGACCAAAGGGCTCATCCTGGCCATGCTCTGCAGTAATGCTCTTACTGGTTAGTGCTGCCAACTGCTCGCCCTCCAGCTGCTAGTGCCAGTTTGTGGACATGCCACTGGGATTTGGTTGTATCACAGAATTAAGCAGGTTAGAAAAGACCTTTGAGATCATAGAGCCCAGCCTGTCACCTAACACCTTCTAATTAACTGAGCCATGGCACTAAGTGCCTCATCCAGTCTCCTTTTAAACACTCCCAGGGATGATTACTCCACCGCCTCCCTGGGCAGCCCATTCCAATGCCAATCACTCTTGCTGTCAAGAACTTCTTCCTAACATCCAGCCTAGACTTCCCCTGGCACAGCTTGAGACTGTGTCTCCTTCTTCTGTCCCTGACTGCCTGGCAGAAGAGACCAGCCCCACCTGGCTACAACCTCCCTTCAGGGAGTTGTAGACAGCAATGAGCTCTGCCCTGAGCCTCATCTTCTGCAGGCTGCACACCCCCAGCTCCCTCAGCCTCTCCTTGCAGGGCTGTGAGGAGCTCACCAGGCCCCAGCCTTGCTGCCCTTCTCTCAACACCTTCCAGCACCTTAACATCTCTCTTTAATGGAGGAAACTGGACATAGCACTCAAGGTGTGGCCTAACCAGTGCTGAGTACAGGGGCAGAAGGACTGCCCTGGTCCTGCTGGCCAAACTAGCACTATCTGAGGATGGTGCCCAGGGGTGGAGAACAGCGAGGCAGCAGCTAGGGCAGTACAGGCTGAGACCTGAGACTTGCTCAGGATGAATCTGTGGAGTCAAAGAAGGGATCAGGAAGCAGCTAAACCCTCACCCATGCCAACAAGTTCCTGCAAAATACATTTAAGACTTTACTAAGTGCAGTGGGAAATAATGGCCTGGAAATGGACATAAATTAGCTCTGGTGCTCAGCTTCCCAGGATTGGGCATGCTTCCAGCAGAATTCTGGCCACAACTCTTTAAGCTGTTTTGCTTTTACTTTCCCCCCAACTCCCCTGAATATAAATTTTCCCAAGTTCCATTATCTTGATTATCTCATCTCCTCCTTGCTGAGTTGTCAGGAAGCTCTGTCACTGCTTTTGGGTTAAAAGACTGCAATGTAATATCTGAACGTGAGGCAGCTTGATGAGAAGGGCCATGGGGATGAGAAGAGGGTTGGAGCACCTCTGCTGTGAGGAGAGACTGAGGGAGCTGGGGCTGTGCAGTCTGGAGAGGAGAAGGCTCCAAGGTGTCCTTATTGTGGCCTTGCAGTATCTTAAGGGGGCTACAAGAAAGTTGGGGAGGGACTTTTTAGGCTGTCAGGTGGTGATAGGACTGGGGGGAATGCAGCAAAGCTGGAGGTGGGGAGATTCAGACTGGATGTCAGGAAGAAGTTGTTCAGCATGAGGGTGGTGAGAGCCTGGAAGGGGTTGCCCAGGGAGATGGTGGAAGCTTCATCCCTGAAGATGCTTAAGGCCAGGCTGGATGAGGCTGTGGCCAGCCTGATCTAGTGTGAGGTGTCCCTGCCCATGGCAGGGGGTTAGAACTGGCTGATCCTTGTGGTCCCTTCCAACCCTGACTGGTTCTATGAAGGATTCAAGGATTCCAAAAGAAACAGGAATTCCTACCACAAGCAGCAATGAACTACTTGGTTGACTCCAGGAACTGGCCTGTAAGATCTCAGAAGCATCCTCAGCTCTCCACAGCAGGACAGTGAAAGGCAGTGATCAGGATTAGACACTTACATATCTTGGTCAACTCTCTCTCGAAGCTTCTTCAAGCTCTTTTGGGCTCCAGCTCTCAGGTTTTCCAGGATGTTCTCAAAATACCCATGCTCACTGAAGTTTAACTAAAACAAAGAGACAGATCTTTTAGTGAGCTGTGCAGAAAGAGGAAGAGAGCTTCAGAACAAAGGCAGGGTTTGATTCCAAGCTATCGCTTCGTACTCAGCTCTTTGCATCCATCTGTTTATGTTCGACTTCATTTTATCCCAGCCCTTGGAAGTGACAGCTCACAGCTATCAGTATTCCAGCACGTTTGGACTGCCCCAAAATCCACCCCTTGAGCTCCCTATGTCCATTCCTCCATCTGCAGCAGAAGCAAAGTGACCTCACTCTCCCTTGCCCTTGAGGCCAGGTGACCTCAGAGCTCCCTTCTGACCTCCAAATCTCCTGCCCTGCACCAACAAACCTTCTGGCCAGGAGAACCTGCAAGGACAGGCTGAGACAGTTGGGGCTGTTTAGCCTGGAGAAGAAAAGGCTCCAGGGGAGCATGGACCTGCTTGATTCTGTGATTAGAGCAGCATTTCAATATCTGAAAGGGGGACCCACAGGAAGGCTGGGGAGGGCTTGTCGAGATAGGACAAGGCTTGAAGCTGGAGCAGAGGAGATTTAGGTTGGGTATCGGGAGGAAGCTCTGCACAATGAGGGTGGGGAGACACTGGAACAGGCTGCCTGAGGCTATGGTTGATGCTCCATCCCTGGAGACATTAAAGATCAGACTTGCTCTGACCCTGGGCAGCCTGCTCGAGTTGGAGAGGTCCCTGCTGAGTGCAAGATGACCTCTGATGGTCCCTTCCAGTGCAATCTGTGTGTGTGTGGAATCAAGCAGCAAGCAAATCAATGTAGGCTGAGGTACTTGGTGAGGTAGACAAAACATACTTACATTGGCATATTCCTGGTCTAGTTTTTCATTCTGGTCCTCCAAAATATAATCTGGATAGCCAATTTGTTCTTTAATTGCCATTGCCTGGAAGAGAAGAGTTTCAGGTTCCCTCTTAATTGTGGTTTCTGTTTGTGTGGTGGCTTTGGTGTTTCAATACATAGCAGTAAGAAAGTTCAGCTACTCTGTTGTTGACCTGTTTGTGAGAAGCATTCAGACCTTGTTCAAAAGCACTTCAGGGCCTACTTAACATGGAACTGAGTCTCCCACTCATCTCCTGCTGTTCAGCCATCAGGCAGACTTGCAGGCTGTACAGCACCACTCAACAGGGATTGGCCTTAACCCTCATTTAGTGGCTTTTTTTCCTTGCTATTAAACCAGTGTTGATGGTCCTGAAGTCTGTGACTTTTCCAGCGGGAGGGGTTGCATCAATATTCTGTTGTCATTCTATGCTGATGCATTTGGTGCTGGCATCTTGTTTGGATCATAGAATCAACCAGGTTGGAAGAGACCTCCAAGCTCATCCAGTCCAACCTAGCACTCAGCCCTGCCCAATCAACCAGACCATGGCACTAAGTGCCCCAGCCAGGCTTTTTCTGAACACCTCCAGGCACGGCCACTCCACCACCTCCCTGGGCAGCCCATTCCGATGCCAATCACTCTCTCTGGCAAGAACCCCCAAGTCCCTCTCTTCCTGGCTGCTCTCAGCCACTCTGTCCCCAGCCTGTAGTGCTGCTTGCGGTTGTTGTGGCCAAAGTGTAGAACCCTGCACTTGGCCTTGTTCAGTCTCACCCCATTGGCTTCTACCCACCCATCCAGCCTGGCAAGGTCCCTCTGCAGGGCTGTCCTGCTCTCCAACAGATCAACACCTGCTTATGGTTCACAAGACTCAAAAGGAAACGGTGAGGTTGGGGAGACACTTGAACAGGTTGCCCAGAGAGGTTGTGGATTGCAGAATGAACACCTCCAGGGAGGCTGCGGATCAGAGGATCACAGAATGGGATCTACAACCTCCCTGGAGGTGTTCAAGGCCAGGTTGGATGAGTCCTTGAGCAACCTGGGGCTGGTGGGAGGTGTCCCTGCCCATGGCAGGGAGGTTGGAACTGGATGAGCTTTAAGGCCCCTTCCAATCCAGCTGATTCTATGAAACAAAAATGCCTGAGCTAATGAAGGACTAACAAGGACAATGTAAGAGTATGACACAGAACAGCATAGTCATCATCAAAGCCTTCTCCTCTGGAGCTGGGAGCAGTGATGGGACCAAACTCCAAGGATTCCTATTGCTGATGGGACAAAACTCCAAGGATTCCTATTGCTGATGGAATGCTGCAGTCCCCTCTTGCTGCTGACCTTCTCCCGAGCCTTCTCCTTCGTTGCCTCATCCATCCACTGCAGCTCATCTAAAGTCTCCACGAAGGCTTCTCGGATCTTCTCTATTAAATCTCGGACCTAAAGGAGAAGCAGCCACAAATCAAATCATTTACAGGCTGTTTTCTCCCCAGGCACAGCTAGGAGGGGGGTGAAAGGCTTCCCAGTGATCCAGTCCCCAGATCCAATCTTCCAAACCCTAAAATAGCATTTAGAAGTTCATACACCTTCTGCCTCTTGGTTGACTGAGATCTCAAACAGGGAAAAAAGAACCAAACCCAGGCTCAGGGAGCTGAGCTGGAGGAGAAGGAGCACTGCAGACATTGTGGAGGTACAGAAGTATGAAGGGTCATCTACATACCATCCTCTTGCTCTCACCAGCAAATGTCTCCCTGACGTACATTGCCCCCACTGCGTTCTCCATGTTATTGTTGACATAACTCACGCACTCCCTCCAGCGAGCCTCTTCCAGCGTGGTCCCATAGAGTGCCTGCAACACAACCACCCCCCCAGCATCAGCCCTGCCTCTTCTCATTTGCCTGCAGAGGAGGTTAGCCTCAGAGGAAGGTTCTCTTTCTTGTGATTGCTGCTCATAGATTGGTTTGGGATTCACGTCGCAAAATGATGTCACCAAGCAAGGGCTGGGCTTGGTGACTCCTGCAGTACTAAGGTCCAGGGTGTCTTTAGGCAGAGGGAGGAGATGTGGACCTTGTTGTGACCTTTCAGTGTCTTAAAGGGAGCCACAAGAAAGCTGGGGAGGGACTTTTTAGGATGCCAGGGAGTGATAGGACTGAGGGAAATGGAACAAAGCTGGAAATGGGGAGATTCAGACTGGCTGTTAGGAAGAAGTTCTCCAGCATGAGGGTGCTGAGATCCTGGAAGGGGTGGTGGTGGAAGGCTCATCCCTGGAGGTGTTTAAGGCCAGACTGGAGGAGGCTCTGGCCAGCCTGATCTAGTGTGAGGTGTCTCTGCCCATGGCAGGGGGGTTGGAACTGGCTGATCCTTGTGGTCCTTTCCAACCCTGACTGATTCTATGACCTGCTGGAGTTGGTCTAGAGGAGGGTCACAAAGATAGTCAGAGGGATGGAGCAGCTCTCCTGTGGTAACAGGCTGAGATAATTGAGGCTGTTCAGCCTGGAGAAAACTCCTGGGAGACCTTAGAGCTGCATTTCAAACTCTGAAGGGGACCTACAGAAAGGCTGGAGAGGGATGGTTTAGAAGGGCCTGTGGTGAACAGGATGAGGGGCAATGGTTTGGAACTAGGGCAGGACAGAGTTAGGTTGGCTATCAGGAGGGAGTTCTCCACAGTGAGGGTGGTGAGACACTGGCACAGGCTGCCCAGGGCTGTGGTTGAGGCTCCATCCCTGGAGACATTCAAGATCAGCCTTGCTGTGTCCCTAGGCAACCTGCTCTAGTTGGAGGTGTCCCTGCTGAATGCAAGGGGGTTGGAGCAGATGCCCTGGAAATGTCCCTTCCAACCCAATGCAACCTGTGAAGCTGCAGATACCTTCCTGTAGCTGGCCCGAGCGTCCTTGAAGCGCCGACTCAGGCTGCTGACTCGATCAATCACCAGCCGCCAGATGAGGTAGTTCTGGATGGTGCTGTGAGGGGGAGCAAAGCTGAGCTTAATCTCCTGTGAAAAGCAGCACTAGTGCAGGCTGGGGGGGTGGTGTCCTCATTTGGAAGTGAGATAAGAAAGCAAATCATTGCTGCTAGTCCTGAGTTTCGCAGCATCTACAGGTGCCTGTTCTGAGTGCACAGGCTGGCTGCCTGCAGCTCTCTTCAGGCATCTCTTCCTTTTCCTCTTTCAGTGTAACAAGAGCCAAAGCTGTGATTATTTCTCCTTTCCCCCCATTTAACCTTTTCTGAACAGATGAGACATGCAGTACCACAGGACTTTGGGACCCTGGGATCTCAGGAGGCACTTTTGGGTGGCTTCATTTTGGTTAGAGAAGCTGCCAAAGGAGTTCTGACTAGCACGTGGGCCGAATCATTCACATTTCCACACCACCTCCCCCCATCCAGGGCTTTCGTTTGGGATATTCTCCAGCTTCTTTACCTTGCTGAGTATTTTGAGATGATTGCTTTCAGCTCCTGCAGATAGGGTATGCCATAGACAACCACCTCTTCTTCTGGGTCAACCTGAACGCTTACTGAAGACATCACACCTTGGATGAAGAAGGTCCAGTTGAATTCCTAGGCAGAGAGAAAGATATGCAGCAGTGCCAGGTGCCTGTCTGCACCTTCTTCAGTCCATGAGGTGTCAGGTAGTGATAGGACTGGGGAGAATGGAACAAAGCTAGAAATGGGCAGATTCAGATTGGATGTTAAGAAGTTGTAGTTCAGCATGAGGGTGCTGAGAGCCTGGAAGGGGCTGCCCAGGGAGATGGTGGAAGCCTCATCCCTGAAGGTATTTTAAGGCCAGGCTGGATGAGGCTGTGGGCAGCCTGATCTCGTGTGAGGTGTCCCTGCCCATGGCAGGGGGCTGAAATTGATGACCCTTGTGGTCCCTTCCAACCCTGACTGAAAGCCTGGATGGGGCATTTAGTGCCATCGTCTGGTTGACTGGACAGGGCTGGGTGCTAGGTTGGACTGGATGAGCTTGGAGGTCCCTTCCTGCTCCTTCCATAGATCCTGGTCGATTGTATGATTCTATGGAATTGAATGTGGCTGTGGTGGTGTTCAGCAGAAAAACGCTCTTTAAGAGACTCTGAAGAGAAGGTTAAGGATGGGAACCATTTCATATCACTTTGTTGCATCACAGGTAAATTCACAAAGCCATTTCTGACTGGCATGGCAATGAAGAGGAGGCTGGCAGAATTAGAGTGCTCTTTAGACACTTACATTCAATGCAAACTTTTCCTGCAGCTCTTTTAAGGTCATTTTGTTGTAGAGCAAGGTCACATCATGCCTCTCTTCTGCAGGGGTGGTTGCCTGAAGACATTCACAAGGTTATTGCCAGAATCAACTGACACAAGCCTCAGTGGCTGAAATCACACATGTGCAGGTGCACAGAGTCACCTATCTGAGTGTGTCTAAACCAGTTTCTCTGAGGAAGGAAAGCTCACTTGATGGTATCCAGTGCTGGTTAGAATGGAAGCTCAGTAATGACTCAGTAATATGTTGAGCCAAGCAGTTCCCTCTTTAAGCCCTTGGAGGTTCTTAGGGTGCTGCAGACTGCAAAGCACAGAAGGCAGCCAGCCCTGGTGCTGCCTTAGTGTATGTGTAGCAGCAGAGAGATCATCGTGCTTTGGGAGCCTGCCAAAATAAGTCTGTCTAGATCCAGCAGCACTGTGTACAGCAGACATAACCACACACACAGAGGCTCTGCTTTCTGGACTGCTCAGGGCACAGCAAGTCCTCTTCCCCCTGCTTTCTCCTAGGCCATGTGTTTTCTGCCGTGCTGAAAGCTGCTGCACAAACCAGCAAGGTACTCTCACCCATTGCTCCCACAACATCCCCAGGTGTTCCCTCTACTCACATTTGCAATCTCTGTTTCAAGCTCCATCACCTTTGCCATCTCCTCTTGGACAAAGGAATCATCCTTGGACACGTTTTTGTCCTCCCGGATCATCTTGGCAATGGTGATCATGAACTGCAGATAAGCTTCTCTCACCTGCACAGGGGTCAGAGCAGGTGCAGCATTGTGAGGAGAAGGTTTGCTGCCCTGGCACCCCTCATTCAGCAAACCCTTCTTCATTTATCATTTTAGCTTCACAGTGTGCTGTGAAAAGCTGGAACCAAGGCTCACAGCCCCAGCCCTTGCTTCCAGTATTCCAGGTCTAGGCTGGATGTTAGGAGGAAGTTCTTCACAGAGACAGTGATTGGCATTGGAATGGGCTGCCCAGGGAGGTGGTGGAGTCACCATCCCTGGAGGTGTTTAAAAGGAGGCTGAGTGAGGCAATTAGTCCAAGTGCAGGGTTCTGCACTTTGTCCACAACAACCCCAAGCAACACTACAGGCTGGGGACAGAGTGGCTGAGAGCAGCCAGGCAGAAAGGGACCTGGGGGTGCTGGGAGAGAGGAGCTGAACAGGAGCCAGCAGTGCCCAGGTGGGCAGCAGAGCCAATGGCATCCTGGGCTGGCTCAGGAGCAGTGTGGGCAGCAGGACAAGGGAGGTTCTTCTGCCCCTGTGCTCAGCACTGCTCAGGCCACACCTGGAGTGCTGTGTCCAGTTCTGGGCTCCTCCATTGCAGGGAGATGTTGAGGTGCTGGAAGATGTTTGGAGAAGGGCAGCAAGGCTGGGGAGGGGCCTGGAGCACAGCCCTGTGAGGAGAGGCTGAGGGAGCTGGGGGTGTGCAGCCTGCAGAAGAGGAGGCTCAGGGCAGAGCTCATTGCTGTCTGCAGCTCCCTGAAGGGAGGCTGTAGCCAGGTGGGGTTGGGCTCTGCTGCCAGGCAGTGAGGGACAGAAGAAGGGGACAGTCTCAAGCTGTGCCAGAAAAGGTCTAGGCTGGATGTTAGGAAGAAGTTCTTGCCAGAGAGAATGATTGGCATTGGAATGGGCTGCCCAGGGAGATAGTGGAGTCCCCATCCCTGGAGGTGTTTATAAGGAGGCTGGACAAGGCACTTAGTGCCATGGGTTAGTTAATTAGAAGGGTTAGGTTGGACTCTGATATTGAATGTCTTTTCCAACCTGCTTAATTCTGTGATTCAGTGCCACCCTTTCCACTGCCTTTTCCACTGCTGCAGTATGCAGGAGCTCAGCTCATCCTGGAGCACCTCACAGTGCAGTTGCCAGCCTCAAATATGCAGTGAAAGCAGCACTTTCTGCTGCCTGTGCAATCCAGCTCTGGCACTGTGCGTCAGAGTGGCTACGTGAGCAAAGAGAAGGCTCTGTGCTGTGTGTCCCATGGGAGCAATGATCCATCCTAGCCAAACCAGGGCAGGCAAGGGAGGTTTGAATTCTCTGAAAGCAACACCATAAATCCTCTAGACTGCTGCTGCTGCTGTCTGAAAGAAAAGCTTTGTCTCAGATGGTTCCTAGCGATACCTTTTGCTTTATTTGCAGTAGGAGGCTGCGATTTGTGCCCCGGAATGGACCTTGAAAAGAGATTTAGCTGCTGAGGGAGTGCTGATCTCTGATAGAGGAAAGCTTAATGCTACCTTTTCTCCTTGCATGCTTCTCTTCCTCTCATAGACCTTGGAAACCAGATAAATGCAGCAACTGTTGTGAAATTGAGTCTGGGCACTTATACGATGGTGATGATTTGTGTTTTAGGGCTGAATGCTGAGCCCTTAATCAGGCCAGACTCCCACAGGCCTCAGCAGGAGCTTTGCCAAAAGATGCTGGACTAAGCACAGGGGGAGTTTGGGTCATCAGTTTGGTTCATTGTCTGTGGGAAGTGAGCTGTTAAACAGCAAATAAAAAGGGGTTGTGTCTCCTCCTTATTCATTAAGATTAAAAACACAGCCTTAGCCCTTCTTCTTTAGAGCTTCCAACTGAAACTCTAGTAAGCAGCACTGCTTTTCTTTTGCTGATTTAGGGTTGCCTACCCTACTTTACCTGATTTTCCTGCCTTCTACAAGTTGATCTAAGCCTGCTTTTCATGCAACAACACCTAGAGTAGCAGTGGCAGCAGAAGAGGGTATCCATAGGTGACACTTGACCAGTTCTAGTGCCAGCAGCCGTCTGCCAGCTCTCAATGCAGCTACCTGGAGCTGCTCTTGCATCATGAGGCAGACAGAAGCTGGCAGTTTGCAAAGGTGTCCAGGAGGTGTGGAAACCACCTCATGGAAACTTCACAGGCCTCTCTTGGAGACCAAATGGTCTGTGAGCACATAGGAAAGTGCACTGCAGGCAAAAGCAAGCTCTCACTGCTGTTTTCATCTGCCCTTACAAGCACCAGACAAAGGGCTCTAAAATGCTGATTGTTGTCCCTCTCTACTGCCTTCCATTCTCGTTAGGAAAATGAGTTTGATGTTAGGCTGTAAGTACTCTTTGTTACTGTGGCATAACTGAGGAAAAGAAAGCCTACTACAGACTACTTTCAGCTTGCAACCTGCTCAGTTATTTGCTTGGGCTCAGAGCAGCTTTATACGCCTTTGTAAAAACCTCCCTGCTTTGCTCTGAGCATTGGCAGGGAAAAGCAGCAAGGAAACCTCTCACAATTGTCAGGTAATTGGGGGAAGGAGGGGAGTAAGTGGCAGCAGCTTCTTCCTAGCTCAGTACCTCTCCCATTAATGCAGCTTTTGCTGCTCCACGTAAATAACAATGAATGCCACAGGCAGCTGTGACTGTCACAGGCTTGTTCTGATCATCACAGAATGAAGCAGGTTGGAAAAGACCTTTGAGATCATTGAGTCCAACCTATCACCCAACATCTTCTAATTAACTAACCCATGGCACTAAGTGCCTCATCCAGGCTCCTTTTAAACACTGCCAGGAATGGGAGTAAGTTCTTCACAGAGAAAGTGATTGGCATTGGAATGGGCTGCCCAGGGAGGTGGTGGAGTTGCTATGCCTGGAGGTGTTCAAGCCAAGCCTGGCTGGGGCACTTAGTGCCATGGTCTAGTTGATTGGATAGGGCTGGGTGCTAGGTTGGGCTGGATGAGCTTAGAGGTTTCTTCCAACCTGGTTGCTTCTATGATTCTATGATCCTTGTGGTCCCTTCCAACCCTGACTGAAAGCCTGGATGAGGTACTTGGTGCCATGGTCTAGTTGATTGGATAGGGCTGGGTGCTAGGTTGGACTGGATGAGCTTGGAGGTCTCTTCCAACCTGCTTGATTCTATGATTTCACCACCTCCCCAGGCAGCCCTTTCCAATGCCAATCACTCTTCATGTGAAGAACTCCCTAACATCTATCCTGAACCTGCCCTGGCACAGCTTGAGACTGTGTCCTCACAGCACAAAGAATCATACTTGAGCTTTATAAAGCACAGGGCTAAGTTGGTTTTGGTAGCAGACAGTAAATAAAAGCCAAGCAATACTTACTCTTTGGTAGTTGCCCCCATTAAAGTAGTAATCCCTGGATGGCATTCCTAAGCTTGGCTGGTCGATCTGAAGGGAATCACACAGATCTTTAATCAGTGAGGAGCAGGCATCCTTGAAAGGCAAGCTGAAATGCTGCACTGCCATCCTTCCAGTGCTGGAAGGGCACCAGAGCACTCTGAACAAGCACAGAACTTCAGCTTTCTAGGAGCTGAGGTGAGAGGGAAGAGACAAGTTTTGTCTCTGGATTTCTAGGCAAGGACAGAACAGATACTTCCTGGGAATCATTAAAGATGTGGCTTAATAAACAGCTGAGATCCAAGGATAGTTTTAAAGCAACTTAGGAAAGAAGCTGCTTTGACTTGGGGGGGTTGGACTCGCTGATCTCCTTGGGTCCCTTCCAACCCCTAACATCCTGTGAACTCCATGCATGAGCCACAAACTCTGCGCTATCGATTCCATGCCTATAAAAAGAAGGTCTCCTGCTGCATGTGAAACCTCACCACCAGTTTGCAAGCCTAGAGAATTTATAACCCTTAGATACTGTAAATCAGCAAAGGACCATTGACTTTTATTTCTTTAACTGCTATAGTCATTAAAAACAAAAAGCCATGAATGCTTCCCACTCAGGTCTCTGAAACTGATCTGCCACCTGGGGCACGGAACTGCTGGGGACATCTCCCCTGTGCCGCGCACACCTGCTGCTGCCTCACGCAAAGCTGCTCCTGTTTGCAGGGTAAAGAAGCATCCCTTAGGGTTCTGGCATAGAAATAACTGTCAGTAGTGGGTTTGGGTTTTGTTTCCTTACATAAATGATGTGCCTGCTGGAATCCCGGTCGTCATTCCACACAAACATGTCGATGAGGACACGTTTGTTGAACCTGGAGTTCATGATGGAGAGCTTCTCTTCCATGCTCCAGTTTGGCTCTAGGAGATGCAAAGGGAATTAGGAATCTTTTATCCATGCACATCGATTTTTTGAGTACTGCCTTCAGTTTTGGGCTCCCCAGTTGAAGAGGGACAGGAATCTGATGGAGAGAGTCCAAGGGAGGGCTACAAGGATGATGAGGGGAATGGGGCACTGCCTGATGAGGAGAGGCTGAGGGATCTGGGGCTGCTTAGTCTGGAGAAGAGAAGACTGAGAGGGGATCTAATCAATGTTTACAAATATCTAAGGGCTGAGGGTCAGGAGAGGAGGGGACAGGCTCTGCTCACTGCTCCCTGGGATAGGACAAGGAGCAAGGGATGGAAACTGCAGCACAGGAGGTTCAACCTTAACACAGGGAGGATTTTTTTTCCTGGAAGGGTCCCAGAGCACTGGCACAGGCTGCCCAGAGAGGTTGTGGAGTCTCCTCCTCTGGAGCCTTTCAGTGCCTGTCTGGATGTGTTCCTGTGTGCCCTGATTTAGACTGGATGGTCCTGCTCTGGCAGGGGGCTTGGATCGTCATGTCTTTGGGTCCCTTCCAACCCCTGACATCCTGGGATCCTGTGATCAAGGTGAAGCTATGCTGGATTCCTTGTACAGTTTGCCAGCTAGATGTTGAAGTTGTTCAGAACCAGCCTGGGCATGATGTGACAATAGTCATAGAGGATGTTCCTACATCCTTGGGGCTGGCAGGAAAGTTGGGTAGGGACTTTCACAAGGACTTGTGACAATAGGATGAGAGGGAACAGATTGAAGCTTGAGGAGGGCAGATTGAGAGTAGGAAGAACTTCTTGACAGTGAGGGTGGGGACACTCTGGAACAGGTTGCCCAGAGGGGTTGTGGATCACAGAACCAAAGAATGAACACGATTCTGTGATCCACAACCTCCCTGGAGGTGTTCAAGGCCAGGCTGGATGAATCCTTGAGCAGCCTGGGCTGGTGGAAGGTGTCCCTGCCCATGGCAAGGGGTATGAGCTGGATGGTCTTCAAAGTCCCTTCCAACCCATCCCATTCTGTGACTCTGTGCTTCTACAGAGGCTGTAAATTCTGTTCTTCTCTCTCAGTGACATGGTTACAGAATCACAGAGTTCCCTACACTGGAAAACCTTTTAGGTACCTTTAATGTCACTGACTTCAATCATTAACCTAACACTGACAAATCCCTGACTAAACTCTGTCCACAACTGCCTGTACACAGCACAGATCACCATGACCTTACCTCCTTAGGCAGTCATGTTCCAACCCTCAACCAATGCACAGGCCCCAGAACACAGCCAAATTGTTTGCAGTGCTTTTGTGTGATTCAGGTTGGTCCTTGAGGCTTCTGTCTCAAAATGTGCCCTGCTCATGAACAAGATCTTACAATGCAGGTATGAAATGTCTACTTCCCTCCTGGCACAGACCCCTGCATGCCAGATCTGTATGAACCCCTGGTTTCTTATCACCAAACCAGCACCTGCTTCATTGACAATGGTCTCCTTAGTGCAGTAAATCTTTCTGAGGCAACACTACTGAACTCCTCCAGGCACAGCATTACCTTTGGTCTTATTCCAGTCAGCAGAAGCAACTGGCCAGTCTCCAACCACTGTTAAGGCCTCCAGCAGAGGCAGTGAATCTCGTTCCTCTATAAGACCTGAGAGAGGAGAGACAAAAATCACATTGTATGCATGGAACAGGGGGAAGAAGCAAAGCAGAAAAGCAGGGAATGGGCCTGATGGTTTGAGGCTGAGACTGACTTTGTCAGAGCAGAAAATGAGGTACCATGAACCCATCAGTCTCCTATGTTAGACTTCAGAAAAGTAAGGACAATGCTTTGACTTTGGGGGCAGTTTTGACTGAATCAGTTTGGTAAGGAAGGAAGGAGAGGACTTTGCACTCGGATGGGAAGGCTTTGCCTCGATATCAAAGGTAGGCAACTGATGTCTGCCCTGTCTGCAACCCAGAGTGTGTGTTTTAAGCCTTGAGGATGTACCAAGGCAGCTTCCTTCCCATGAATAGGACTTGCAGGCAAGGCTGTGTGGATTATACAGGTACTGGCTAGAGTTTTCACAGGAGCAAAGGATGAGTACTGTGTGGAGTTTTGGGCTCCCCAGTTAAATAGGGACAGGGATCTGATAGAGAGAGTCCAAGGGAGGGCTGGGAGAATGATGAGGGGACTGGAGCACTGCCTGATGAGGAGAGGCTGAGGGACCTGGGGCTGCTTAGTCTGGAGAAGAGAAGACTGAGAGGGGATCTAATAAATGTTTATAACCATCTGAGGGCTGGGGGTCAGGAGTGGGGGACAGGCTCTGCACACTGCTCCCTGGGGTATGACAAGGAGCAATGGGTGGAAGCTGCAGCACAGCAGGTTCCAGCTCAACACAAGGAGGAACTTCTGTCCTGTGAGGCTGCCAGAGCACTGGCACAGTCTGCCCAGAGATGTTGTGGAGTCTCCTTCTCTGGAGCCTTTCCAGGTCCGTCTGGATGTGTTCCTGTGTGCCCTGAGCTAGATTGGATGGTCCTGCTCTGGGAGGGGGCTTGGATCATCATCTCTTAGTGTCCCTTCCAACCCCTGACATCCTGTGAGCCTGTGATCTTAGGGGTTGGAAGGGACCTGCACAGATCATCATAGATCTTGCTTAAAAGAACATTGATACTTCAGCACACTTGAACAACAGAATCAGTGGAACAAGAAGAGACTCACTCTCATTCATGCATGACTTGTAAAGTATTTTAGCTTTCTGAAATGCTTCTCTGTCCCCTTGATCTGAAGTCTCCAGCACACCTGGGGAAGGAACCATTGTGGTGAGATTTGCATTTGTTTGTTTATTTTTGCCCTGGAAAGCTTTGATCTTTTCATAGAAATCAGAGAGGATGCAGGGCTGTGATAAATACTTGTTACTGGAGGCTTCAATTAGTGTGAAACTGGAGTGCTCTTCAGCACTGCCAAAGAGCTCCTGCTGCAAAAAGTGTCAGGGAGAAGGACATGCAGGCATCTTGGCTTGCTCCTTTTGAAGTCAGCACCAAACCACCTATGGCCAATCATTAGTGGGAACAGGACATGCCCATGAAATTGGTGTAGGAAGAGATGCAGAGATTAAAGGACTTGGGGAGGGGGGAAGGCAATCAACACTTCTCTGGAAGTTCATTTCTCAGCCTGATGTGCAGTAAATAACACCTGGAGCTAAGCAGAGGTGTGTCACCGAGGTGAGAGCAGCCTCATTCCTACCTTTCAGGATGATCTCCAGCTCGTCCCTCAGGATGTCAAAGATGCTGTACCTGGAGCTGGTTTCTGGGATCACATGGCGGTTCAGCCAGCCCCCACAGGCATACTGGTAGAAGTCCTTGCAAGGGTCAGCCTTTGAGTCCATGTTCTGAATTAATCTAGCAGCTAGGGATCAAAAGAGGGGACAGTGAGTTCCACAGGCTGCTCAGTAATCTGTGGGGCTGCCCAAATACTGGTATGAAGGCTCCTTGCTAGTGCTGCTGGCAGTGCCTTGTTCTCATATACCACGACCCACAGGGTCCTGTTTTCATAGAATCACAGAATCATAGAATCAGGCAGGGTTGGAAGGCACCACAAGGATCATCTACTTCAAGGAGCATTGGGTGTAAATTGCAGCAAAAGAGGTTCTGCCTCAACACAAGGGGGGACTTCTTTCCTGTAAGGGTCTCAGAGCACTAGCACAGGCTGCCCAGAGAGGTTGTGGGGTCTCCTTCTCTGGAGCTTTTCAAGGCCTGTCTGGATGTGTTCCTGTGTGATCTATGTTAGATAGGATTGTCCTGCTCTGGCAGGGGGGCTGGACTCGGTAATCTCCTTGGGTCCTTTCTACCCCCTAACATCCTGTGATCCCTTGCCATGGGCAGGGATCAGGCTGCCCAGAGCCTCATCCAGCCTGGCCTTAAACACCTCCAGGGATGGGTCCTCAACTGCCTCCCTGGGCAATCCATTCCAGGCTCTCACCACTCCCATGGTGAAGAACTTCCTCCTCACTTCTCCTTTTCTGCAGAGCACAATATACAAGCATATAAATATTTGTGTATATATAGTTATAGACAAGTTAAAAGTAAAACAGAAACACAGTACCCCCCCCCAGAAACAGAGTCCCCAGGAGGCTCCTGACCCCAACCCCCTCCCTCTCTCTATTTTTCCCCTCCCACAGAGATAACCAGACTAACCCATGTATATCTCACATGATAAATCTGAAGAGATCAGAGGTGAGATATCAAAAAGATGACAAAGAGGTTAGAGGAAAAAGGGTTAGGTCAGATTAGAGTTAAGGCAGATGCAGCCACAGAGACCAGACTGCCAGAAGGAAGGAACAGAAATGAGAGCTAACTGAGCAGTGAGTGTCTGATCTATAGAATCAATCAGGTTGCATTTCTCAGCAGAAAAGTGAGAGAGATTACTGATGTTTGTCTTCTTTCTTCTCACAGCTAAGGATTTAATTTCTCTCAGTCAAATATTCCAGTTAGCCTCAAACCAGCACAAATGCCCAGTGTCCTGTCTGGGGGGCCAAGCTCAGTTCTGGGTGCAGCTGGGAACTTCAGTGCTGGGCTCTTGCCTCTTTTGAGGTGTACAAATAGAAGTCAAAAATGAGAAGGTGAAGAGCCCCAGGTGTAGGATGCATTTTCTTTGAAAGGGAATTTCACCTCAAGGGGTTCTCACACTTCATAGAATCAAGCAGGTTGGAAGAGACCTCCAAGCTCATCCAGTCCAACCTAGCACCTAGCCCTATCCAGTCAACCAGACCATGGCACTAAGTGCCTTATCCAATCTTGTCTTGAACACCTCCAGGGATGGTGACTCCACCACCTCCCTGGGCAGCCCATCCCAATGGCACATTTGTGTTGGTCAATCCACATCCTCGTGGCTCGAGTCAGAGCCAAAGACTTGTTGACCACACTGGCAATTTTCCTGAACTCCTCCCTTAAGGCTTATACTCTTGGTGGGGGGGAGGGAAGGAACAAAAAAGAGCTATAGAATGTAGAAGTAAGAATAGAGGTTTTTTTTACTCAGTGTTTACCCATGGAGCTGTATCTGAGGGCAGCTGCACCTCCTGCCTTTGACAGTATTAAGGAGGTGTTTCTAGCCCAAGGGCTTCATTCCTTTTCAACTTTTCCACTCTTAAAGAGCCTGAAGTGCTGTTTATTGAGGTTCAGTAGGACTAACACCATGTAAAACATCTCCTCTGCCATCAGCATTCACAGGAGCAGTCATTACCTGCTGTAACACATCCAGGTGTGGTACATATGCTGCCTGAATTGGTGCCATAGTGAGTGCCTGCAGGGAGAGGAAGGAGCAAGCAGTTAGAATGAGTTGTTTTGGAAAGAACCTGCTACTGAAATCAGTTGCCAGCAGCCCAACCTCGGTGGCAGCTCTGTTGTTTTAGAGCTCTCCTGCTCTGAAACTAAACCACTTGCTCTGGGTTTAGTTTTAGAGCAAGTGAGGGAATATCGGTGCCAGGAAGAGATGTCAAATGGCATCTCTTGACTGCAGATTTGTGAGGAAGACTAATTGGGAGCAGCATTAAAAGAGTCTCAGCAGTGAGTGTGAAGTCTCCTGGGAGGAGACTAAGCCCAGGCTTTTCCACCTGCAGCCTTTCTGACACACACTGTAGTAGCAGATCCCTTTCCAGGCAATCTACTAAGATTCTTTGAGCATCTGAGCTCAGTTGTGATTGTAACAGAGGCTCAAAGAAGGAGGAAAAGTCCTCCATGTAAGTCCTCCAAGTAATCCATGGGTGGATTACTGCTTTCACACTGTTTAAAGTCACAAAGATCAAGTTAAGGGAAAGAAATTACTTCTCTGAGTGTGTCTGTGGTGTTGTTTTGGGGGGGAACTGGTAACAGATGATGTTTGGTCAGTGTTTCAGATGCACCCTTTGAGGCTGCTCAGCAGAGAGGTTGTCCCTTAACCACTTGTGCTTAGGTCTATCATGAAGCAGTTTGTGGATCTGTGTTCAAATCCATGTTCTGCCTTTTGAAGTGAGCCTGGCAAAGTCCAGTGAAGCCCTTATCAGTGATCTCAGTGCTCCAAGTGCAGTGCAGGCTGTGCTGAGAGCTCATGGGTGTAGCAGTAAGGGCTGGCTCAGCTCTGACATGAGCACACCTCGAGTCAAACATGAATTTTGTTCCTTCAAAGCCTTGGCTTAGGCCTGGTCATCACCTCCCTCAGCAGCTGTAAACAATCACAAATGGGAGCTCTGGGGACCTTTGTGACTTGCTGGATTCAGCCCACAGAGCAGCAGTGATGTGAGGAGGGGTTTGAGAGGGAGCTCAAAGCTGAGTCCCTAGCAGCAGCAGCAGCATTTTGCTGTGGCTTCTAAGACAGCAGAACATGAAGTGTGCCTCTGCACAGGGACATGGCTCTGTATGGCCATCCCAGCACACAAAGTGTTACTCTTGGCCATTCCTTTTCTATTTTCGTGGAGTTCTTCCAGTGAAGAAGCTCCACCAAACTCTTATGCACTTCATCAGTGGTGAGCAGAGACTGAAACAGGACCTGTCTCTAGCTCTTACTGCCTGCTCCTCTGCACCAGGGGTTTGATGGCTGTGACTACACAGGTTCTTGATGTGACTTCCCAGCCATAAGTTCTGCAGCAGAGCTGACACAGAAGCGTTTGTACATGGACACAGAATGTTGTATGCTGGGTACAGAAATGGGGGTGTTTGTGATGCTTCTCAGGCCACTCTTGGGTGCTGCTCATCCCAGAACTGGAATGGGAGGGATCTAAGCAGCCCAGCCTGAGGACTGGCTTGGCCTTGGGCACAAGAAAATGAATTTTGCTGTTTTAATTTGTGAAACTCAACTGCTTACACTAAACAGACAACTACTTAGTTCCAGAGTGGGAGATGAAAGCTTTACAGCTTTGCTTGCCAACAGGATTAGCCACTTTTGAAACTTTTCTTTGACCCTTGCACTAGGATGTTTGCAGGAAAAGAGCTCCTAAATTCCTTCCAATGAAAATAAGGGTCTTCCACAAGGGCAAACAAGATTACAGCCATTCAGATAGGAATAAAACAGTAGGGAAGAAAAGAGGGCTTTGAAACTCATCAGTGGAAGCAACATAAAAAGCCCCCACTGTGACTGGGAATGTCACATCCAGGGTTCAGCTGAGCTGTGTTGAGGGAGCAGAGCTGGGTTAGGAGAACTCTCTTAGTACAGTTTAGCGTCTAGCAAGTGAACCTGAGATAAGCAAAATATGTGCAACCATGGGAGGCGTCCTATAGGGAGAGGAGTTTAGCTGTTGTTCTTGGTACCAGATGAAATGAGAGCTCAGGTTTTGGAGTTTTCCAGCCTTTCCAATCCTTTCAACAAAATACCCTCCGTGAAACCCCAGAGGATTTCCAAGGGGGGCACAGAATCCTGTCGGGGAAAACAAATAGCAAGGGGCAAGGTGAGAAAGAGAACTGCACAAGAGTGCTGCACTCCTGTCCTTGCTTCTCAGAGACCAAGCAGGACTCACATGAAGCCTTTTTTCTTTAATCAAAGCTTTTCTGATTAATGTAATGTGAAAATATCTAATGCCAGTTTTCAGAACCTAACTGCTCTAAACAAGATTCCAATTCAGAGAGTCACAGAATTAACCAGGTTGGAAAAGACCTCTAGGATCATCGAGTCCAACCTATCACCCAACCCTTCTAATTAACTAAACCATGGCACCAAGTGCCTCATCCAGCCTCCACTCCTTCCTCAAAGCCCATGTGATTGTGGAAATCATAGAATCAAGCAGGTTGGAAGAGACCTCCAAGCTCATCCAGTCCAATCTATTACCCAGCCCTATCCAATCAACCAGACCATGGCACTAAGTGCCCCATCCAGGCTTGGCTTCAACACCTCCAGGGACAGCGACTCCACCACCTCCCTGGGCAGCCCATTCCAATGCCAATCACTCTCTCTGCCAACAACTTCCTCCTAACATCCAGCCTGAACCTGCCCTGGCACAGCTTGAGACTGTGTTCCCTTCTTCTGTTGCTGGGTGCCTGGCAGAACAGCCCAACCCCACCTGGCTACAGCCTCCCTTCAGGTAGCTGCAGACAGCAGTGAGCTCTGTCCTGAGCCTCCTCTTCTGCAGGCTGCACACCCCCAGCTCCCTCAGCCTCTCCTCACAGGGCTGTGCTCCAGGATTTGGGTTTATTCCACTTTTCTTATCATTTCTTGCCTACAGTCTGTCTATAAGCATGGCTGAGATGGAAATTCCTGTAAGCATTCACCTGTGTCTGCCCACTCTTGTAGCTCTGTCACTCCATTCCCCCTTCATGTGTAGCTCTGAGTACAAGTGAGGAGGTTTTTGCCACCCAAACGTCATTTCATCATGACTTCTGTGCTCACAGACTACATCAAAGCTCATCTTGTCCAACCCCCTGCAAGCAGGAGGGACACCTCCAACTAGAGCAGGCTTTTCAGGGTCACAGCAAGTCTGATCTTCAGTGTCTTCAGGGATGGAGCCTCAACCACCTCCCTGGGCAGCCTGTGCCAGTGCTTCCCCACCCTCACTCTGCAGAACTTCCTCCTGGTGTCCAATCTAACTCTGGCCTGCTCTAGTTTAAAGCCATAGCTGCCACCTCTTCAAATTCTCCATCTCCTTTGGATAGCTGCCTCGTTATTGAGCATTCATGAGGCCAAAGGATGAGCAGGCAACAGTCTAGGAGCCCAGCCACAGCTCAGCCACCAGATTTTCCAGCGACTGGCTTAGAGATTGGTCCCTGGAGAGCAGGTTCTTGTGAATCTGTTATTCAAGTGCACATTAATTGCATTTCCAGCACAGGAAATGCAGTAGCACAATGGGGCTGGTTGGAAGCTCAGTCTCAGAACAAGCTGCTGTTAGCTCAAGAGCATTTCTCTCTTTCTTTGTTTGGATGGAGCAGAGCAGCATGAGCATGGCTGCAGCTTTCCAGCAGCCTGGCTAACAGATATGGACAGGGACAACCTGAAAAGTGACCAAAATATCACAGAATCACTAACACAAATTGTGAGTCTGACTTCTAGAAAGTCTACAAACTTGGGAGGCAGAAAAGGGATCAAAATATCACAGAATCATTCACACAAATTGTGAGTTTGGCTTCCAGAAAGCCTACAAAGTTGGGAGGCAGAAAAGGGACCACAATGTCACAGAATCTGTCACAGAATCATTCACACAAATTGTGAGTCTGACTTCTAGAAAGCCTACAAACTTGGGAGGCAGGAAAGTGACCAAAATATCAAGTAAAGGAATAAAGTGGCTCTGGAGCAGGCAGGGCCAGCAATGAGATGAGAATGGAAGCTGTTTGTAAGTCAGTTGTCTGCTGACTGTGACTGGATGTGTCAGCTCCAAGAAGTGTTGAAGTGTTCTTCAGCCTGTAACCTTCCCAACAAGTGATGAGATTTTGGAGGTCAGGGAGTGTTTGGAGAGCACAGCTGAGGAGGAGCTGTGAAGAGGCTGCAGAGATGTGTGTGTGGGTGGGATGGAAAGATTGAGAGCATGGTGTGTTGGGATCCAAACCCAAATGACTTCAGTTCTGTCTGCTTCCCTTTCTGTGATCACCCAAATACTACTCCGCTATCCTTACTAGATTTTTTTCTCTTAGCTTACTTAGCTGAGGTTTCTTGGCTATAAAAACTTCTTTGGGTGCCAGAAATGCCCAGTCTGCTTCTAACCCTGTAGAACTGGGTGGCTGTGGGAGCTTTGGTGGTTTTGTAGTCTGGATTTATAGACAGAAATCACCATGAATATTCACAGGGATTGCTGCTATAAGCAGGGACCTGTGCCATGCACCACAAGGTCCTCTGCAAGCTAATATAGAAGCAGAACAAAACTGCACTCCCTGAGCATCACCAAGCCCATACATAACTTCACACACATAAAAGAGAGAACATAAGGCAGGACAGGGAAGCCTTTGGATTTGCCATTAGGTAACCAACTATTTAGAATAGAATCATGGAATCAGTCAGGGTTGGAAGGGACCACAAGGAGCAGCCAGTTCCAACCCCCCTGCCATGGGCAGGGACACCCTATCCTAGATCAGCCTGCCCAGAGCCCCATCCAGCCTGGCCTTAAACACCTCCAGGGATGGGGCCTCAAACACCTCCCTGGGCAACCCATTCCAAGCTCTTACCATACTCATGGTGAAGAACTTCCTCCTTGCATCCAGCCTGAACCTACCCATCTCCAGCTTTGCTCCATTCCCCCTAGTCCTGTCACTTCTTGATATCCTGTAAAGTCCTTCCCCAGCTTTTTTGTAGCCCCCCTTCAGATACTGCAAGGCCCCAATAAGGTCACCTCGGAGCCTCCTCTTAGACCCTTGCCTGGATAGTGTCATTCCAACAAAGGATGTGCAAAGATGAAGTGAATCTGAATCATAGATTGCTCAAGGCCTCATCCAGCCTGGCTTTGAACAGCTTCAGGGAGGAGGCATCCACCGTGTCCTTGGCAAACTCTTCCAGGGTCTCCCTACCCTCATCCTAAAGCAGATTTCTCAGATCCTTTATGCATGCAAGAAAAAAACCTAAACACCTCTGCATAGCTCAGTATCTTGATATGGAAGCTCCTGCCCTAGGACCTAGCTCTGGGGAATTTCTTTCCTCCTGTCTCCTGGGCTAGCAGAATAAACTGCTCAACTTCTGAGGAGTATTTTGAGTACGCAGAGACTTCAGTTGACAGTGGCACAGCTGCTGGCAAAGGACTAAATCAAAAAAAGGTTCTTCTCATGAATTATTGTGCAGTGTTTTACTCACAAGTGCTGAAGAAAGCAGTTCACTGCAGGCAGAGGATGCAAAGGCAGTGCAAGGAGAAAGCAGTTTTGCCATTCGTGTTGCTTAGTTTTATTCTCTGGTGTTCTGGCAAAGCTCTGAATCCAGGAGGCACTCATGGAAATGCCAAACTTGAGGCAGGTACTGCTAGCAGGCATGCTGAGTGCTCCCCAGGATTTTGAAATAGGTCTTTGCACTTGGTGTGCTAGAGGAAAAACTTAATCTTGAGATCAGTGTCCTCTGCAGCTCACATAGGCAGGCAAAGCAGCTCAAGGAGGTACACCTCACTGGTGGGGTCCTGGCTAAACATTTGCATGAAAGCCACCGAGCCAGATTTCACCTAGAGATCAAACTGCCTTTGGCAATGCTATGAAACTCTCCCTTTTTCTCAGCAGCAGCCTGGCTTTTTGTTCTTGAGGTTGTAACAAACAACCTCCCCTTTAGATCTGCCAAGCAGCTGTGCTTCACCTCTCCTGCAAGACCCAGTTCTTCTAGCCCTATAGAACTGGGTGGCTGTGGAAGCTCTGGTGGGTTTGTAGTCTGGATTTATAGACAGAATTGACCATGAATATTCACAGGGATTGCTACTATAAGCAGGGGCCTGTGCCATACACTGCAGGGTCCTTCTGCAAGCTGAAACAGAAGCAGAACAAAACTGCACTCCCTGAGCATCACCAAGCCCTAATGCTAAGAAACTCCCTTTCATCAACAGCAGCCTGGCTTTTTGTTCTTCGGACTGTAACAAACAACCTCCCCTTTAGACCTGCCAAGCAGCTGTGCTTTACAGCTCCTGCAAGAACCAGTTCTCGACTCAGGCTTCTATAAACTAAGGAGATGTCCAACCCGGCAGACAGACACACATCTTCCCCCTTCTAAAGTAGTGCAATGGGCTTTTCACCTTTGTCAAAACAGTGCTGAATCTGGCAACCCCCACAGAACCAATTAAAAGCAGAGAATCCTGCATCACACAATTCAACAGCGAAGTAAAATCCCATCAGGATCCTCTCCGTGCCTGAGCTTGGAATGAGGCAGGGAAAGCCATGACCCTCACCGAGGTGACCTCACTGTTTCCCTGCAGTTTTGTTTTCATTGAGCTCTGCAAAAAGCCTCTTGTGCTGCTTGCAGAGGGAAGAGGAGAATCATTCCCAGGTTCCTTACCTCTGCTGCTGGCATATAGGATCACCAGGGCGACCACTGCACAGGTCATGAGGAGCAGCAAGACAGCCAGAGCGATTGCCACAAAGCTCCAGGATTTCTTCCCAGATTTTGTTGATTTCTCCACAATATCCATTTGACTCTCTGATTTCCCCATTATTGTCACTCTAAATTGAGGAGGGGAGGGTAAGAAAGAGTTAAGAGCACAGCTAAATCAAAAGAGAGATCAATACACGAGAGAGCAGGGGGGAAGGAAGCGGAGTAAGAGCGAAGAGAAAGAAAACTTCTAAAGTATTACATGTATTTGTCCATTTGATTGTCCATTGATTTGCCAACCTCATTCTCCATCTCCTGTGCCCACCAGCTTTTCTGCACTCGGGGTGTGCTGCTGGGGGGGCTGTTCTGGGCTATGTTACCCCAAGGCTCTCAGAGGTGCAGTGTCAGAACTTCAGGAGCCTGCTTGGAGAAGTGTGGAAAAGTCTCATGACCAGGTTGGGCAACTCCTTTCTCCCAAACAGAGAAGGAGGGGGAAAACTGCCTCCTTCCACTCCCCACTCCAAAAATGAGCTTGCTACTCTGCTGAATGCTCCTCCGGGGATGGTCGCAGGTCTGTAGAGAGCTCTGTTAACAGCAGCAGAATCCAACCCGAGATCCCTACAGGTGCGGGTGCCTTTGGGCTGCGTCTGCTCCGTCTTTAGCACAGAGGAAGGGTTTGGGAAGCAGAACGCTCCTGGAACGCGTATCAGCTGCCAGGTCCGCAGCAGTTGGTGACCTCCAGCTCCTCAGCCTTCTCAGAGCCATGCTGGAAGTTCGCAGCTCTGCCCTGCGCTGTCCCCGGCTCCAGACGCCCGCTCCTGAGCGGCCGCGGGAGGAGGAGGGGTCGGAGCGCAGCGCACTCGGGGCTGGGCGCTGCGAGCCTGTGGGCAGCGCCGCTCCGCTCTGCTGCGGCTTCGCAGCTTCTCCTCAGCTTCCTCCAGCTTGCCTGCAATCTGCCACCAGGTTACTTGGCTGCTGCGCTCCCAGAAGGAGCGTGGAGGGGGCAAAGCTGCTGAAATCCTCTGGCTCCGAGAGCAGCGGCAGCTTGGGGGGGCAGTACGGGGACAGCTTTGGAGAACGCCCTGATTTATGGGTCGGTGCAGACTGCCCGTAGAGTTCCCTCATGCTGCTGCTTGGAAATCTATCTGGTAACAACTGGGAAAGGCAGTAAGACCCAGAGCAGGACAGGCATGTGATCTCCCTTGGGTTTTGGTTTCTTCTTTTCTAAAAGCTGACTTTGGAATGAGGGAGAAGCAGGTTGAGTATCACTCCCGGCAGGTTGGGTTTTACCCCCGCAGCTTGGTTTTAACCCCTGCAGGTTTTTTTTTTTACCCCTGCAGATTGGGTTTTATCCTCGCAGCTTGATTTTAACCCCTGCAGGTTGGGTTTTACCCCTTCAGATTGGGGTTTATCTTCGCACCTTGGTTTTTAACCTCTGCAGGTTGAGCTTTACCCCTGCAGGTTGGGTTTTAACCCCCGCAGCTTGGTTTTAAGCCCTGCAGGTTGGGCTTTACCGCTGCAGTTTGGTTTTAACCCCTGCAGCTTGAGTTTTATCCTCGCAGCTTGGTTTTAACCCCTGCAGCTTGAGTTTTATCCTTGCAGCTTGGTTTTAACCCCTGCAGGTTGGGTTTTATCCTTGCAGCTTGTTTTTTTTACCCCTGCAGCTTGGTTTTTTACCCCTGCAGCTTGGTTTTTACCCCTGCAGCTTGGTTGTTACCCCTGCAGCTTGGTTTTTACCCCTGCAGGTTGTTTTTTACCCCTGTAGGTTTGGTTTTACCCCTGCAGGTTGTTTTTTACCCCTGTAGGTTTGGTTTTACCCCTGCAGGTTGTTTTTTACCCCTGTAGGTTGGGTTTTACCCCTGCAGCTTGGCTTTAACCCCTGCAGCCTGGCATACTGAGCTGCTGTAACTCGGTGCCAAAGCTTAGCCTGTATACATCTTAAGGCTGCTCTCTCTCTCTTGAGCTGAGTGCCAGCTCAGTGTGCACTCAGGAGGAAGAGCTGAGGGCAGAGCAGGGGTTTCTTTGTGGCAGTCCTGTTTACTGGGAGCATCCAGGCAGAGTGTTCCAGGAATGTGCAGGCAGACCTGCCTCCCTGAATGGGGCAGGAAACAAAGGATGCCAGTTCCTTCTGCCAGGGGGCTGAGCCTTCTCTTGCAGTCACCGTTCTGCCTCAGAAAGCCTCTAGGAGGTAGGAGGATTTGCCTTTTTCCCCTCAGTCACACTGTCTTGGGCTTCTGTCAAGTGTGCAGGCGGCTGCTCCCATCCCGCTATCTGAGGAGGAGCAGGAGAACACACAGATCTGACAGGAATGTGTGCCTTTGGCAGCTCCTGTGTGCCCCTGTGTGGGAACAAGCTATAGAAGGGAAGGTGGCTTCTAGGGGCAAAGGTAGACATTTAGTGATGAGTTAAATGCTTTTATTCCTGTCTGCAGGGAGTTCTGCAGCTACCGAAAAAGATTTAGCTTCCTCTTTCTGAGACGCTTCTTTTCTTGTGACTGATGTGCTGTCCGAGGCTGGGAATGCCAGGAGTGACTCAGACCACCTCTGCTTGAGGGCGCAGAATCTAACCCCCCAGGCAATCAAGAGACAGAGGACTTGCAAAGTCCTGAGTGAGATCTGTAATACAGTATTTGCATGTGGTCCAGAGTGACTTGGGGTTATGCTTGAGCATCAAGGATGTAGATCTCTCCTGCATCCCCAGAAAATTCCCAATTCCCTCAAAAAGCATTGACCAAATCATAAAGAAAAAACCCACACACACCTTTTTCCCCTTATTTTTTTTTTCTTTTGGGAAGAAGTGGGAGCTCTACCAAGAATCTCTTCCTGTATCTCTAATGGGAACTCTACCAAGAATCTCTTCCTGTATCTCTAATGACTTTGCTTCCTTATGGAGCTGAGGAAAAGGTGTACTGTCTGCCATCGGAAGCACAAGGAACTTTGGGTTCAACTTGCATCTTCTAAAGGTTATGTTAGGCCAATCTGAACATTAGGCTGGAAAATCAGCAGTGGCAAAAGCTTTTGTATTGCTTTTCTTCTTGCAGTTTAGCTCTGTGATGAAAATACTTCCAATGCTGTTATACTTCCATTGGGAGTTCTCAAATGGGTACCTGTGACAAATGGTTTATGCAGAGCTGAGCTTGTTTCATAGATTCAGAAAATGGTTTGAGTTGGAAGGCACCTTGAAGATCATCCAGTTCCTACCCCCTGCCATGGACAGGAACACTTCCCACTAGCCCAGGTGGACTCCGATCATGGAGTGGCATTCTGTGACAGGACAAGGAGCAATGGATGTAAGTTGCAGCACAGGAGGTTCCACCACAACACAGGGGGGAGCTTCTTGACTGTAAGGGTCCCAGAGCACTGGCACAGGCTCCCCAGAGAGGTTCTGGAATCGCCTTCTCTGGAGCCTTTCAAGGCCTGTCTGGATGTGTTTCTGTGTGCCCTGAGCTAGATTGGATGGTCCTGCTCCTGCCATACAGTCTGGACTCGATGATCGATGATCTCTTTGGGTCCCTTTAAAACCCCTGACATCCTGTGATCCACAGCTTCCCTGGGTAACCTGTTCCAGTGTCTCCCCACCCTCGGTCTACCACTTAGACATGTCAGAAAAGAGAGAAAATGGATTAATAAGTTTACCTTCTTCCTTCAGGTCTTATTTTATTGACTTTTTAACCTGCTTGCTTACACTAAGTCAAGCATGAGCAAAGGACTTCTATTGGGTGTGAAAAAATCTTGTGGCCTGATGCATTTCTGGTTTGTGATGAGGTTTATGAGGGGAGACATCATCTGTATAATACACAAAGCTAGCAGTGCTAGGCAGTATGGTTTTGACCTAAGAATGATGTGTCTTGGTCTGATCAGATCTTCTCTTCATGAAGGGAAATCTGGTACCAAGTATTTAAGTTGCTGTGCTGTAAGAAAGTGAAAAAAGAGAAGCAGCAGCAGCTGTAGAGGACATATTTGCAGAATCATTCATTCTGATTGTGTTGAGCAGCTTGGTGTGGTCACTGAAATGGAGCAATCTGTCATATTGACAGCTCTCCAGTGCAGTCAGGTCCCTGGGCTGTTCATTGCTTCTACGGGGAAGCAGTTTTGGTTCCTCACGCAGTGGCAGCATCACCCTGCAGCCTTTGTGGCAGAGAGAAGGGAGCTACTCTGGAGTCTGGATGCGATGCTTTTCATCTTAGAAAAGCTCTGAGTTTATGGTCAAAGAGCTCCAGCCTTGGCCAGCAGATAGCTCAGCCAGCACCTCACTTTCCTGGGAGACTGTTCTTGATTCAGGGCTGTGAATACTTCTGTTTTCATATTTCCCTTGGAGAATCTGGACACCCTCTGCTAGGATTGTAGGAGAATTCATTTAGGTTCCTGCCGTCCTGAGGTCTTGTACAGTCTTTCAGTGACCTTCTCCCAGTGACTGCTTCATCTTGCACTGAGACAATTTATCATCTTTAGTGTCGATGTCATTGGATGTGCTGGGTCATCTGAATAGAAGTTCTAATGGTTGCTGCTCTCTGTGCTCCAAGAAAATTAAGGAGTGCATGAACAGTAGGGCAGCTACTGCTCAGGCGGTGCTCTGAGCTTCTCCTGCAGGCATTAATAGGCTGCATCAAACCAAACTCTGTGTCCTAAAGCAAGCAAAAGCAAGCAGGACATGGCACTGACATTATCTTTAGGATGAGTTGTCTAAAGTATTGTTACCACGGAAACAAGGCATACATTTATCCTTTACACTTTATACCTCCATATAAACTGATCCACGGGAGAAAATCACTTGTCTGTGTTTTGCCCTGAGTACCTGAACCATGCAACAGGTCACAAAGAGATCTTGATTTTTAGGCAGTCATCAAGTGACAGTCATCAATCTCCCAAGGGAATCCGTGGATTTCCCTGCACTGGACAGTTTTAAGCCTCTGCTTGACAGAGTGCTGGGCCAGCTCATTTCAGCTCCACCATCACCTAAAAAGGAAGGAGCAGATGATCCTTGGGGTCCCTTGTTGGCATTCTGTGATCCTAACATGCCAGCAGAAGTGCAGCACCAGGTCTGAAATCACTTTCACACGAAGTATTTTGCATTTCAGTTGCTTGCACGTGAAGTATTTTGTAGTTCAATTACTTGCACATGAAATATTTTGCATTTCAGTCACTTGCACATGAAGTATTTTGCAGTTCAGTTGCTTGCACATGAAATATTTTGCATTTCAGTCACTTGCACGTGAAGTATTTTGTAGTTCAATTGCTTGCACATGAAATATTTTGCATTTCAGTCACTTGCACATGAAGTATTTTGCAGTTCAGTTGCTTGCACATGAAATATTTTGCATTTCAACCACTTGCATGTGAAATATTTTGCATTTCTCCTTTAGTGCAGGACACAAATTCCCACCTCCTGGATGTGTGTGTGAGGCTCAGGGGTAGGGAGAGCTGCTTCAAAACTCTTTGGCAAAACTCCCTACAAACTTTTTTCATTGTTTTACCTTTTTGTCTTTCAGTACAATCAGAAAAAAAGATTAGAGAAATAGAATAAAGAGACAGAAAAGTACAACTAAAAAAGAAAAAGAAGTACCATAAAAAATGGAGAAGTAGGGGAAAAAAAAGTCCTGTGGCCCAGGTTTCAATGTTCAGGTTACAGAGACACTAAATTGTGTTTCTTTGTGCATGAGTTCAATCTCAGCGGGAAAGCTCAGCTGAAGCAAGCATGCCTAAAGCTGTCAGATTTCCTGTCACCATCGCTGGTTTTATTTAGTAACCAAAGCAATTTGCACCATCCCAGGGCTGTCAAATGCCAGTAGAAGTCTTCATTAACCTCAATCTCTTCAGGCTCCTCAGGTGCTTTGTGAAGAGGGAAAGGAGCATTTAAGAGGCTGTGGCAGAAATGAGTCTGGTAGAGGCATTTACCTTAGATATAGGACATCAGCACCATGAATGGCTCCAGGACAATGGCTGGATGCTGCCTTTTGATTTCTCCTAGCAGGGCTGCTGGCTGCAGAGGGTAACTGGCTTGTGCTTGGGAAGAATGGGTCCGGTTTTCAGAGCCACTGTGACCCTGACAGCTGTCAGCTAGCATTAAAAATAAAGGAACAACCCAAAGTACAAATCAGCAGTGAAGTTTGGCTGCCAGATGTGGGTAGTGTGAATAACTCCTAGTAGATGCACAGCCCAAACAGATTAGAGTTGGGAAAACCTGGAAGTTTAGATGATGTTGCAAAACTCTTCTGTCAGCCTCCCTTTGGGGATAGTGATCCAAAGGGAAAATTCCTGATGCCACCCAAAAAAACAGGGATGCAGTGATTCCAGCAATGCCTTCCTGAACACATGCACTTTGCCTGGAGAAGCAGGTAAAAATGGGAAGCTGTCTTACCTCTGTCTTGTGCAGGATGATTTCCAGCTGCTGCCTGGAGTTTCTGGCATGTAGTTGGGCTCTTTACATTCCCTGGCAGGCAGGACCAAACCTCCTTAGCAGCTTTCATCTCTTGAACAGGCTCTCCCCAGCAATGGTCTTGCAAAGCACTGTGCCTACATCTCCCTCTCTCTTTCCCTTGTCTGTTCACTCTCACACTAGTGGCTTCCAATGCCCAATGAATTAAATGCTCTGCTCAGAGCCTCACCAGGGAGAATTAACCCTTTCTACCAAATAGGAAACCAGCTGATCTCCTATCCAGGCAGGAAACTGGGTTGTGCAGCAGGCAGGAGCAGTGACTTTGGAGTGGAGAAGGTCGTCTCCTAGCTGGTTAGCATTCAGCCAAGTCTGTCCTGCTGCAGGAATGCATTCCTGGGGATGTTCTCCTTGTACATGCCATGCTTTACGTCTTGCCTGAGAGCTTTTTCAAGTGTCTCTGGCAGGAAGGCTCCTCCTGGAAGGCAGCATCCCATTTACTTCATTTTGGTACAGTGATGAATACTGCACTGCAATGTTTTTCATGGCCCAAGGCTTTAAAATTCACATCCCCGTGATTTCAAAGGTCTGCTTGGGCAACATTTTGTTGTGTGGGAAGATGGATTGCAGAGAAAATGGATTGGTGGTCTTTCAGTTGAGATTCTTTTCAGCTGTGGAGCAGATGCCCATTCCAGCTGTCCTGGCCACTAAATGGACTGTTTGTATCTTACAAATGACAGAAGGTAGTTCCATTTTCCCAGGAAAGAGGTTCAGACCAGAATTCTTGCCTTATGTTCAGATGGAACCTCCTGGGCTCAGGTTTGTGCCTGTTGCCCACCTGTCCTGTCACCAGGCACCACTGAAAAGAGTCTGATCCCATCCTCTTGCCCCTCACCCTTCAGCATTGATCAGATCCCCCAGATCACAGCCCCAGGTCCCTCAGCCTTTCCTTGTAGGATTCAGGCACAGATTGTGTTTGATTTGAAGGGACCCTCAAAAGTAATCTTGTCCAATTCCCCCTGAAGTGAGCAGGGACGCTTCCAACTAGATCAGGCTGCCCAGGGCCACATCAAGGCTGAACGATGCTCCAGTCCCCTCAGCACCTTTGCAGCCCTTTGTATCCAGATCATGACAACCAAATCTACCACCAGTTCAAGTCAATTAGAAGTTTTCCCTGTTGAGAAGTGCTTTGGCTCTGTCAAAACGCCACAGCCTGTTCTGAAGTGTCAGGTTTGTGGCATTTCCCTCTGTGTCTCTGCTCAGTGTGTGATTATATTGCAGCTCATCTGTCAGGTTTATTAGGAGGCTTAACTGGATTGCATTAGCTGGCCTTTGAGCCGTCCAGGCCAGCTGAGAATGCAATCAGTCCAAACATCCAAACACATTAAGGCTATGGACACAGGGCAATTTATGGAGATGGCTAATTACCTGTTGTCTGCAGAAAGGACATTTCCTTGCTTGAGAATGGATGAATAATGGCTGAGATGAAAAGGAACAGCACTGCAAAAATGCTGTTGGCAGGGTTGGAGAGAAAAGACAATGGCAAGGTATGAATGTTCCTGTTGTTAAGAGTCTCCACTGGAAGAATGAATCCTGTGCCAGAACACAGCCCATGGAGTGTGGCCAGCAGGGCAGGAAAGGGGATTCTGTGCCTTTAGTCTGCTCTGCTGAGACCTCACCTCCAATCCTGCTTCCAGTTCTGGAGTTCCCAGCATCAGAAGGACACAGAGCCGGTGGAAAGAGTCCAGAGAAGGCCACAAAGATGATCCAAGGGCTGGAGCAGCTCTGCTGTGAGGACAGGCTGAGGGAGCTGGGGGTGTGCAGCCTGCAGAAGAGGAGGCTCAGGGCAGAGCTCATTGCTGTCTGCAGCTCCCTGAAGGGAGGCTGTAGCCAGGTGGGGTTGGGCTCTGCTTCCAGGCACCCAGCAACAGAACAAGGGGACAGAGTCTCAAGTTGTGCCAGGGCAGGTTCAGGCTGGATGTTAGGAGGAAGTTGTTGTCAGAGAGAGTGATTGGCATTGGAATGGGCTGCCCAGGGAGGTGGTGGAGTTGCCGTGCCTGGAGGTGTTGAAGCCAAGCCTGGCTGGGGCACTTAGTGCCATGGTCTGGTTGGTTGGTCAGGGCTGGGTGCTAGGTTGGGCTGGATGAGCTTGGAGGTCTCTTCCAACCTGCTTGATTCTGTGATTATGTGGTTTTAAGCTGAGGAAGACCAGGGTTAGACTGGAGCTGAGGAAGAAATTCTTCAGTACAAGGTGGTGAGAGTCTGGCACAGGCTGCCCAGGGAGGCTGTGGCTGCCTTCTCCCTGGGGATGTTCAAGGCCAGGTTGGGTGAAGCCTTGAGCAGCTGAGTCTAGTTGAGAGGTGTCCCTGCCTATGGTGGAGAGGTTGGAGAAGATGAGCTCTGAGGTCCCTCCCAACCTGAGCCATTCTGTCATTCCATGCTGCCACCAGCACTCAAGAAGTGGTCCTCACTTTGTCAGATTTTCATGTGGTTCTTAGAAGATACTGAGTCTGTAAGCAGGGTTTGATAATGTGGCATCTGAGGTTTCTAGGCAATCAGGATACTGCATGAGATGGTCATTTTAAGTACTAATTGCTGTCAGTGTTTCATTTCACCCACTACTGGTCTGCATCTGACAGTGTGGCTCCCTCGTGGCTGCAGATCACGCTCGTGACACCCGTGGAGCACATTTGCTAGGTTGTGTTAGGCATACACAGCACTGACCTGGAGATGAAAGCACAACTGAGGGGCATAACAAAACACAAAGCAGGAGTGCAGTCATTAACATCCTCCTGTGTTTCCTGCTCCCTCCTACACTCCCCCTCTGGCTTTACATTTATTCTGATACAGCTGGGGGGTGGGAGTGGTGAGACAACTTATTATCAGATACTGTTCTTAATTTCCTCTGCAGTCTTGGGGGGGGAGGGAATCCTTAATGCCAGTTTGTTCTTCCATCTCTTGGCTGTTTGGAACTGTGTAAGGAACATACAAAGCCAAACCTGCATGGGTTGGCAGGTAGGACACTGAAGACATGGCTCGTCTGGAGGTCAGACTCCATATTCTACTGCAGAACAAGCACTTGGTCGTCCTCAGGGACACAGAGGAGACTTGTCAGGGTCTCAGGCAGGTTCTGGCATGTGCATCATGTACCCAAAATAAACTTGGAGGAGAAATGAATTGAAGGTTCAGTAGCTACATGGCTTTTAGATGTGTATGTTAAACATCTGTGTGGAGATGTGGAAACCAGAGGGCAGGGAAGGCCAAGGCTGAGCAGTGGCAGCTGCCCAAGAGAAGCTATTTTCTCCCCTGCACATCTATTGCCTTTCCATTGTGAGAAACTGAAAACAGCCTCACTAAGCTCAGGAGTGCTTTCCACTCACTGCTGACATCTCTTTGGGTCTGGCTCACGTTCTCTAACCATGGCATTTGGGATGGCAGTTTGTTCCCACCTGTCCTCCTACATCCCCAACTGCTGAGTGCTACCAGCAACATCATCCCCACTGTGTTTATCTTCTACCCTCCAAGCACTTCTGTGACCACACAAACAGATGGTCCTGAACTTGGGGTTTCAGAGTTGAGGCAGGGACAGGACTCTATATTCTTTGGCACCCTCCAGAGCAAATAATAGACTCAAAGAATGGTTTAGGTTGGAAGGGACCTCAAAGCTCAGCCAGTTCCAACCCCCCTGCCATAGGCAGGGACACCTCTCACTAGAACAGGTCACTCAAGGCCTCATCCAGCCTGGTCCTGAACACCTGCAGGGAGGTTGTGGAGCACAGAAGCACCCAATGTGCTCTCCACAACCTCCCTGGGCAACCTGTGCCAGTATCTCACCACCCTCACTAGAAAGAACCTGTTCCTAACATCCAGTTTAAATCCCCCCTTTGCCAGTTCAAACCATTACTCCTCATCCTGTCATTACAAGACCTTGTCAATAGTCCCTCCCCAGCCCTCCTGTAGCCCACTTCAGATACTGGAAGGCCACTCTGAGGTCTCCTCCAAGCCTTCTCTTCTCCAGGCTGCAGAGCCCCAACTCTTGTAGCCTGTCCTCATAGCAGAGCTGCTGCAGCCCTCTGAGCACCTTGGTGGCCCTAATGAATATGAAAAAGTCATTCCTGGAAGCCACAGCAGGAGGAGGAGGAGGAGAAAGAGCTTGCTGAATCCCACAGCTTTGGAGTGCTGTGGCTTCTAAGTAATGAGTCTCTTTCCTTAAGGTGTCGTTGAGTAATGGCTGACTGAACCTCCAGCTCCCAACATAGGCCACTTGAGCTGAAACATGACTTAAACAGCCAAGGCTCCTCAGGCAGACTGCAGTGCCAGTGATAATTTCATCTAGCACATGAAATTAATGCTGACAGCAGCTCCTCTGAGCCCTGGCAAATTGGAAATTGCTGGATGCAGACACAGTGCAATGATAACAGAGTTAATCTTCCAGAGGGAAATGGCAGTAAAAGAAATGGCTTTTAGATGATCTGGCATTAAAGCGAAACATCTGCCTCTGCCAGTGGAGTGGGATGGCCTCACTTGTGCACAAGTAACCTCATTAAAGTGCCTGGGTTTGCAGGGCTGTGAGCCAGGGCCAAACTTCCACCATCATCTCAATCTGGGAAGCACAATGAATGAGGCTGAAAGTCAGGAAGATGACTTCCCAGGCAGCATGTTCACTGCCCGGGGAGGTGGTGGAGTCATCATCCCTGGAGGGGAGTTTAAAAGGAGGCTGATGAGGCACTTAGTGCCATGGCTTAGTTAATCAGAAGGGATAGGTGAGAGGTTGGACTGGATGATCTCAGAGGCCTTTTCCAATCTGGTTAATTCTGGGAATCTGAGATTCAAACATACATTTGATCAGTAGCTGATGTGCTTAGAGTCTCTTAATACCTGGGAGCAAATCATTAACTGAAATAGAAGTAAACAGGAGTGATGTGATTTTAAAGGGAAAAAAGTCACAGGATGTTGGGGTTGGAAGGGACCCAAAGAGATTGTTGAGTACAACTCCCCCTGCCAGAGCAGGACCTAGCTCAGAATCTAGCTCAGGTCACACAGGAACACATCCAGACAGGCCTTGAAAGGCTCCAGAGAAGGAGACTCCACAACTTCTCTGGGCAGCCTGTGCCAGTGCTCTGGGACCCTTCCAGGAAAGAAGTTCCCCCTTGTGTTGAGCTGCAGCCTCCAGTGCTGCAGCTTCCATCCCTTGCTCCTTGTCCTATCCCAGGGAGCAGTGGGCAGAGCCTATCCTCCTCCTCCTGACCCCCAACCCTCAGATGTTTATAACCATTGATTAAATCCCCTCTCAGTCTTCACTTCTCCAGACTAAACAGCCCCAGATCCCTCAGCCTCTCCTCATCAGGCAGTGCTCCAGTCCCCTCATCATCCTCCTAGCCTTCCCTTGGACTCTCTCCATCAGATCCCTGTCCCTATTCAACTGGGGAGCCCAAAACTGAACACATGAAGTTATGTGAGATTGGCAAAAGTCCATCCCTGGAGATCTTTAAGGCCAGGCTGGATGGGGCTCTGAGCAGCCTGTAGTGTGAGGTGTCCCTGCCCATGGCAGGGGGCTTGGAACTGGCTGATCCTTGAAGTCCCTTCCAGCTCTGACAATTCTATAATTCAATTCTATGAGTCTAAACAAGTCAAAGCTGAGCTGTCTGCACTCTGAGGTAAAGCTTCCAGTTGAATATTCCATTCCAACCCATTCAGCCATCATTCCTAAGCTGTTCTTTTCCAGCTGGACAGCAGAGCATAAGGTGAGGAAACTTCTCTTATGTAGCTGTATTTGTGGTGCAAATCCTCTCACATCTGCATCAAACCCAAACCTCAACCACTGCTTCTCAAACATTTCAGCATGACACACAAAGAAATCCCTGCCTGATGATTACTTCTGGAAGGAAAAGGAGCAGTTTACATCCTTCAGCTGGCAAATGGCAGCAGCAGTTGGTTAAGGATGTCTCATTTCATGCTTGGAAAGAAATGATCCTGGGGCATCCTGGTGCCAATTAGGAGCAAAGAAATACTGCTCGGTCTCAGAAGGATTAAAAGCAGAGTAACTTCTCTGGAATTTCAAGCAGGTTGGAAAAGTCCTCCAAGCTCATCAAGTTGAACCTATCACCCAGCCCTATCCAATCAACCAGACCATGGCACTAAGTGCCTCATCCAAGCTTTGAAAGGAATGAAGCCCAAACTTCCCTGTGCTCCCAGGGAAGGGAAAAAGGAGCGTGCAGAGAAGAAAGAAAGATGGAAGGGTAGGGCTGGTATCAGTGCCTGTTGGGTTGGTCGCAGGGCTGCTGAAAGAAGCTGCCTCTCAGAAAGCAAGGCAACAACAAAGGCATTTCCCTTTGCCTTTCATCCTAATCAAAGCAGGAGAGCAGTTCTCAGCAGCGCTTTAATCTTTGTTTTCAATAGCACTTCCCATTTGTCTCCCCGCTTGTATTATCACACTCCAAAAGCATGGAGAGCTTTGACTTGCAGCAGATAAAACAAACACACCAGGCTGGTTCGGGCCCCACCTCACTGTTTCCTTTTTGCACAGCATCAGGCATTCTGTTTCCCAAGTGAGCTGTAGGCTCCCAGTGCGCAGCAGCAACACCAAACCATGCAGAAGTTGAGAGAGCAGCACTGGCTACCTCGGGCAGCTTGGAGCCTCAGCTGGGCAGGGAGCTGGGCCACCTAAATGGAGACAGAACAAGGGGGAATGGCTTCAAGCTGGGGCTGGGGAGGTTTAAATTGGACATGAGGATAAAGTTTTTTCACGGAGAGAGTGGTCAGAGACTGGAATGAGCTGCCCAGGGAGGTTGGTTGAGTCACTGACCCTGGATGTATTTAAGGGTTGTTTGGGCATGGTGCTTAGGGATATGGTTTAAGATGAATCTTGAAGAGTAAGGTTTTAGATTGTCCCTGCCCATGGCAGGGGAGTTGGAACTAGGTGATCCCAGTGGTCCCTTCCAACCCTGACTGATCCTATGATTCTATATTCTGGGCTCCTCAGTTCAAGAGAGATGTTGAGGTGCTGGAAGGTGTCCAGAGAAGGGCAGCAAGGCTGGGGAGGGGCCTGGAGCACAGCCCTGTGAGGAGAGGCTGAGGGAGCTGGGGGTGTGCAGCCTGCAGAAGAGGAGGCTCAGGGCAGAGCTCNTATGATTTGGTGATCCTGAGGGTCTTTTCCAACCTGGATGTTTCTGTGATTCTGTGACTCATTTCAACTCCACTATCACCTGGAAAGGTTGGAGCAGATGATCCTCGGGGTCCCTTCCAACCTGGCATTCCAAGGTTCTCTTACTCTATGATCTTTGTGCTGCCTCTGATCCAGGCTGTCCCTACTGGTGATGGAGCTGCCTCTAGACCAGCAAACAGAGCCCGTTTGGAGAATGCGAGATCAGAGGATGTTAGGGGTTGGAAGGGACCTCCATAGGTCATGGAGTCCAACCCCCCCTGCCAGAGCAAGATGTGGATTCTCATGGGCTCTCGTGAGTGCTCAACCATCACTGCCTCCAGCCCTGACCTCCTGCCTGTACATTGATCACTTCTTGATTAGCTCATGCTCCAGAGCTGTCTTTTGTGCACCAACATCCACGAGTCTGAAAAGTATTTAGCAAGCTTTTGTAGATACCTCCAGCTGAGAGGTTATCTCCACTGTCTGCACTGGCCAGCTGAGACACAGGCATCTGCAACTCCAAGGTGAAGTCTGGGGTAGAGCTGCCTGTGTGTCCCAGATAAGAGGGTATTAGTCTCTAGGTTGGATGGTTCATCTCTGTTGGGTCTCATCCTCTATATTATCTCTGTTCCCTGGGTTAGAAAAACAATTTGCTTGGCATTTGTACTGCTCCACTCCCCTGTATTGGTGCTGACTGTTGCAAAGCCACTAGGTTATGACAAGGGCAGTTCCTTCCACGCAGGAGTGGCTCATCTGAGTGGTGCAGTACAGACAGCTCTTCAGAAACACAAGTGTTGCTTTTGCCTGATCTTTTTACTTGGCCCATAAAGGATAAAGCCACTTATCCAGGGCTGTTAATCATAAACTGCAAGCTGCTGGCATGTTTTCCTTCACTGTGATTTGAAACCATGTGCTAGAATGAGTTCCTTTTAGCAAGACAAAACACTTTCTTCACAAAGGAGAAAATGAGGGGAGACAGACTAGAAGAAATTCTTGACAGTGAGGCTAGTGAGACACTGGCACAGGTTACCCAGCGAGGCTGTGGATGCCTCCTCCCTGGAGGTGTCCAAGGCCAGGTTGAGCAGCCTGGGCTAGTGGAAGGTGTCCCCTCCTGAGGCAGGGGATTGGACCTAGATGATCCAAGCCATTCTATGAACCTCTGAGAAGCAGAGTTGACAAACAACCACATCCTTTCTGAAGGGCACTGGACATTGCAGTTTGCCTTCTCATAGCTTTCTTGGTCAGTTTTGTTTCACTGCCTAAGCATTCTGCTTCTAACCTTGCTGTGCCATGTGCAGTGCCTATGTCCATTGCATATTTGTTATCTTTCCCCTTACTCTTACAATCCCCACAACAAAACTAGATAGAAATCATAGAATCAGCCAGGTTGGAAAAGACCTCTAGGGTCATTGAGTCCAACCTATCGCCTAACCCTTCTGGTTAACTAACCCATGGCACTGCCCCATGCAGCCTCACCTTAAACACCTCCAGGGATTTATGTGTCAAAGTCTTTCAGCTAAGAATCACAGAATGGCTCAGGTTGGGAGGGAGCTCAGAGATCATCTCCTCCAGCCTCCCCACTATGGGCAGGGACACCTCTCAGCAGACTCAGATGCTCAGGAAGCATCCACAGCCTTCCTGGGCAGCCTGTTCCAGAGTCTCACCACCCTCCTACTGAATAACTTCTTCCTCAGCTCCAGTCTCACCTTGCTTTTCCTCAGCTTCAAACCATCCCCCCTGTCCTGTCTCTGGACACCCTCAAGGGAAGTTCCTCTGCATGCTTGAATCACAGCATCACAGGATTACAGAGTCACAGAGTTAACCAGGTTGGAAAAGACCTCTGAGATCATCAAGTCCAAGCTATCACCTAACCCTTCTAATTAACTAAACTCTCGCACTAAGTGCCTCACCCAGCCTCCTTTTAAACACCTCCTGAATGGGGACTCCACCACCTCCCTGGGCAGTGAACATGCAGCCTGGGAGGTCTTGAATGGCTGTGTTTGCATGTTGATACTTTGCTCTGCCACCATCATGGCTGGATAAAAATGAAAAGATCTCCTCTGTGGCCTGATGGAATCCACCCAATCCATGAGAGCCTTTCCTTTTACATGTGTCTGGATATAGCTGTGCTTCAGCCTTCAGCCTGTGTTGTGACACAGGCTTAAGAGAGCACCAAGATCTCTCAAAGTTGCTGTACTCAGACTTTCAGTCTCATTCATTGTGCTCCCAGATTGAGATGATGGTGGAAGTCTGGCCCTGGCTCACAGCCCTGCAAACCCAGGCACTTTAATGAGTTCCAATGGGCAATCAGTCCTTCCATGTAGAACTTCTTCCTAACCTCCATCCAGAGATTGGGAAAGCCCCCAGGAGACAAATTAGTGTATGCTACAGCTCGATGCCTCTCGCTTCAGCCTGGCCTTCAGCTTTTTCAGTTCAGTGCTGTTATCAATTCTCAGCCCATAGTCTGTGACCTTCCAGGCCTCTTCGTAATGCTGCCTCTCAAAACTGGATTGGGCAACCTTATGAAATGCCTTGGTCAAAACATCCCTGCCAGGAGCGTTCATGATGCTGCACAAGGCCAGGGATTCCTCGAGCTGCAGCGCCTGGATGTACTGCTGCACCGCTGCCTCCTCCTCGGCCGCGCACAGCAGCAGCCGGCCCTTGGCGCACAGGTCCTCCACTTGGGTTTTGAGGCTGCTGGAGCTGTGCTGCTGGATCACTTTCTCCATGTCTTTTAAGGCATCATCGTAGCTTTTCAGGTGCATGAGGCAAGCAGCTCTCTGTCGCAGGTACCTTGGGTTGTCTTTGCTGGCCAGGACAGCCAGGGTGTAGTAACCCAGAGCCTTCTCGTAGCGGCGGCTCTTGGTCAGCGCATTTGCTTCCTGGGCTGCTGCCTGGGGGGAGAGAAAGTGACTTCATGTTACTTATTGCTCTGCTCACTGCTCTCTGGGGGAGGACAAGGAGTAATGGATGGAAGCTGCAGCACAGGAGGTTGCAGCTCAACACAAGAGGGAGCTTCTTTCCTGGAAGGGTCCCAGAGCACTGGCACAGGCTGCCCAGAGAGGTTGTGGAGTCTCCTTCTCTGGAGCCTTTCAAGGCCTGTCTGGATGTGTTCCTGTGTGACCTGAGCTACATTGTGTGGTCCTGCTCTGGCAGAGGGGTTGGACTGGATGATCTCTTTGGGTCCCTTCCAACCCCTGACATCCTGTGACTTTATTCTCCTCAAAATCACACCACTCCTATTTACTTCTGCTTCAGTTAATGTGTTCCTATGTGACCTGAACTAGATTGGATGGTCCTACTCTGGCAGGGGGGTTGGACTTGATCTCTTCTGACCCCTGATATCCTGTGATCCTGTGATTACAAGTGGAAAAAGTAAAGTATCTAGTCTGGACACAGGTAGACACAGACTCAAAGAGATCTTGGGTTCTTTTTCAAGTGCTGAATTTTGCTTCTAGCTGGAGAAGATACATAAGGGGATATGGAACAGGTTGCCCAGGGAGGCTGTGGATGTTCCCTCCCTGGAGGTGTTCAAGGCCAGGTTGAATGAGACCTTGAGTGATCTGTTCTAGTGGGAGGTGTCCCTGCCTATGGCAGGGGGTTGGAACTGGCTGAGCTTTGAGGTCCTTTCTAAGCTAAACCACTCTATGATTCTATTCTATGAAATCTTGTAGTGGTGTTCCAGTACCTTAAAGGGATCTACAAGAAAGCAGGGGAGGGACATTGGAGAAGGGCTTGGAGTGACAGGATGAGAGGGGTTGGATTGAAGCTTGTGGAGGGCAGATTTGGACTGGAGATTAGGAAGAAATTCTTTCCAGTGGGGGTGAGGAGACACTGGAACAGGTTGCCCAGGGAGGCTGTGGATCACAGAAGCACAGAATGAACACCTCCAGGGAGGCTGTGGATCACAGAAGCACAGAATGAACACCTCCAGGGAGGCTGTGGATCACAGAAGCACAGAATGAACACTTCCAGGGAGGTTGTGGATCACAGAACCACATCTTCCTGGAGGTGTTTAAGGTCAGATTGGATGAGTCCTTGAGCAACCTGGGCTGGTGGGAGGTGTCCCTGCCTATGGCAGGGACTGAAACTGGATGATCTTGAAGGTCATTCCAATCCAAACCATTCTATGGCTCTGTGAGTAGAGTTGGCAGACGTGTGGGATGCAGATATAAACGTCATGGCTCAATGGCACTTGCTGTTACCTCCAGACTTTCTGAACCACTTTCTCTCTGTCTCACCAGAAGTTACTTAGAACATTCTAAGAAATGGCTGAGAAAATTCCTCTGCAGTTGTTTACTTTCCTTGGGAGTGATGAGAACTGAAGACTTGAATGACCTGGGGGTCAAGAGAGAGGAGACAAACTCTTCTCAGTTGCACCCTGTGACAGGACAAGGGGCAGTGGATATAAACTACAGCACAGGAAGTTCCAGCTCAAGATGAGGAAGACTTCTTTACTGTAAGGGTCAGAGAGCACTGGCACAGGCTGCCCAGAGAGGTTGTGGAGTCTTCTTCTCTGGAGACTTTCCAGCCCTGTCTGGACGTGTTCCTGTGTGACCTGAGCTAGATTGGATGGTCCTGCTCTGGCAGGAGGGTTGGACTGGATGATCTCTTTGGGAACCTTCCAACCTCTGACATCCTGTGACTTTATTCCCCTTAAAATCACACCACTCCTGTTTACTTCTATTTCAGTTAATGTGCTCCTATGTGACCTGAGCTAGATTGGATGGTCCTACTCTGGCAGGAGGGTTGGACTGGATGATCTCTGGAGGTCCCTTCCAACCTCTGACATCCTGTGAGCCTCAAATCAAACAGTGTTCTCTCCGTGAGACCAAATTTCAGGCCAATAAATAGCCCCATGTGCTGCCCCACAGGTATCTCCATGTGCTAAGAAGGAAGGTTGGTCCTGCTCAAGTCTCTCCAAGCTGTAAGAAAAACTGGCCAGCTGATGTCGGCTTTGCTAATCTGAAATGCAAGGGAACTGTCTGCCCTTGTCTGAAGGGAAAAGCAGCAAGAAGAAAATGGAGAAAGCAGAAAGGAACCCCAAGAAGGTCAGTAAAGACAAATCCATCAGAACTATTTGCCTGGAATGGGTTTCTCATTATTTCCCTGTATTGGTAACAAACAGAGCTCTTAACCTGCCACAGCAGAGTGAACATTCCAGTTACAGAGAAGGCTGCCACCAGCAGCTGAGCTCTTAGAGAAGGCTGAGATGAGCAGGCTGAGCCTTCAGGCACAGGAGAAGTCTCACACCTTGCATTGGCTGCTTGTGGCTCCCAAGGATTCAGTTAGCCCAGCCACTGCCTCACATCCCTGTGTGCCTTTTCCTTTGGTGCTGGCTTAGCCTGGAGTTGGTTCTGGTTAAGAGAAGCAAGGCAAGCAGGTGGTGGATGAAATGGGTCCATGTCACAGGGCAAGTAATAGAATCATAGGATCAAACAGGTTGGAAGAGACCTCCAAGCTCATCCAGTGCAATCTATTACCCAGCCCTATCCAATCAACCAGACCATGGCACTAAGTGCCCCAGCCAGGCTTGGCTTCAACACCTCCAGGGATGGCGACTCCACCACCTCCCTGGGCAGCCCATTCCAATGCCAATCACTCTCTCTGCCAACAACTTCCTTCTAACATCATAGAATCATAGAATCATAGAATGGTTTAGGTTGGAAGGGACCTCAAGGATCATCCAGCTCCAACCCCCTGCCACAGGCAGGGACACCTCCCACTAGAGCAGCTCGCCCAAGGCCTCATCCAGCCTGACCTTAAACACCTCCAGGGAGGAAGCATCCACAACCTCCCTGGGCAACCCATTCCAGTGCCTTACCACCCTCACTGTAAAGAACTTCCTCCTAACATCCAGTCTAAATCTCCCCTCT
>WAAF01004507.1:271827-309190 GCA_013400475.1 Tricholaema leucomelas
AGAGGGCTGCAGCAGCTCTGCTGTGAGCACAGACTGAAAGAGTTTGGGCTGTGCAGGCTGGAGAAGAGGAGGCTCCCAGGTGACCTTCTTGTGGCCTGCCAGGATCTGAAGGGGGCTACAAAAAAGCTGGGGAGGGACTTTTTAGGCTGTCAGGGAATGCCAGGACTGGGGGGAATGGAGCAAAGCTGGAGGTGGGGAGAGTCAGGCTGGAGGTGACGAGGAAGTTGTTGAGCATGAGAGTGGTGAGAGGCTGGACTGGGTTGCCCAGGGAGGTGGTTGAGGCCCCATGGCTGGAGGTGTTTAAGGCCAGGCTGGCTGAGGCTGTGGGCAGCCTGCTCTAGGGTAGGGTGTCCCTGGGCATGGCAGGGGGTTTGGAACTGGCTGCTCCTTGTTGTCCCTTCCAACCCTGACTGATTCTATGATTTCTGTGGTTCTGTAATTCTGACACAGACCACAAGAGGTTTTGCCCCCATTGTGGTGGGATTCAGCTTTGGCTATGCCGTGGGATGTCAGCAGGCAGCAGAATGCACAGCTCTGGGGATCAGGCCTAGGAGCTGGTGATCAGTCATGCATTTAACCTCTGACATAGGAAACTGAAGGGTTGAAGCTGCTCTAGCAGTAAGCAAACTCCCTTCCTCTGACCTTTTGCAGCTTAATAAATCTTTCAGGCTCCTATTCCCGTGGGGCTCTCCCAGTTGTTTACAAATCTCTTAGCATGGGACCCCTCAGACAATAAATAATGGAAGAACTTTACTGCTTTGTTTGCCACGTGAAAAAAAAACCCAACCAAACAACAAGCCTGAGTACATCAAGGAGCTCTCCTTCCTCCACCCTTTCCTATTCATCTTAGGTAGGATTATTTTTAGCTTCTCAGCCCCGACTCCAGGAGGATGCTGACACATTTCTAGCATGCCTGCAACCTCCCAAGGCTCTCAGACAGCTTTGCTGCATGCGGTGCTGAGACTAAGGGCTGAGTGTCAAGCACTAAACTCTTCTCTGCTCCAGGCTCCTTGTGTGTGCTGTGGAGGGAGCAGAAAGGAGACTCTCCCCTAGACTCTAGTTAGGGGCTGTGGCAAGTTAAGGCCATAATAAAGGGGTTTGGCACTAATTCTCTCTGAGCTTTTTTTACTGAGATCTTCCTTTCACACCCTAACTAAAATAACCTTCCAGGCTAAAGGAAGTCCTGCTGGAAAATCCTTTGAGACACTGGGCAGGTGAATTAACCAATTCCTTCCCCATTCCAGTGAGATACAAACTTGTTTTTTGGTCAGAAGTTCTGTGTTGAAAAGTTGTGTGTTGAAAATGGCACCAATCAGTGCTAAACCAAATCAGCCTCAGTGCATCTTTGAGGATCAGAGAATGTGGAAAGGCTCCCAGGTGCCTGTGTCCAAGTGTTTACTCATAGAATGCCTCAGGTTGGGAGAGTCCTCACATCATCTCCAGCCTCTCCACCATGGGCAGGGACACCTCTCAACTAGACTCAGCTTCTCAAGGCTTCATCCAACCTAGCCTTGAACACCTCCCAGGGAGGAAGCATCCACAACTTCCCTGGGCAGCCTGTTCCAGACTCTCACTATCCTTGTACTGAAGAACTTCTTCCTCAGCTCCAGTCTCACCCTGCTCTGCCTCAGCTTCAAACCATTCCTCCTTGGCCTATCTTTAGACACCCACAGGAAGAGTCCCTCTGCAGCCTTCCTGTGGGATCCCTTCAGGATCCACTGCTGCCTAAAAAAGGCAGAACCAAAATGGCCTTTGCATTTGGAAGGTTTCAGTGACCTGTAGCACTAGGGAGCTCCTAATACTTCAGGGCAGTTTAAGCTGTATCCCCTCCAAAAACAAAATTAGGAGTTTTTTTCTTCTCTTTTGTTTTTCCCTTCCCCACCCCCCCCCTTTTTTTTTTTTTTTTTTTTTTTTTNGGGACACAGTCTCAAGTTGTGCCAGGGGAGGTCTAGGCTGGATGTTAGGAGGAAGTTGTTGTCAGAGAGAGTGATTGGCATTGGAATGGGCTGCCCAGGGAGGTGGTGGAGTCGCTGTCCCTGGAGGTGTTGAAGCCAAGCCTGGCTGGAGCACTTAGTGCCATGGTCTGGTTGCTTGGCCAGGGCTGGGTGCTAGGTTGGACTGGCTGAGCTTGGAGGTCTCTTCCAACCTGCTTGATTCTGTGATTCTTATTGGCAGCATACAAAACAAAATCCCTCCTGAGTTTATTTTTCAGTAAGCAGCATGATGGACTTAGCTGTGAGCCCTCCACACAGAGCAAAGGATGTGGCAGCAAGGGAAACGCAGCTGCAAGGTGTACCTTCAAGTGCAGACACCACCTGTGGGCCTCCACAGACACGTTCTTGATTGTTCCTTTCCCAGCTTCCCCTAGTGAAAGACTGCAAATTGCTTCTGGAATCTTCAAACTCTTCCCCATCTGCCCAAACTTCTGCATTATTCAGAAGAGAGGGACTCTTTCCCCTGTAATGGGGTCTACCTAGGGACTGCTAAATTAATACTTGTTTACTTATATCCTCCTGCTGTTTTGCTAAACTGCATCCAAAGTGCTCCTCTCAAGATGCATTAAGTACCTCAGCATGTTGTTTGTTTATAACCTGGGAGAAAGCAGAACAATATAGCTCCTCACCAGGGTGCATGCCATCTCCAAATTGAATAAAAGGAAGCAAACTGATTCTCAGAACACAGAATTGTATCAGAAGCAGAATTGCAGATGCTTGAGTGAGTGTTAAAGCTCCTCACTGGTGACCTGACCTTGCCTGTTGTCTTATCAGGGAGGCTTTCTCAGAGCTGGGTGTGCTCTGGGAGAGAAATTTGGGGCAGGGGGAGTACTGCAAAGGCCATCCTGGGGTGGAGTGAGTAGAGCAATGTGCATTTCACAGAATCACAGAGTTAACCCAGTTGGAAAACACCTCTAGGATCATTGAGTGTTCAAGAGAAGACTGGATGGGGCACTTAGTGCCATGGTCTAGTTGACTGGATAGGGCTGGGTGCTAAGTTGGACTGGATGAGCTTGGAGGTCTCTTCCAACCTGACTGATTGATACTATGAATCAGAAGGGTTAGGTCATAGAATAACTAACCCATGGCACTAAGTGCCTCACCCAGCCTCCTCTTAAGCACCTCCAGGGATGGTGACTCCACCACCTCCCTGCGCAGTGAACATGCAGCCTGGGAAGTCATCTTCCTGACTTTCAGTGTCACTCATTGTGCTTTCCAGACTGAGATGATGGTGGAAGTTTGGCCTTGGCTCACCCTTCTAATTAACTAACCCATGGCACTATGTGCCTCATCCAGCCTCCTGTTAAACACCTCCAGGTATTTGTGTGTCTAAGTCTTTTAGCTAAGAATCATAGAATGGCTCAGGTTGGGAGGGAGCTCAGAGATCATCTCCTCCAACCTCCCCACTATGGGCAGGGACACCTCTCAGCTAGACTCAGCTGCTCAAGGCTTCATCCAACCTGACCTTGAACACCCCCAGGCAGGAAGCATCCACAGCCTCCCTGAGAAGCCTGTTCCAGTCTCACCACCCTCCTACTGAATAACTTCTTCCTCAGCTCCAGTCTCACCCTGCTTTTCCTCAGCTTCAAACCATCCCTCCCCGTCCTGTCTCTAGACACCCTCAGGAAAAGTTCCTCTGCAGCCTTCCTACAGGATCCCTTCAGGTACTGGAAAGCAGCTCTAAGGTCCCCCTGGGCTCTTCTCCAGGCTGCACACCCCCAGCTCCCTCAGCCTATCCAACACCAACCCCAAAGGCAAAAAAGATTGAGGCATTTAGTGTGACTGAGTCAGAACCTTCAGGCTCACTAAGAAAATGAACAAAGCATAAATTGGCCTTCCCCAGAGGCCAGCTCTGAGCAGCAGGTAACTTATACAGAGAGTACAACAGCAAAGATCTTCTTAACTCAAGCTGCTGCCTCTCACACCCCCTGCATTGCTGGGATTAAAGAGGTGTCATGACAGAGAGACCAACAAGAATTTCTCCAAGTAGTAAGAAGTAGCAATGAATTATTAGAGCCTGAAACAAGATCACTGCAGTGAGAGGAGTATTGGATTCAACTCCCTCGTCTGGCTGAAATGGATGCTGAAGTAAGGAGCCAATTTGTTCCTCATTCATCTGATAAATGATCTGCCCACACACTTCTCTGTTCAAGAGGAGGCAGAGACAAACCTCTGCAGCCCAATTTTCCTGTCATTTCTTTCCCCACCGAATCCCCAGATGTGGCCTGAAAAAAGGATTGTACCTTACAAAGGTGCTGCTGTTGCTTAGCATCTACGAAGTTCAGGAGGAACTCCAGCTCTCTTTCATCTCTCTTGGCCAGGATGCTGAAGGAGTGAGCTGCCACTGCCAAGTTCCTCCTCTTCAGCTGCAGCACAGCCAGCCTTGCACCAGCAAAGTCATCACCGAGAGAGTGGCCGAAGGCTTTCCGAAGGTGAGCCAGGGCCTCCTCATACCTCCCTGTTGGTGAACAGCAGGACAAGCTGTGTCACTCTTCCCATGTGGAGAGAGAGAGATCAACAGGACTCACTAAAGCAGGATTTGCGTTGCCTGTCCACGTCTGAGTATGAATTACACAGAATCACAGAGTGCCAGGGGCTGGAAGGGACCTCCAAAGCTCACCCATTCCAAGCCCCCTGCCAGAGCAGGATCTCCTAGACCAGATCACACAGGAACACATCCAGGTGGGTTCTGAATATCTCCAAAGAGTAAAACTCCACAAGCCCCTTGGGCAGCCTGTTCCAGGGTTCTGTCACCCTCCCAGGGAAAAAAAATCCTCCTCATGTTCAAATGAAGCTTCCTGTGCCTCAGCTTCCACCCAGTGCCCCTTGTCCTGGCACTGGGCATCACCCAGCAGAGCCTGGCTCCAGCCTCCTGGCACTCACTCTGCACATATTGCTAACCATTGCTGAGGTCACCTCTCAGTCTCCTCCCAGCAGCACAGCCCCAGCTCCCTCAGGCTCTCCTCCTAACAGAGCTGTTCCATTCCCTTCAGCATCTTTGTGGCTCTTGCTGGACTCTCTCAAGCTGTTCTGTGTCCCTCTTGAACATGGTGGCCCAGAACTGGACACAGTACTCCAGATGTGGCCTCACCAGGGCAGAGTAGAGGGGCAGGAGAACCTCTCTTGGCCTACTAACTGCAGCTCTTCTAATCCACCCCAGAATGGCATTGGCCCTCCTGGCCACAAGTGCACACTGCTGACTCATGCTCAACCTGCCATCCACCAGGACACCCCAGATCCTTTTCCCCTTCGCTGCCTTCTAGCAGGTCCGTCCCCAGCCTATCCTGCTCCCTGGAGTTGTCCTTCCTACATTTGCAGGCTCCTCTTGAGAAGTGCTGCACCACAATCCATGGCCATTTAACATTCACTTCTGCTCTGCTCATTCCCTTTAGCCTGCTCAGCTGTGCCAAGGGGTGGGAACTTACCATCTGCAATCAGAACGTCTGTGTAGAAGATGTGATACTGCACATCCCTGCAGATTTTAATGAGTGCTTTGGCAATCAGCAGCAGATCCCTGAGAGTCTCTTCTCTTGACAGGTCTTTAGCAGCAACGAGCTCTGCTAACGCAGTCCTGCCATGCTGGAGGAGCCACTGAGTGATCAACCCTTGGGGTTCATGCTTTAAAGACAGGATGGTTTGGATCACGGCTCCTGCCTCCACCTTCAGGGCTGAGATCAAATCTTGCACTGCCTCCTATGTGGAAACAGGAGCAAACAGGAAAGGGCAGCAACAAGCAGGCATGGATAATCTGGTCTTTCAGCTGCTGTCCCACTGCTCATCTGCACACCTTTGGAAGCTCTTTGCTCTTCCCTGTCCTCCTGCAACATTTCTGTGTGCAAAGCTTACGTGAAGAGCACAAAGACAAGTCTGAGTGACTGCAAAATGCTTTGAACTCCTCAGATTGTCACTGAAGAGAAAGATCCTTACAGCAACAGGAAAGAGCTGCTGTAAGTGCCAGCAGGATTTGGCTCAGGCAGGATAAACCAGCCCAGATGCAGCACATCCCAGTGGAGATGCACCATGTCACACTCCCTGCAGGCCTGGTGCTCCTAAGGTAGTCAACTGACCACCTTAGAAGCAGAGAAACCATGCAAACATCTGGCATGACTTCCAGGCACTGTTAAACTGCAGTCCCCAGCAACCTCTGTGCCACTAATTGCACACATGAGCTCTTCATGGGTGATGGAGAGGGACTCGTGGAAGCTTGCACTGTTCTCTACCCTCTTGTTGCTAGGTCTAAGGGAGTTTGTTTTCATCTAACACAACTTCATGTTGTGAAATGTGAGGTCAAGTGTAGGGGAGTGACAGGGAGCAAGATTCATAGAATGGATTGGGTTGGAAGTGAGCTTGAAGATCATCCAGTTCCAACCTCACTGCCATGGACAGGGACACCTCCCACCAGCCCAGGTTGCTTAAGGCCTCATCCAACCTGGTCTTGAACACATCCAGAGAGGGGAAATCATAGAAATTATAGAATCAAGCAGGTTGGAAGAGACCTCCAAGCTCACCCAGTCCAACCTGGCACCCAGCCCTAGCCAATCAACCAGTCCATGGCACTAAGTGCCCCAGCCACTCTGTTCTTGAATACTCCCAGGGACGGCAACTCCACCACCTCCCTGGGCAGCCCATTCCAGTGCCAATCACTCTCTCTGCCAGCAACTTCCTCCTAGCATCCAGCCTAGACCTCCCCCAGCACAACTTGGGACATCCACAGCCTCCTTGGGCAACTTGTTCCAGTGTCTTCCCTCCCTCACTGGAAAGAATTTCTTCCTAATCCAGCCTAAAGCTCTCCTCTATGATTAATGTTTAGTCCTCTTCTTTCTAGACCTGGCAATGGACAGCACTGATGTCAAGTGGAGTCCTGCTGCAATCAGCCAAAGCAGGAACCTTTCACTGCTCAAATCCTTGGAGAAAGCCTTTTGGTATCAGCGACTCCATGGCAAAGCCTGTGGTACCTTAGGCTTATGTTGCTTAACACCACGAGAGAAACCAGCAGCTAAGCCACAGGATGATGATGATACCTTCTGCTGCTTCAGAGCGAGGTAAGTGAGTCCTCGTCCGCTCAGAGCCTGCACGTTGAGGGGGTCCTCCTTTAGGATGGCATTGAAATCAAAGATAGCAGTTTTCTTCTGCCCAAGGCGGCTGTAGCACCGAGCCCTGATGAGAAGGCAATCTGCAGCATAGCCACCTGGAGGGGAGAAATGCAGCCAGGGGTTCTGGAGCACTCCCAAGACCTTTCTTCTCCCCCCATTGCCATGGGTTTGAATGGGGAGAAGGCGACACAAAAACTGCTTCCCCCCCTCCCCACCCTGCAGGCTTGAAGGGCAAACAGCAGGAGGCCTTTCCACACCTCTGCTGACCCAGGGAGGCTGCGTTGGGGTCAGGCTGGGGCTTGGCTGGGTTTTCACACCCAGTATAAGATGGCAAATGGACACTTTGTCTAGAAGAGCATAAATAGAGCAAGGGAGAATGTGCCAGGGGGTTCCTGCCTTGAAAGAGTTCCTGCCCTGACAGAGCTCGCGACAGGACAGGTTCCTGCCGTGACAGAATTCCCGTTATGGACCACCCCTGCTTTTGGATGGCTCCTGCCTTCTACACAGCTCTTGGTTTTACATGTGGATGGTTCTCCTGACTTCTGCACCATTCTGTGCAAACCTGCAAGCTTGGCAAGTCCTGGGGTCCATTTGAGAGAGCTGCTGGCAGCACCTGGGCCCAGCTACTCTTGGACCATATCACAGCCGATTTGCTGCCTGCCATTCCGGAATGGAGGGACCCCAGCAGTGTGGTTCTCCCCTGCCGCTGCTGAGGCAGCACCGCTTCCATGAATCCCTGTCTTGTGGCAGCTGTGTCCAGAGGCATTTCTGAGTTTGGCAGCTTTGCCACTCACCTTGGGCTGCTGCCCCCTGGATCCAGACTATCAGATATTGCTTGCGGTGTCAGAAGGCAGCTGAGCCACAGAGAAATCTGGGCCTGCAGCTGGGTCAGGGCAATGCCTAGCACAACTCCATGCTGGGCAGTTAGTGGCTGGAGAGCAGCCCTGAGGAGAGGGACTTGGGGGTGCTGCTGGAAGAGAAGCTCAGCAGGAGCCAGCAGTGTGCACTTGCAGCCCAGAAAGCCAAGCAGAGCCTGGGCTGCAGCAGCAGAAGTGTGGCCAGCAGGGTGAGGGAGGTGATTCTCCTCCTCTACTCTGCTCTGCTAAGACCTCACCTGGAGTACTGCATCCAGTTCTGGAGCCCCTGGGACAAGAGGGATGTGGAGATGCTGGAGTGTGTCCAGAGAAGGGCCACGAGGATGCTCAGAGGGCTGCAGCAGCTCTGCTGTGAGCACAGATTGAAAGAGTTGGGGCTGTGCAGGCTGGAGCAGAGGAGGCTCCCAGGTGACCTTCTTGTGGCCTGCCAGGATCTGAAGGGGGCTACAAAAAAGCTGGGGAGGGACTTTTGAGGCTGTCAGGGAGTGCCAGGCTTGGGGGGAATGGAGCAAAGCTGGAGGTGGGGAGAGTGAGGCTGGAGGTGAGGAGGAAGTTGTTGAGCATGAGAGTGGTGAGAGGCTGGAATGGGTTGCCCAGGGAGGTGGTTGAGGCCCCATGGCTGGAGGTGTTTCAGGCCAGGCTGGCTGAGGCTGTGTGCAGCCTGCTCTAGGGTAGGGTGTCCCTGGGCATGGCAGGGGGGTTGGAACTGGCTGCTCCTTGTGGTCCCTTCCAACCCTGACAGATTCTGTAATTCTGAATCCATCAAGGGATCATTGCTGAATACCCATCTCTGTGAGTAAAGCCTGCTCTTCCCTTAATTCTCAGCTCAGCCTGACTGATAGTGAGGTAAAGCTGTGTTTATAGCTTAGCCTTTCCCATTTCCTGACTTCTTAAATCTCTGCATTTGTCCATAGCATCCTTTGAAGAACTCCTGACCGAATTAGAGCCCATAAATAAACCTAAACCAGTTCTGTCTATAGTTTGGGGGCAGAGTTTTCCAGGAAAATAAACTAATTCTATTTTTGTAATTCCTGGGTTGGCCCCATTCATCCCCTGCCTCCATGACACCAAGGCTCACCTGAATGCTCTCAAGTCTAATCCCTAAATCAAGGTGCAGGAAATCCCAGCTTGAGCAGACTGCTGAGTCCCACTAAAGGGCTTCAAAGAAGCTAAGCTGGACCAGGAGATGCTTGGGGTCCATTCCAACCTGGCATTCTGTGAAGTCAGAATGGTGCTGTAGACCTACCTCTTGTGTTCCAGTGACTGCAGGAATGGAAAGCAAGTCCCACTTTATTATTTAGCAGGATGGCATAGGAACAGCACAGAGGAGGGGAGAAAGCTGTGAGAGGAAGATGCCTGAGGATGGAGGCATGAGGCCATATGACTGCTTTAGTAACATGGTCAGAAGGCTGACATTGCTTTGGATGGAAGAGTCATCCAGATGGGCCTGACTGATTTCCTGCCACACTTAGTTTGCACTGGGATTTGTGATACTGAGCTTCTATTTTTTTGTCCCTTGCTCTCACAGAAGTGCTGCCCACCTAACCCCACTGAGCTGACAGTGAAATTCATGCCCCAGCCAGTCACTTGGCTGCAGAGCATAGATCTTTCTGCCATCCCTGCCCCTTCTTTTCAAAGCAATTTTGCTAAGGATCTTATTATGCCCAGGGTTGCAATCAATAACTGTGGCATCCCAGTGCTGGGTGATAAATCATCAGTGCCACTGTAGAGAGTTTTTCATCGGGAGGTCAGCAAATGCAGCGTGTGCACAGCTGCCCACAGAGCTCAGCCTGCAGGCAGGCTCCCAGCAGCTCTTTAGCAGTAATGAGGCTTTTTCTCCCTCCTGAGATGCTCCAAAACTTCTGTACCAAAGGTTATTATCGCTCTGGAGCTCCACCAGTTGGCTCCTCTAAAGACAATATCTGTTTCTTACTAAGCATCTGCTCTGGCAGGTGGGGAGCTGATAAGCTGGAGTGGCTGGGCTGTGAAATGGAGCCATCTCCAAGCAATTAGCAGGGCTTTGTTCCAGTTTCCCAAACCAGTCTCTCTGCTTCTCCGTGCTGCTGTCATAACATTTGCTCAGAGTGAAAGGCAGATTTCCATACAAATCTGGCTTGGCTTGGAACATGCCAGAAGCATTTCCATGTTAGCTTGATCTGTCTCCTTAGGAAAAGGGCAGTGATGCATGCAAGTGGCTGCTCTCACTCCTCTGTGCTGGCACTGCCCAATCTCTGGTGTGCTGCAACAAGAAGGCAGATGGCAGGCTCCTTGCTGCACTGACTGTGTTTGCAGCCTGCTCAGGCTGATGGAACAGGAGGCACTACAGAAATCCCTTTGGGAGCAAGGGTTTGAAGGTACTAATTGTTGTAATGAACTGAGGCTAAAAGGAGCCTTCTAACTCTATTCTACTTCTGTTCCTACTTCCATTCCTACTTCAACTTACACTCCTATTCCACTTCAACTTCTCCTTCTATTCCACTTCCACTTCTATTCCGTTTCCTCCCCTCCTCTCCCCTCCTCTCCCCTCCTCTCCCCTCCTCTCCCCTCCTCTCCATCTATTCCTACTTCTACTTTTATTCTACTTCCACTTCTACACTGCTTGTCTAAAGTAGGCTGGAGCTGGCTGTGCTTTAATAGCTTTTCCAGATTCCTCTACTTTTAGCACGTGGATAATGCAATTTAAAGTAAGCTTCAGCTGTGCTGCAGGAGAATTTGATGTGTCTGGCCAGGTGAGGGAAGGGAGCTGATGGCTCTATAGAACCAAACCAAACCCATTTCCAGGAGCTCACAAGCCAGTTGTGAGACAGCAGCCCTGCAGTCCCTGGTTAATTGCACTATTTCATGGTCCAGATGAGTTGTTACTTCAAACAAATTTTATCCTGCTCTTCACCTGCCTTTGTAAGTTCACTGGTTCAGTCTTCTCATCGGGGAAATGACAGGTGACAACTGTCTGGACATGCTTGTCCACCCACTGATCTGATTGCCCATGAAAAAACATCTCCTGGCAGTACCTTGTGAAGCCTACCTGAAGCAATGATGGCAAAGGAAAGGTAGGCAATGGCCTCTTTGATGTCAGCATCCTCCTGTTTGTTCTTCAGGATGGTCAGTGCCCTGACGTGGCAGTGCCTTCGCATCAGACTCCTGTCTTCATCTTTGAAAATGTCCATGATTGGCAGCAGGCAGGAGGTGTCTCCAATTCTGATCACTTTCTTTAGCAGCTTAGTGATGTGAAAGAAAAAGAGAGAAGACAAAAGAAGTCATGCTAATGCTGGCCACTTTATTGGCTGCTGAGACAAGTGTGGTCTCGCCCAGTGCTTCCCCACCTTTCACCAGGGCTTCAGCCAGCCAAGGCCCACGAGTCTCTCTCACTTAACTCCTCAGCTGGCCCTGGTGTAAATTCATGCTGAAGGAAACATTCATTCTTATCTTTCCTCACCACCACAGCAGCTGTGGAAATCATTCTGGGGAAAAAACATAACGCTGCCTTGCTGACTTTGAGCAGCATCTGTTGCAGACTGGCAGTGAGCTGGGGTTATGGAATCATAGAATGGTTTAGGTTGGAAGGGACCTCAAAGCTCAGCCAGTTCCAACTCCATGCCATAGGCAGGGACACCTCCCACTAGAGCAGGTCGCTCAAGGCCACATCCAACCTGGCTTTGAACACCTCCAGGGAGGGAGCAGTCACAACCTCCCGGGGCAACCTGTGCCAGTGTCTCAACACCCTCACAGCAAAGAACCCTTTCCTAACATCCAGTTTCAATCTCCTCTCTTCCAGTTTAAACCCATTACCCCTTGTCCTGTCATTACAAGACCTTGTCAGTAGTCTCTCCCCAGCTCTTCTGTAGCCCCTTTCAGACTATAAGGTCTTCTCAAAGCCTTCTCTTCTCCAGGCTGCAGAGCCCCAGCTCTTGTAGCCTGTCCTCATAGCAGAGCTGCTGCAGCCCTCTGAGCATCTTTGTGGCCCTCCTCTGGACTGGCTCAAACAATTCCATGTCCTTCTTGTGTTGGGGGCTCCAGAACTGCACACAGGACTCCAGGTGGGGTATTATAAATAGAGCTGAGCCACAGGATATTGCTCCCCAAAAGGGGAAGGAATAGAAGGATTCCAGTGACTAAATAAAGCTGAGCCACAGGATATTGCCCCCCAAAAGAGGAAGGAACAGAAGGATTCCAGTGACTCCTTTTGACTCTAAAACTGGAACCAGTGAATTAGTGGGAGATCAGTGAAGTGCTGTGCTTTTCTTGTTCTTGGGAATCTGGGAAAAGGATGGATTCAAAAGCTGAGCCAGAGAAGGCAGGAGGAGGGCAGAGTTATCTTGATGCACCATACACATCCATTTAACTTCTTATTTCCTCTGCTTTGATTAATAAATGCAAGTATCTGGGTGCTGACAGGCAGAGGGGGACAAAGAGATTGTGAAGAGAAGTTTTTTGGTGGCACCTTTATTCCTTTAAGAACTTGAGGAAGGTGCAGATAGGAATGCAGCATCCCAAGAGCATCCCAAGGACCGCATGTGGTCTCTGACGAAGCCAGGCCATTCATGGAGAGCCTTCCTAAATGCAGCAAACGATCCCAGACTTCTGTTGGTCGCAGGGAACTGTGAGGTGGTGACAACAAAACCTTTCTCTATGGCTACCAGAATCGATAGGGGAGTTTAAAAAATACAATAGTTCCCTCTGATGGCAGAACCTGGTTAAGTCAGTTCGGGAATCCTTGCTGGGACACTCACCCTGCTGGAATCTCTTTCATGCATTCAAGTCAGTAGTCGCTAAAGAAAGGAAAGTGCAGTCCTATATTGGAGCTTTCTGGGTTTGCTTCTTTCCCCACCCTCCCCCTACAAGGCTTCATCAAGGCACTCAGCAGTTCTGCCGCCTTTTTTTCCAGGGAAAAGTTACTGATCCCATCAGGAGTGTCCTCAGGGGCAGGATGGATGCTCAGTGGTGCTCTGCCTAGCTGAAGTCTCCGAGGGAAAAGTGTCACTAAACAACAGGGGAAGGAATGGGCTGCATTTGGTCCTTTGTGCTACACAAAGTCCAACTTGTTGGGCCTCTCTTTAGCTCTGTGGAGTTCTGCTAGATGTTGAGCTGCCTAAACCTCGGGAGAGCTCTGAGTTCCACTCTGTTAACAGTGCTCACTGTTGCTATGCATGGAGCTTCCAGCAACAGACTTTAGTCTTAAAATGAGAATGCACAGGAACCACTGAGCATGACAAGGTGATTTGTAACCTCATTGCAGGCTGGGAAAAGCAGCATCAAGTCAGGTCAAGTGCAGCTATTCAGGAGGGAATGACCCTGAAGATGAAACCTTGCACTGCCCCAAGCCACAGCAGGTTGCAAAGTTGTTTGAATGTCAAAGTCACCTCTCAAGCAGGGAGTTTCATTATGAAAGCCACCAGGTTTTAGCAGCATTCCCTGTCTTTCTCAAAGGCCTCTGCCCAGTTTTCCAAGCAATCCTGAGAAATGGCTTGCAGCAGAGGTTGAGCCAAGTGCAGCCTCGCTGGAAAAGCCATCACAGGTTGTGTGACAGGCTGAGTTCCAAAGACATGGCCTCACAGTGCCTTACAGCTGTCAGGTAGCTCTGAGGAGCAGGAGACAAGCAGAGGAGGGTGCTGGGGAACTGAAAGCTCTCAGAACACCCTCGGGCAAGCCTACATCTCTAAAGTGATCCCTCTGAAGCCCTACCACTCATCTTCTCTATCAGCCAAAAGGGCTGCTAACCCTCTCCACCTCACCACCACTGGTCATTCTCTCCTCTCTGCTGCTCACCTGGTTGCCATCATACATGAATCCTTTCTTCAGCTGCAGGAGTGCAAGTCTAGCCAGGATGGGAGACCTTTGTGGATTTCTGGAGAGTGCTACTGAGAGGAGCTTGTGAGCTTCTTCTACACAGCCCATCTGGTACAGGGCATCGGCACAAAGGATCCGTGAGGCTTCATCAGAGGGGTCCAGCTCCACCAAGAGAGAAGCCAGCTGGAAAACCCCAGGGGCATCTCTGGAGGAAGGAAAAGTAAAGAAAAAGGCCACATTCAAGGGGAAAAAAAAAAAAAAGAAGAAAGCAATAGAGCCTCTTAGGCTCTTTGTCTCACCTGGAAGCTGAGAAGCTGCTTTATAGTCCAATATCAAAATGGGTGGCAAAATTTATCGTAGAATCACAGAATCAAGCAGGTTGGAAGAGAGCTCCAAGCTCATCCAGCCCAACCTAGCACCCAGCCCTGGCCAGTCAACCAGATCATGGCACTAAGTGCCCCAGCCAGGCTTGGCTTCAACACCTCCAGGCACAGCGACTCCACCACCTCCCTGGGCAGCCCATTCCAATGCCAGTCACTCTCTGTGAAGAACTTCCTCCTAACATCCAGCCTAGACCTCCCCTGGCACAACTTGAGACTGTGTCCTCTTGTTCTGTTGCTGCTTGCCTGGCAGAAGAGCCCAACCCCACCTGGCACTTTGTTGGGATCACCACACCCAAGCAATTTTATGTCAACCTATGATGTTAATTAGGAGCTGCAAAAGGCTCCACACCCTGTTCCCAACTATCTGAAGCCATCTTTCTCCCTACTCAACCCCCTCTTCCCATAGGGAATCTGCACAGCCCTATTTCTCTGTCTGCCCATGGGCTGCACTGCCTCCTGGGTACCTCTTCTTCTGCAGCATCTTCTGTCCTTCTTCTTGGAGAACCTTCAGCAGCAGGCCTCTTTGGTTCCAGGGCACGTAGGACTTGATGGTGAAGATGGTTTCCTCCAGCTTTAACTGGCAAGCTGTGATGTAATCCAGGGCTGTCAAGTAATGGCTGCCATCAGAAACCCGGAGCAGTCCACGTCCACAGAGGGCTTTAACACAGCTGCTGGGATGTGGGGAGTTGTGCTCAATGACCTTTTGGAAGTCCTGCAGGGCTCGCTGGTGGTCGTGAGCGTGGAGGGCGCAGAACCCTCGCAGCGCTAAGAGAGTGTTGTAGTAAGTGTTCTGCTCTGCTGCCAGGAGGCGGTCGCAGATCTCCAGGGCAGCCTGGCTGTGCCCGCCCAGGAGGTGGCAGTCTGCGAGCCGAACGCTCAGCTCCCGTTTGGACTCCGGGCAGATCTGCAGCAGGAGCTGGGCTGTCTGGATGACAGAGGGGAGCAGTTCCCTGCCGCGGTTGCCTCTGAGCTCAGTCCGAGCGCGCACAGCCTCGCGGTACGCTGCGAACTTCCCCTCCAGGATGCTTCTAGCCTGCTCTGCTATCCTCTCGGTGTCATGTGCTGAGAAGAGCTCTTCGAAGTGCTTCATTGCCTGGGCAGGGCTTGCTGCAAAGGCTTCTGCTAAATCCTGCAGCATTTCCTGAGGCCGGCCGCCCAAGAAGAAATAGGCAGCAGCCCGTTCCAAGAGCAGCCCCACAGCTTTCTCGTCTCTGACGTTGGTATCGGCTGAGAAGCTCTTGAGGGCCTTGCTGCAAGCTGCCACACACTCCTCAAACCTGCTTTTCTTCAAGAGGTAAGCTGCCAGCACCCTGCAAACCCAGACATCATCCGGTGCCACTGCGGACAGGAAGTCGTAGCAGTTGCCCAGCCACTGCTCCAAGGAGCTGCCGTCTGGGCTTTCTTTCTGATCTGTTGAGAGATACTTGGAGAAGGCCAGCAGGACCTGTGGCAGCTGCTCCTTCTGCCTGGCACACACATAGGCCACTGCCTCCGCCCCGTGCTTCACAAAGGCTTGGATATAGTCCGCAACTCCCCTCCTGACCTGCGTCCCAGACAGCACCCACGCCAACGCCCTCAGCAGCAGCACTTCCAGGGAGCACTTGGGGCTTGCCTTGAGCAGGGCATTGCACTTATTCACCACCTCCTCTGAGCATCCTTGCCTGAGCAGGGCCTCCAGTTTATACACTGAGGACACCACGTTGCTGGGACTTAGGGTGGAGAGAAAGATGGCAGCTATTCCCACGCTGAGGGACACGGCGGCCAAGTTCTTGCTCTGGATCTTGGGGATCTGACTCTCGCCTTTGCACCACGTCTCCAGAGTGGCTGTCACCTGCTCCCACAGCCCTCTCTCCAAGGAGTTCACTTTCTGCACTGCTGTGGGGGCACTGCAGCTGAAGGCAGCCATGTAGAAAGCAGTTGCTACTGGTACCTCCTGCTGGGAGAGGTGGTGGTCTCCCTCTTTGCAGATCAGTGCAGCAAGCTCCTGAGGGGACATCTTCAGCAGCTGTACCTTCACCCAGCAGCATCACACTCCTAACGTGGCCAGTGCCTGTAGGACAGAAAATCAGGGGCTGTGAAGAGCAGAGGTTTATTGCCTGGGGGGGCAGCTTTCCAACAGACAGACATCAGCAAGCCCAGATGCTGTAAGAAGCCAAGGGGCTGCCCCTGACAGGCCGTGAAGAGAAACATCACAGAGGTTCTCAGTCCATGGCCATGTAACATTGGCTGGAAAGCAGCCACACAACATTGTTAGCGTTGCCTACTCTGTTGACTGTCCAAGATGTGGGGCTGGGGTCACAGGATCATAGGCTCACGGGCTCACAGGATGTCAGAGGTTGGAAGGGACCTAAAGGGCTCATCCAGTCCAACCCCTCTGCCAGTGCAGGACCATCCGATCTAGCTCAGGTCACACAGGAACACATCCAGACAGGCCTGGAAAGGCTCCAGAGAAGGAGACTCCACAACCTCTCTGGGCAGCCTGTCCTACCAGGCTTTGTTCTCCCTAGCTGAGAGGTCAGTCTGATGAATTTTTAATCATCAGACAGTAGGTTAATGCTGGTGGTGGACATGGAGGAGACAGAATCACACCTTGATACTTTGCCCACTGCTTGCTTTTTCTCCTTTCTCTTGGAGAGGCAGGAACGGGAGAAGAAATTTTGCAGAAATGAAGAAAATGTGCAGAAGAGTCTCAGGAGTCAGTGGGAAAGACCACACCATTGTTTAGAAGAGTCTCAGGAGTCAGTGGGAAAGACCACACCATTGTTTAGGCTGGAAAAAAACCTTTAAGATCACCCAGTGCAGCCCCTAACCCAGCACTGCCAGGTCACCACCAGACCATGCCCCTCAGCACCACATCTCCAAGAGAGTTTGAAACCCCTCCAGGGCTGGGGACTCCATCACTGCCCTGAGCAGCCTGGGTCAGGACTTGACGACCCTTTACAACCCCGCAGCCAGGTGTTAGTGCAAGCACTCAACCTCCACAACCCCACACACCTGAGGCTGATGCCCGTCGGGGTGCGGCTGCGCCACTGCCGGGCGGAGAGCACAAATACCTGAGATAGGGGCTGGCGGCGGCCTCTGGAGCGGTCTGTGCCTGCCGGGAGCTGCTGGGACCGGACGGAACGGAACGGAACGGAAGGAGCTGCGGTAAGGCGAGGCGGGCAGAAGGGGCAGGAGGGTTGGCAGCCGGGTTGGCAGCCAGGCGTCTTGTTGCTTGGAGACGGCAAACACTGCCCGGGCCCCGGAGAAGGGGGAGCGGAGCCCGCAGCGGCTGTGCCGCGGGGCGGCCGCGTTGGCGCTCGGCGTTGCTGTCGGGGGTGGACTGCTGGGGGGGGGTTGCGCTTTGCTGTCGTCTCCGGAGGGGCTGTGCTGGCTACACAGGGTATGGAGCTGGGAGAGAGGGCGACCCGGGAAAGAATCCCTGCCCTTAGGAAAAGTAACCAGTGCGGCTTGACCCCCTCAGTGGGATGTGAGGAAAGAGAATTAAGCTGCACCACAGAGTTTGCTTACGTTTTTAACCCCCAGTTTTAACAACGGAAGTGCTTTTAGTGGAAATCAGTTTCACTTTTAGGAGTGTTTAGGCTGCTGATGTTCCTTTAAGCTCTTTCTGAAGTCTGACTTATTCCTCGTCTGTGCTCTCTGACATTGAAAAGAGAGGGGGGAAAAAAAAAACCCTTTATGATGAATAGGAATTTGTTGCTGTTTTATTAAGAGTTTGCCCATTAGTTTGATTTGATTACTTTCACTTTAATTACCCTAATTAGCCATCCAGATCTAATTTAGCATTGCTGTTATGTTAGGCCACAGGTGATGTTGCCACAAAAGACTTGAGGGCATAAAAGGAAACAGTTCTGAAATAGAAATCACATTAAAGGGAGCTGGGCTGATCAAACACAGGTGCCTCTTTGCCCCTCCCCACTGGGGCTCTAGCACAGCTTGTGGGAATAAAACCCAGGCTGGTGCCTTCCATGGGTTGTGGTCCAGGCTGCAAAAATCATTACCCATCATCTGACTTTGCTGCATGACTGAGTGGTGTGGAATTTGCTCCCAGCCACATATTGCCTTGTAGATACAAAGGCTGTGGAGGATGCCAACGTCCTCCATTCATCATTTCTAGCATAAAGAGTCCCACGTTGGCTAAGAATCCAGCACGTTCGCTGCTCTGCATGGATGGTTTAAGAGATACTGCATGGTTGGTCAGAAAGACAAGAGCAACACAAAGAAATGGTTTTGTTGTCTTGGCTGTGTCCATACCACCTGCTACAGAACCCTAATTGTAAGCTGTGCATCACACTAGAATCTTAGCTACATAACTTAGGTCCTCAAAGGAATGAGAGGGGCAGCATACAGAGGAGCTCAGTGCTGGTAGAATAAAGAGTGTTTTTCTGATGGAAAGGACTGTGGCTTGGTTTGATATCTGAGGTGTATGAAAAGAGACCAGAGTGGAAACCTGTCCAGAGCCAGCAGTGTAATTCAGAGCCTTCTAACTTTGATGTTTTCAAACCACCAGACAATTTGCTGTTTGTCATGTGGGGTGGGTGTGGCAAGTCCTGCTCCTAGGATTTTAGGGGTGGGGGAGAAAAGATGTGAAGGTGTTTACCTAAAAAATTAAACACTGAGTATGTTGCATGCATTAAATATTGAGGATACTACAACAGCTCCTGGTGACAGCTCAGGTTACTGATAAAACTTTAAAGGGAGGTGAGTGGGGAAGGAGACAGCACAAGTGGAGGGCTTGGCAAAGCAGGAGCTGCACTGGCACATGTCTGCAGTAGAATAGAATAGAATCAACCAGGTTGGAAGAGACTCAAGATGACCCTTTCCATGACCTTGCCTGGCACTGAGTAGCCCCTGTCAAAGAGATGTGGCTGGGAAATCTTGCACTTACTACTTTCAAAGGCTGTCAGTGCCTGCAGCATGTGCAAGAAGCCCTCCTCAGGGCTTTTAGAGGCTAGGTGGGGCTAGGGCTGAAGGTGTCTGTGCTAGTTTGAGCCTAGCTGGGGTATTTTAGTGAGAGGAATTAGATGATAGGCTGTGAGAAGGAAACAGTGGGGATGTCTACTTCTCTCATAGGCTTGCTGAAGTGTATAAAAACAAGAACACAAACATAGATAACAGAGTTGCTCTCTGGCTGCTTCCTTTCTCTCTAACCTGCTGTCTGTGTGACTAATCCCTCTGCTTCCTGACCTCCCTAGCCAATTCTCCAAACTCACCTTGAACCTAAGGCAAAGTCTGGGATAAGGCAGAGGGGTGGAAAGGAGGTGGAAGGGTGGTTGGGAGCCCCTCCTGGGGACTCAGGTTTCTGGGAGGGCTGTTTCTGTATTACTTTTCAACTTATCTGTTTCTAGCTGTATGGATTGTAAATACCTGCTTGTATCTTGTGTTAAGCTGTGAATATAAAGCTTCATTCTTTGATTTTCAGCTGCTGAGCCTAGTCTGGGTGATCTTCTTGAGTGTGTGGGGGAGTGGGTAACACCCAAATCATCACAGTGTGAAATATGTGCATTTGGTTCAGGAAGTCTGGCTTAGAGAAAGAGGAGAATGAGCTTTCTGTGTTGGGAAAGAGTGTAATCATAGAGTCAACCAAGTGGGAAGAGACCTCCAAGCTCAGCCAGCCCAACCTAGCACCCAGCCCTGCCCAATCAACCAGACCATGGCACTAAGTGCCCCAGCCAGGCTTGGCTTCAACACCTCCAGGCACAGTGACTCCACCACCTCCCTGGGCAGCCCATTCCAATGCCAATGACTCTCTCTGCCAACAACTTCCTCCTGACATCCAGCCTAGACCTCCCCTGACACAACTTGAGACTGTGTCCCCTTGTTCTGTTCCTGCTTGCCTGGGAATAGCAACTGACAAAAAAAACATCTTTGATCTGTCTGACTGTCATCCTTCACTCTTGAGTTGTACCTGGGTGGGAGAGACACCAAAGTCTGCTCCCTCTCAGCCTGCTGTAAGCATGCAGGCTAGGGAATGAGGGTGGCTTGTACTGAATTACCCAGACTGGGTTCCTGGGTGCCTGCAGCACTGAAGTCAAGAGGCTCTGGTGATGTGCTAAGCCGCACGATGAAATTTCACCCCTAGGTGTATTTAGTTCCACAGCCACAGTCTGGTGTGGGGGGGGTTAGACTGCTGGCGACTACTCTGTTGTCAAACTGAAGTAGGATACTCCTCTCACAAAGGGAATTTGTGCCTCTGGCACTCTGTCTCTGTGACCACGGCAGCTGATGTTCCTTTCAGTTAGGACAGCAGATACCAAATGGAGACCTCTAAGCTTTGTTCCCAGCAGATCTACTTCCTAAAGTTGACTGCCTTAAAATCCTGGGGAGATTCTGACTCAGATCCAGAAGAAACATTTTCCCCTTGAGAACAGGTGGACATGGGGATCATTTCCCAAGGGAAGTGGTGAATTTCTCTACACTGGACAGTTTCAGGGCTCAGCTTGACATTTGGACTCCACTGTCACCTAGAAAGGTTGGACCAGGTGACCCTTGGGGTCCCTTCCAACCTGGAGAAACCTAAGTAGGTCTAAGGCTCTTCTCAGGAGGCTCAAGTTCTCAGTCTGTTCTGTATACAATATGACAGGATCTATCTTAACTTTTCACTTGGCTGACCTCAAAATGTTAGTGCATGAACCATCCTAGCACACTCTGTGTGTTAAGGTAGAAGGTTGCAGAAGGCCAAAATGATTCCTTACTGCACTGAGCTGTTTTCATCTGTGGTCACCCCAAAAAAGAAATAATAATGCAAAGCATTGCAGGGCTCCTGGGTAAAGAGCAGGATTAAGGTGCACTTGAGCAGGGTTACAAGAAGAATGTTGTCACTTCATTAGAGAGAGGAACGATCCCTTTGTTTATGTGCTAGAGATGAAAGCTGTCGCAGCAGCAAACACGCAGAGGCCACCACAAATGCACATCCCCCAGGTTCTCAGTTCTTGTCTGTGATTTAACTCTGGGATTCAGCACTGCACTTGCATGATTTAATCAGCTCTCCTTGTGCTGAAAGTCCTGAAGCAGCTCTCTGTACGAGGTGGTGAAGTGGATCTGCTTACCATGCAGACAGACAGGTGTGCTGGGCTTCGAACAAAAGGTCCATGATGGGACTGGAGTGTTCCCAAGGAGCAAAAGGAACTTTGAAGTAATGGCTGCTGAAATTGCCTGTGGCTCTTGAGTACCTGTGAGGGGCTAAGGCTTCTGTTTTCCTTGCCTGCCCCTGTAGGTATGCTGTGTATGACCCTCAGCAGTAATTATCTTCTAATGAGCTTGTGCTCCACTGGAAAGCAATTGTCTTAAGTGAGGAGGACAAGCCACACGTTGTAGTTTCTGAGACCTGAGCAGGAAGAAAAAAGCAGTTAGGTCATGCCCATTCCCACCCATCCTGTCCCAAGCTCTTGTAGAAAGTCCATTCCTGGCTTTCTTTTAGGCCTCTCTCAGGTGCTGGCCTCTCGTCCCTTCCCTGCTTCCCAAACAGGGATGAGAAAGCACTGCTAAGGGACACCTTACCTGGTGAAGCTGTTCCCAGCTCATACTGGTTGGACCCAAGTTTCTCAAGCCATGGCAACATCAATCACCCAGAAAAATAGCACCTAGTGAAATGACTTCTCAGAATGTCGTTGCTCTAATTATCATCTTGGCCATTACCTTAAATGCCACCATTTATAACTGCTATGTTTCAGTATGCAAACAGTAATTAACTTGGTAATGAACTGAGCACCCCTGTGCCTCTCTTCCCTCAGCTAATTTGCATGTTAATTATCATTAGCAACCGGGGAAACAAGTTATAAACAGCTTAATTAGCAGCTTAATCATTTTTACAAGCAAACGTGCTGCACTTTGATACATGAGCAAGAGTTAGATTAATGAAGTCAGATGAGCCTTGGGTGTTCAGTGCTGCTGTTCCCCACTGCAGCTCTGTGCTGGTGCCCTCTGGGCGACACTGGCATGTGGCCAGGCACACACCGGTGTGGTGCCTGCTCAGGCTTCACCTCTCTGGGCTTCAGGCTGCACCAGGCATTGCTTCTGCAGGAGGCTCTCTTGGTGTTCTGAGATTGTAGAATCAAGCAGGTTGGAAAAGACCTCCAAGCTCAGCCAGTCCCACCTAGCACCCAGCTCCATCCAATCAACCAGACCATGGCACTAAGTGCCCCAGCCAGGCTTTGCTTCAACACCTCCAGGTACAGTGACTCTACCACCTCCTTGGGCAGCCCATTCCAATGCCAATCACTCTCTATGTGAAGAACTTACTCCTAGCATCCAGCCTGAACCTGCCCNACCACACTTCTGGCTCATGGTCAGCTACTTTCTACCAGCACCCCCAGATCACTTTCTTCCTGGCTGCTCTCAGCCACTCTGTCCCGAGCCTGTAGTGCTGCATGGGGTTGTTGTGGTCAAAGTGTGGATGATCTGTGCTTCTCTGGGAGCAAACAGCTATGTTAAATAGCAATATAGAATCTGGAAAAGGCCTTAAGATCTTCAGCTCCAACCATTAACCTAAGGCCACCATGCCTGCTGCTAAACCATGCCCCTCAGTATCCCATCTGCAAGGCTTTTAAACACCTCCAGGGATGGTGATGCAGCCATGAGCACCCTGGCCCAGGGCTTGACAGCCTATCCAGTGAAGAAATTGTTCCTCATGTATAGCCTAACCCCCTCCTGGTACAGCTTGAGGCCATTCCCTCTTGTCCTGTAACTTCTTCCTTGGGAGAAGAGACCAATCCCCACCTGGCTCCAACCTCTTTTTGGTGTCTTGTGGAGAGCCAGTGGGTCTCCCTCCAGCCTCCTTTTCTCCAGGCTGAACAACCCCAGTTCCCTCAACTGCTCCTCACCAGTCCTGTTCTCCAGACCTTTCACTATCTTTGTTACTCTTCTCTGGACTTGCTTCAGCACCTCAAGGTCCTCCTTGTAGTGAGGAGCCCAAAAGTGAACTTGGTACTTGAGATGTGGGCTCAACAGTGCTGCATACATGGGGACACCAACCTCTGCTGACCACAGCATTTCTTATGCAGGTCAGGATGCCTTTGGCTTCCTTAGACACCGGGAAAGCCAAAATTCCATGCATTTTTAAAGGTGTTTCCAGGATTCTCTTTTTAATTGCAGTCAGAATTCAGTGGGGAGCTGGAACAAAGCCTTATTCCTACAGAGGACATTAAAAAACTCTTAGTGAGGAGAATCACAGAACCATGCAGGTTGGCAAAGCCCCTCAGGATCACCAAGTCCAACCTAGAACACTAAGCTGTGAGATTCACCTTAAACCATATATATCCCACAGCACACATCCAGACCACCCTTAAACACATCCAGGCTTGGTTACTCAACCACCTCCCTGGGCAGGCTGTGCTTTCTAGCTGGTGCTGTCCAGTGGTTCTGGGGCCAGGCATGTGGTGTGAGGGGTAAAGAAGCAGCTGCTTGCAGGAAATGCAGCTGCAGAGGGGTCAGAAGCGCGGCTCAGCTCCGGCCGCTGGCCAAACGATGCCCACCCTGCAGTGACAAGGCGCTGCCAGCAGAGGGCACCAGCGCACCAGGCAGGTGTATTGGTACCATGATTTGAGTTCTCTTTCGTGTGAGGATCTGAAGCTAGTACTGAGCAGGAACCTGCTGCCTCCTGAGTTCAGTGTTCAGAATGTTCCCTGAGTGGCTGCTTTCACAATCCTGACTGCTGCAGGCAGCACGGAGGAGTTAATGGTGAGATGCTCACAGCACCATCTAGAGCTACCTCATCTGGCAGCTGGTGATTGATTGAGTCAGTGCTTCAAGGATGCTTGGACCAGTTACAGGAAGGTATCTGTGGCTTCACAGGTTGCATTGGGTTGGAAGGACCCTCCAAGGGCATCTGGTCCAACCCTGCTGCAGCCAGTAAGGACACCTCCAACTAGAGCAGGTTGCCTACGGACACATCAAGTCTGATCTTGAATGTCTCCAGGAATGGAGCCTCAACCACAGCCCTGGGTGGCCTGTTCCAGTGTCTCACCACCCTCTTTATGCAAATGCCTGACCTCTTCCTCCTGATGCCCAACCAAACTCTGCCCTGCTCTGTTTTCAAACCATTGCCCTCATCCTATCACTGCAGACCATTTTGAAAAGTCCCTCCCCAGCCTTCCTGTAGGTCCCCTTCAGATACTCAAATTCAGCTCTAAGGTCTCCCTGGAGCCTTCTCTTGTCCAGGCTGAACAGCCCCAACTCTCAGCCTGTCTCCATAACAGAGGTGCTCCAGCCCTCTGACCATCCTTGCTACCCTCTGGACCCACTCCAGCAGGTCCATGCCATGTGTTGGGGCCCTGGTTCTGGACACAGTACTGCAGGTGAGGTCTTGCCAGAGCAGAGGGGCAGGATCCCCTCTCTCCATCTCTGCCCATGCTGCTTTTGAATCAACCCAGGCTGCCCTTGGCCTTCTGGGCTGCAAGAACCTATTGCTTGCTCCTGTCCAGCTTCTCATCCCCCAGCACCCCCAAGTCCTTTTCAGCAGGGCTGCTTTCAATCTCACCCCCTCCAGTCTGTATTGACATTGAGATTTTTTCACTGACCTGGCTGCAGAACTTTGCACTTTGCCTTCTTGAACCTCATGAGATCCTCAGTCCCACCTCTCCAGCTGTCCAGGTCACTCTGGATGGATCCTATCCCATCCTTCATTCTTATGCACCAAACCACTCAGCTTGGTGTCATCTGCAGGCTTGCTGAGGGTGCAGATAGCTCAAAAAGAATGATCATGTACTTCACACACATGTGCAGAGAGGATGCTGCCAGCTGAGATGATGGCAGAGGAGGGGTCCAGCTGAGAACCTGCCACCCTTGTGGATTAGTCTGTAATGTCACCAAGAAAGACCTGGGGCTGTTTAGCTTGGAGAAGAGAAGACTGAGAAGAGATCTGAGCAATGTGTACAAATATCTGAGGGGTGGATGCCAAGTTCCTGGGGCCAAGCTCTTTTGGGTGGTCAGCAACAGCTACAAACTGGAACAGAGAAGGTTTGAGCTCAGCGTGAGGAGAAACTTCTTTACAGTGAGGGTGGCAGAGCCCTGGAGCAGGCTGCCCAGAGAGGTTATGGAGTCTCCTTCTCTGGAGACTTCCAAACCCCACCTGGATGCATTCCTGTGCAAACTACCCTGGGGGGTCCTGCTTGGCTGGGAGGTTGGACTGGAAGATCTCTGGTGAGGTCCCTTCCAACCTCTCAAGTTCTGTGATCCTGAAAGGGCAGTAAATGCTGCACGGGGAAGGGAATGTTGCAGGAGCCAGAGCGTAAAGCAGGTCTGGAGTGCTCCAGCCTAGCTCCCCAGCCCAGGCAGTGAAGTGTGGTTGATTTACACCAGCTGAGGATCCAGCCTACTGTGTTTTATCTCCTCTCCACTGGCCCCCATCGCTTCCTTGGGAGGGGCAGTGCCCTGCGGAGCAACAGCCCAGTAAAGAGAGAGCTTCCTGTGCTATGTTCCATAAACTCTTTATCAGCTGCTGTAATCAGATAGCAGGGCTGGATGTTGATTTGGTTATGGTACCTGGAGCGAATCTCTCTATGTTAATTTAAAGCCATAAAACTGCAGCTTAGGGTTTGGGCATCCTAATTGAAACTTCCTCTTCTCGGAGGCGCTCCTGCTGCAGCGCAGTAAGCATCGTGGTTAAACAGAAGAAGGGGAGACAAGGGCAAGATGCAGCTAAAAATGGAAGTGCATTGTTTGGAGTAACCCAGAAAGGCCAGGACAGGCTGGGAGGTGATCTGCTGCAGGGCAGCCCTGTGGAGAGGGAGCTGGGAGTGCTGGTGGAGAACATCTATGGCACAGCAATGTGCCCTTGTGGCCAAGAAGGCCAATGGGATCCTGGGGTGTATTTAGAGTGTGTCCAGCAGAGCAAGGGAGGTTCTCCTTCACCTCTACTCTGCCCTGCTGAGACTTTGTGTTGAGTACTGACTTCAGTTTTGGGCTCCCCAGCTTAAGAGGGACAGGGATTTGCTGGAGAGGGTCCAGCAGAGGGCTATGAGGATGATGAGGGCAATGGAGCACTGCCTGGTGAGGAGAGGCTGAGGGACCTGGGGCTGCTTAGTCTGGAGAGGAGAAAACTGAGAGGGGATTTAATCAATGTTTATAAACATCTGAGGGCTGGGGGTCAGGAGCGGGGGACAGGCTCTGCTCACTGCTCCCTGGGATAGGACAAGCAACAATGGATGGAAGCTGCAGCACAGGAGGTTCCAGCTCAGCACAAGGGGGAACTTCTCTCCTGCAAGGGTCCCAGAGCACTGGCACAGGCTACCCAGAGAGACTGTGGAGTCTCCTTCTCTGGAGCCTTTCAAGGCCTGTCTGGATGTGTTCCTCTGACCTGAGCTAGATTGGATGGTCCTGCTCTGGCAGGGCAGTTGGACTCAGTGATCTCCTTGGGTCTCTTCCAACCCCTAATATCCTATGATCCTGAAAAGCCAGGGTTGCTCTGACACCTAGTGCCAAGCATGCAGCTGTGCTAAGGCATCTCCACTGGAATTTCTGCTCTTCTTTTTTTTCTTAGCAGAATCACAGAATGTTAAAGGTCAGAAGGGACCTTGAACAATCATCTAGTCTGGTTACCTAGAGTAAGTCACACAAGAACTCATCCAGCTGGGTTTGGAATCTCTCCAGAGAAGGAGGCTCTGCAGCCTCTTTGGGCAGCCTGCTCTGGAGCTCTAGCACCCTCACTTTCCTTCTGGCATCTCCTCTGCTCCAGCTTGCCCCCATTGCCCTTCTCCTGAAAGGAAGGAGACTCTACAACCTCTCTGGGCAGCCTGTGCCAGTGCTCTGGGACCCTTCCAGGAAAGAAGTTCCCCCTTGTGTTGAGACAGAACCTCCTGTGCTGCAGCTTCCATCCATTGCTCCTTATCACCAACAATGATGGCAGCTCTCAGCCTCCTCTGCTCCAAGCCCCAGCTCCCTCAGCCTGTCCTCACAGGAGAGGTTCCACTGCCTGCAGCAGCTCTGGCTCTGCACTGGGCTCTCCCAAGCAGCTCCCTAGGGTGGTCCTCAAACTGAGGAGCTCAGAACTGGAGACAGTATTCTGTATGTGGCCTCACCAGGGCAGAGCAGAAGGAGACCTGTCATCAGAATCTTGGTGTTTGAATCTCCCTTGCCAGAAAGTCTCCTCCTTGAAGTGTCATTGTGTAGCTGTAGGTACATTGTACAGCTGTAGCTGAAGGGTAGCTGGTGTCTGGCACAGTGGAGCTGTCCTTTCTGGTCAGTACTACTTAATTGTCCCTTTGACACTGCTATTCTGAGGTCAGCAAAAGGTGAAGAGCAGGACATTTGCTCTCAAACTTCATTCTGGATCCTGCTAGCACTTGCTGCCAAGGCAGCCACTTAGGCTGCAGAGCATGTCCCTAATGCCCCCCATCTGCTAGCCAAGAGTGGAAGGAGACAGAGGCTGGGATGTGTAGATCCAGAGGGAAAGTGGATGGGACTTGCTGGGAGACAATCATAGAATCAGCCAGGTTGGAAGAGAGCTCCAAGCTCACCCAGCCCTGCCCAATCAACCAGACCATGGCACTAAGTGCCCCAGCCAGGCTTGGCTTCAACACCTCCAGGCACGGTGACTCCACCACCTCCCTGGGCAGCCCATTCCAATGCCAATCACTCTCTCTGCCAACAACTTCCTCCTAACATCCAGCCTAGACCTGCCCTGGCACAGCTTGAGGCTGTGTCCCCTTGTTCTGTTGCTGGTTGCCTGGCAGCAGAGCCCAACCCCACCTGGCTACAGCCTCCCTTCAGGGAGCTGCAGACAGCAATGAGCTCTACCCTGAGCCTCCTCTTCTGCAGGCTGCACACCCCCAGGGTGCACACTCTCCTCACAGGGCTGTGCTCCAGAGAGATGATCTCTCCCTTTGCTGTGACCTCTCTGATGGCAGACTCTAAACCTTCTTGCTCTGGCAGTGGTGTCTACACCAGCTGCTGGAGCCACACACCCTGCACTCAGGCTGGGATTCAGCACCTCTAGGCTGGGGCTGGGCTCCAGCTTTGGCAGCTGGCTCTTGCTTCGCTGTTTCCTCCAGCTGCAAGCTCTGCTCTTCTACACCTACCCACCTCAGGGTCTTGGCTCCAAAGAAGCCCATTAGTGCTGGGGCAGGGGCATGGGACCTCAGCCTTGGAAGCAGAGCAGAAAGGGTAAGACATCAGCAGGCTGCTGCTGAGAACGTCCCCCAAATGCTGCAGCAGATCAAAGGCTACACTAAATTAGAGATTGATAGATGCCTTTAGTTTATAAGTTATTAAGCACCAGGTAACAGGTTGGATTAATATTGTGCCTGGGGGTTTCTTTTTGCTGCCTTTCCTCCCCCCCCCCTTTTTTCTCTCTCCTGTTTTTAAAAAAATGGAGCAAACAAAATATTTTTCTAATTAAGTAAATCTACAGTGCCTGCTAATGGGGCCCTTCTGTGTGCTTGTCAGAGGGAGAAGGGGAGTAATGATTTTATTTTTTCATTAAATAGAATTATAGGCAGTTACTCAAAGCAACTCTGGGGCTAATTGAAAGAAAACCATTTCTTCTTAATTTACTTTTCACGGTTCTGGATGATAAAAGAGTGTGTTCCCTGGGAAATTAACTAAAGAACACCCCACCAGGAAGCCTGAAATACTGTGGCTGAGGCACAGGTGGGCAAGGAGAGCATTGCAGCTTTCCTGCTAGAACCATGGAATCAACCAGTCTGGAGGAGACCTCCGAGATCATCCAGTCCAACCTAGCGCCCAGCCCTGGCCAATCAACCAGACCATGGCACTGCTTAATGCTGCTTCTTCCCTCCCAGAAAGGTGCATTTCTTCTCTCTCTGGGCTCTTCCCAAGCTTTCCCTTCAAGGGCATCTCTGTTGTTTTCTGCTCATCCACCCTGCTTTTGGCAGGGGAGTTGGACTGGATGATTTCTTTAGGTCCCTTTCTACCTCTAACATTCTGTGATTCACTACATTATGAGGGTGATGAGACCCTGGAACAGGTTACCCAGGGAGGTTGTGGATGTTTTCTCCCTGGGGGTGCTCAAGGTCAGGTTGGGTGAGGCTTTGAGGTCCCTTTCAACCTCTAACATTCTGTGCTTCACTACATTATGAAGGTGATGAGACCCTGGAACAGGTTGCCCAGGGAGGTTGTGGATGCCTGCTCCCTGGGGGTGCTCAAGGTAGGTTGAGTGAGGCTCTGAGCAAGCAAGTCTAGTTGAGAGGTGTCCCTGCTCATGGTGGGGAGGTTGGAGTAGGTGATTTCTAAGGTCCATTCCCACATGAGCCATTTTAAGGTTCATTTCTGTGCTAGAAATAAAATCCTTGGCTGGCACCCTCATATCAAACAAGTTTCTCCTGCTGTTCAGATGGAAGCCCCTGGGTTCCACTTTGTGCCCATTGCCCCTTGTCCTGCCACTGGGCACCACTGAGAAGAGTCTGGCCTCATCCCGGGGGCCAGGCTGGATGAGGCCTTGAGCAGCTGAGTCTAGCTGCCATGGCAGGGGGGTTGGAGTAGATGATCTCTGTGGTCACTCCCAACTTGAACCCTTCTAGGACTCCATGATTATGAAGCCCTTCAGTTCCAAGCATCATCTTATCAATCAAGAGTGCACCCTGCAGCCCTGCCAGCATGCCAGGGGCTGGTTGGATTCCTGTTCCCTTTAGTAGGGCTGCAGTGAGCAAGGAAGAGGTGATTCTTGGGAAGAAGTTCTTCACAGCAAGAGTGATTGGCATTGGAATGGGCTGCCTGGGGAGGTGGTGGAGTTGCTGTCCCTGGAGGTGTTTAAGAGGAAGCTGGATGAGGCATTTAGTGCCATGGCTTAGTTAATTAGAAGGTGTTGGGTGATAGGTTGGACTCGATGATCTCAAAGGTCTTTTCCAACCTGCTTCGTTCTGCAAAGCTTTGACCACATCTTTCTCAGCCCAGAAACCCTGAGGCACTGCACAGGCAAGTGAGGAGTTAAGGAAAGGGGAACTGATTAATTCCATGGTGAGGATCCTCCTTCTGGCCCTGGTGCTGCCTCTGAAATGGACACATCTGGAGGGGTCACAGCATCAAGGGGTGGCTGCAGTGCTGAGGCAGGGGTCTGTTTCCACTAAGCATTTCTGCTACTTCTTACACTAAGTACTTCCTCAGAAGGGCCCAGGATAATGTTTCACTGGGGCTGCTGTTAGCTTTACAGGGATACCATTGGCTCCCATTCTTGGATTCACTCAGCCCAGGACAAGATTAAAACCAACCCTTCAATTTCCTTTTCTTCTTTAGGAAATTAACTGTGGCTTTGCTGCTAATGAAAGCCCAGAGACAGCAGCTTGTTCTGGCTCTGGGCTTGGGATGCCTTTGAGGTGCACCTGAAGGAACCAAGGAGTTAAGGCAGCTATTGGCAGTTAGCACTAACCATTAAGTTCTGCCTTTCACCAGTGGCTGTGCACATGAGGAAGCCAGAGCAGGGCTGGGATGTGTCACTTCTGTTGGTAAAGAAAACTCTCCACGGAACAAAACCCCCTTTTGACTCCATCTGTGGATGTCTGTGCTTGTGCCAGAAGTCTCTCTCAGTCCAGTTTCATCTTTGTTTCTTCCTGCTGTGTAATACCAACCCAAAGGAGTCATTTCAGGAGGAAATTGGAATCTTCTACCTGACACAGTTGTAAGAAGTGGGTTTGTAACTTGCTTTGCTTGACAAGAGCTGCTCCTCCCAAGCTGTTCTGCTGCTGGTGCCATGAGGTGTTCAAGGGAGAGGACTTCCCTGTAATGCTCCTGGATCAGCTGTGGCTGTGGTCAGGACAGTCAGGGGTGATTCAGAGCAATGGGATAGGGTATTTATAACTTTCCCATCGGTAGACCTAGCTGGGAATTCTCTGACAAAAGAGGTTTTCACTGCAAAGTGCTGCTTCAGCCAAACTGATTTTTTTCTTCCATCCCCTTCCCAGAAAACACAAGGTTCTTTGTTTCCTCCTGGGCCTCTGGGATTGATGCTTCCAGTGCTCTCCCAGTGCAACCACTTTCCCTCTGGAAAATGTGAAGCCTTCCAGGTAGCCTGGAGGAGAACTGGACACCATGCAAATCCCCATGGAGGCAAAAGGGATCCAGCTGAGGCCTGGCTTGTGATGGGTTTTGCAGAGGCTTTGCCAGAAGAAGGTGGTTGGGATTTTCTTGTTTGGTTGGTTTTTTTTTTTCTCAGCAGCAGCTGCATTGAAGGGTTTGGCTGAAGGGAATCCTCAGCCAGAGCCACTGGGATTTCCTGATCACATCCTCAGCATAGAATCAGTCAGGGTTGGAAAGGACCACAGGGGTCAGCCAGTTCCAACCCCCTCTGCCATGGGCAGGAGGCCCTACCCTAGATCAGGCTGTGCACAGCCTCAGCCAGCCTGGCCTTGAACACCTCCAGCCATGGGGCCTCAACCACCTCCCTGGGCAACCCAGTCCAGGCTCCCACTACTTTCATGCTGAACAACTTCCTCTTCACATCCAGTCTGACCCTACCCATCTCCAGCTTCGCTCCTGGATGTCCAAGCTCTTTGGAGTCACAGGATCACAGGATGTTAGGGGTTGGAAGTGTCCTCCATAGATAGAGTCCAACTCCACTGCCAGGGCAGGACCACAGAATCTAGCTCTGATCACGCAGGAATGCATCCAGACAGGGCTGGAAAGTCTCCAGAGGAGACTTCTTGCCTGTTTAAGCAAAATATTAGCCTGGATGTGTTAACTCCTAATTAATTTTGGGATGATTTCTCTGATGGGAAGATCTCTGGGTTGTTACATGGTCAACCTGATCTCCAATTGGGTGCCTGCAGGGTTGGAAACATACTCCCAATCCATACTGTTGAGGTGAACAAAAGCAAAGAGAAGCTGCTGCTGAATCCTGTTGTTTATGAGGAAGCTTTTCCCCTGCTCTGGACATCCTTCCAGAGTGCTGTGAAGAATAAAAAATGTCCTGGGACCTACCTGACAAATGCTGCTTTCAAAACAAGGACTTCCCCCCTCTCCCTTCAACCTCTTTAATACCTTCCTAATCTGAAGTGTCATTTTTCTCCTCTCTAATCACTGTATTAACATTTAATATCAAGTATTAATAGCATAAACTTCACCTGCAGATCATTCTGAGCACAGCTGCCCTGCAAAAGAGCTCTCTGAGCTAGAACAGGAGAGACTTTAACTCTTGCCAGGCACTCAGCAGGTAGCAAGGGCACCTGGTGCCAGTTGCCACCACACAGAGCAAACTCCAGCGCTGGGAATTGTGCTGGCAGGTTGCAGACAAAGAACAATTCCTCTTTGTTTGGCTACTGGGATACTCCTGCTTTGGAAACTGTTTCTTCTGAGCCTGTTCTTCTAGGGGAACTTTGGCAAAGTGGAGAGGGTGAAAATGTGGAGAAGGGAAGGCTGTTACCTGGGTCTGTGTATTTAAGTTGTGGCAGGGTGGAGGATGCTGGAGTGAGGAGGTCAGGCCACTGCAAAAAAAGGAGATAGATGGAAAAGAAGCTGCTCTTGGGCTGCACAGCAGCATGATTGTTAGCTGCTTTTTCAGCCTGACTGCCACCTGGGAGGTGTCTCTGGATGGCTGGGGGTGCTCTAAGTCCAGAGAAGCACTTTGCCAGCTTCTTGTGTGCTGCCTCTCTAGAGAGCAGGTCCTCAACATCTCATGCTCTGCTCTTTCTGGAGAGACTACAGCCCCTAGGACAGAAAGCTCCTGCCCTCAACTGTGCTCAGCACAAGGATCCAAACCCTTCCTTCACCTGCCTGTTTGCTGCCTGATTCTTCCAATCTCTATCCTAAGCCTTCAGAGCAGGAATTATAGAATCAAGCAGGTTGGAAGAGACCTCCAAGCTCAGCCAGCTCAACCTAGCACCCAGCCCTGGCCAATCAACCAGACCATGGCACTAAGTGCCACATCCAGGCTTTGCTTCAACACCGCCAGGGACAGCAACTCCACCACCTCCCTGGGCAGCCCATTCCAATGCCAATCACTCTCTCTGCCAAAAACTTCCTCCTAACATCCAGCCTGAACCTGCCCTGGCACAGCTTGAGACTGACCCCCTGGAATCCACTCAAGGAATCACAGAATGGTAGGGGTTGTGGAAGGGTCCTCTGGAGATCAAGTCCAACCCCCCTGCCGAGGCAGGATCACCTGGAGAAGGTCAGACAGGAACACATGCAAGTGGGTTTGGAATGACTCCAGAGATGGAGGCTCCACCACCTTCCTCTGAGCAGCCTGCTCCAGGGCTCCACCACCCTTAAATCCTTCTCATGTTTAGGTGGAACTTCTTAGGCTCAAGTTTGCGCCGATTGCCCCTTGTGTATCTGGGAAATGTGGGGGTCTGGCTTTTGGCCTTTAGCATTGGAGCATCAAATGTTAATGGGTTACCCAGGGAGGAGCCTTCGAAAAGGGGCTTAGCCCCAGACTGCTGAGGCTGCCTTAAAGCCAGGAGATAACTGAAAGTGCTTGTTGGAAATCTAAGATGTTTCAAAACCTTTTCACGAAGCTGTGGCCCAAAACATGAGAGGTAAAACTTGCTGTGAAGGAGAGCTTAGTCAGCAGGTAAGCACAGAGATGCAGAAGCTCCTAACAGAGCCATAAAAGCTCACAGCCATTCAGAGGACAGACAACAGGAGCCAGAGGTTCCCCGTTGGGGAGAGGGAAGGAGATGGGAGCCAGAGGTTCCTCATGTGGAGAAGGTAGGAGACAGGAGCCCGAGGTTCCCTAGTGAGGGAGAGGGAAGGAGATGGGAGGGGAGTCTAAGGTTCCCCTGTGTGAGAGAGGGTAGGAGATGGGAGCCAGAGGTTCCCTGTGGGGGGAGAGAGAAGATGTGAGCTAAAGGTTCCCTGGTGAGGGAGAAGGGAAGAAGACTGGAGGGGAGCCCAAGGTTCTCTGTGTGGGAGAGTATAGGAGATGGGAGCCAAAGTTTCCCTGGTGAGGGAGAGGGAAGAAGATGGGAGAGGAGCCCAAGGTTCCCCATGTGGGAGAGTGTAGGAGATGGGAGCCAGAGGTTCCCCATGCAGGAGAGAGAAGGAGATGGGGGCCAAAGTTTCCCTAGTGAGGGAGAGGGAAGAAGATGGGAGCTAAAGGTTCCCCAGAGAGAGAAGATGATGGGAGAGGAGCCCAAGGTTCCCATGTAGGGTTGATTGTGTGGGTGCCCCCAGCGTTTTTGCTTGCCTGGTTTGCAGGAGTGTGCTCAGAGGAGCTAAAAAAAGCTCTTTTACAGTGTGGTGTGTTTTGGTTTTTTTTTTTTATTTTATTTTAATGGAGCCACTGAGTAAAATATTCTCACCTGGAAAGAAATCTGTGCTAGGATGGAGGGGAGGGGAAAGAAATTAGCAAAAGAAAATAAAGAAACAGGCAGTGGGTGGCAAAAGGGAGAGAAGTACACAGTGGTGAGTGTGAGGGATGACTTGGAAAGTAGAGGGATGCTATTGAGGAACAGCAGTAGGAAGGAAAAGGAGGGGGGAAGGGCCGAGGGGAAAAGCAGGAGACATGGTAAGTTAAGTAAATTCCCATTTATTTCTGCAAGAATTCCCTCCCAATGCTCTTCCTGCGCTCGCTGCGCGGCCGCTGCTTGGACGCCCTCCACGCCGGGAGGAACAAAACAGCTCTGTTAAAGCCCCAGCGCTGGAGGTGAGCAGCAGGTCACTGGCAGGCTGCTGTGCTCAGTGTGTGCCTCCACCTGAGACATGCTCTGCCTGCCAGCACAGAGCCAGCAGCCTACAAAGCTCTCAACAGGCTCCCTTGGGTCCTGCCTCTGCTCGTGGTCTGCTGCAGGAAACCAAACTCGGGTAGAATAGAACCAACCAGGTTGGAAGAGACCTCCAAGATCATCCAGTCCAAACTATCACCCAGCCCTAGCCAGTCAACCAAACTAGAAATGGGCAGATTCAGACTGGATGTTAGGAAGAAGCTCTTCAGCATGAGGGTGGTGAGAGCCTGGAAGGAGTTGCCCAGGGAGGTGGTGGAAGCCTCATCCCTGGAGGTATTGATGGACTGGCTGATCCTGGTGGTCCTTTCCCACCATAGCGGTTCACAGGGATGAGATGTTGTGCTGAGGGATTTGGTTTAGTGAAGGACTTGTCAGTGTGAAACTGATAATTTGACTCAATGAGCTTGAAGGACTTTTTCAGTCTAAGAAATTCTGTGTTTAAGGCCAGGCTGGATGAGGCTGTAGCCAGCCTGATCCAGTGTGAGGTGTCCCTGTCCATGGCAGGGGGGTTGGAACAGGATGATCCTTGTGCTCCCTTCCAACCCCGACTGATTCTATGAAACTCCATTGCTGCTGCTTGATCATCTCCAAAAGCTTTCAGAGGAGTTAGCCCTGATCCCAAGGGAGCTGTGGTCATGGCAAGGTTTATTAGCATCATCTTGGCAGTGTCTAAATGCATAATGGACCAGCTAGACCTTGCAGTTGAAACTCTACCCTGCACTGCCAGTCAGCTGTGGCCCAAAAAAGATGGGTCCTGCTTAAATGAGAGCCTTGGATATCAGTGCAAATGAAAGGCTTTTCAGCACCAAGGAGGACAGAATCATTTCCCCCCTTAGCATAGCACAGCAGATAGCAGATATGTTCCAGCTTATTGGGACTACAACCAACCTATTGTTTTGGTCCACTGTGAGCTGAAGTGAACAATGGGAGACATTGTTGGGGATCTGTTGCTGATGGGTTGTAAGTGAAGGTTAGGCAGTGAAAGTGCTGAGCATCCATAAGGTGACTGCTTGGAGATGTCACTCTGCAGGCCTTGAGGAGTCTCCTTTTGCTCTCTTTCTTAGTGAGGACTTCCCATTTCCTGAGAGAGTTGAGGCTGTTCCACCTGGAGATGAGAAGGCTCCAGGGAGACCTTAGAGCAGTATTTCAGTATCTAAAGGGAATCTCTAGAAGGCTGGGGAGAGACTGTTCAAAAGGGCAATGGGATGAGGGGAAAGGGATTGAAACTGGAGTTTCAGTATCTGAAGGGGACCTTTAGAAGGCTGGGGAGGGACTGTTCAGAAGGGTGATGGGATGAGGGGCAAGGGATTGAAACTGGAGCAGGGCAGATTTAGTCTGGACTTCAGGAGGAAGTTCTGCACAGTGAGGGTGGTGAAATACTGCAAGAGGTTGCTTAGGGACGTGGCTAAGGCTTCATCCCTGGAGATACTCAAGCTCAGCCTCACTGTGTCCCTGGGCAGCTTGCTTTAGTGAGAGCCATCTCTGCTGACTGCATGGGAGTTGGACAAAGATGCCTTTGGTGTGTCCCTTCCAACCTGATGCAAGCTGTGATTCTGTGACTCTTAGGAAACCAGAGCTCAGTACCCAAGTTCCATTGCTCATTTCCCAATCTCTAGAGGTAGAGGAGTCTGAAACAAGGAGATACTTCTGCCCTTTGTGCAGTCTGCTGGCGAGCCCTGCTCAGCCAAGGGGGGCCAGCAGGCAGCTTACAGCTGGATGGCATTTTAGACACGTTTGGAGTGTCTCACAAGATGTTCTCCAATTAGTCATCATCACTCACAATATGTTTTCCATATTCCCCCACAGTTTACAGTCAGGCAGGCTAATACAATTGCCGTGCAGCTGCTCACAGCAAGACACAAAGGTTATGGCACTGTGTACATAAGCAAGCTGTGAAAGTTCCAGCCACCCAGCTCCTTTACCCTCTCGTGCTTTTAAAAGCCAACAGAAGCAGAAACAAATAGTGAGTGCACCTCTCCTTTCAGCCCTGGAAAAACATTGGAGTGAAAGGAGGGATTTTGTTTTTCTAATGCGATTCCCATTGCTGCAGCTGCAGCCAAAAACCTTTTGGGTCCTGGAAGAGGTTCAGCAAGTGTTGCTTTTTTGGAAGAGGTGGTGTTTATTGGAAAATTACATCTTGCCCAGTAAGAGCTGACAGTGAAAGTGCTCCACTCCATTAAGAACTGCAGAAGACAGCCCTGAGAGTTTGTTTAATGATTGGTGCAGATGGGCTTTGGGAAGCTGGAGTCTGCCGTTGGTGTTATTTGGGTTTGAGATTGTGTTCTGGGAACACAGAAAGCAGCCTGGGCTCAAGTAGTGACTCCTCTCACCCACCTAAGGTGCTTCTACAGCTTCACAGATCATACTGGGTTGGAAGGGACTCTCAAAGGGCAGCTTGTCCAAACCCTCTGCATTCAGCAGGGACACACAGAAACGTTCTGGATGGAAAAGACCCTCAGGGTCACCTCCAATTAGATCACCTCCAACTAGAGCAGGCTGTCCAGGGCCACACCAAATCCAATCTCAAATGTCTCCAAGGATGGGGCCTTAACCACATCCCCGTACAGGCTGTTCCAGTGTCTCATCACCCTCAGAGAATCAGTCAGGGGTTGGAAAGGA
>WAAF01004508.1:1054-62344 GCA_013400475.1 Tricholaema leucomelas
GCCCAGAACTGGACACAGTACTCAAGGTGTGGTCTAACCAGTGCAGAGTACAGGGGCAGAATGACCTCCCTGCTCCTGCTGGCCACACCATTCCTGATGCAGGCCAGGATGCCATTGGCTCTCTTGGCCACCTGGGCACACTGCTGGCTCATGTTCAGGCGGGTATCGATCAGTACCCCAAGATCCCTTTCTGTTTGGCTGCTCTCCAGCCACTCCGACCCCAGCCTGTAGCTCTGCATGGGGTTGTTGTGGCCAAAGTGCAGCACCCGACGCCATCCCGGCGTTCAGTAAGTTCATCCCTGCCATGAGCAGGGACACCTTCTGCTGGAGCAGGTTGCTCAAGGCTTGGAATTGAACGCCGCCGGGAAGGGACATCCACAGCCTCCCTGAGCAACCACTTCCATTGTCTCACCACCCTCACTGTAAAGAATGCCTCCTTTGCTTTTTGGTCTCTGATCTTTGTTAGAGGAAAGACCACATTCTGAGCAGTCAGGTTCACTCCCTGAGTGAGGTTCTTGGTGTCGTGTTTGTGCTCTCTTCTATGCCAGTGATTTTGAACTAGGTGTATTTATGACAACACACCAGACTAGCAGAGAGAAACCACTCCAGGTCTGAGGTTTGATTTCATCTTAAAGTGCCATAGAAGGTTTGAAATTCCAGGACATTTTCCGTAGGGTGGATTCAAAGTGCAGAGTAAGTTGCCAGCCAGTCTTATAATTTGTTTTGGGGCCTTAGCCCTGTGTTTATGGTGTTTGCAGTGTCTGGAGACTTTCCCTCTTGGCTGTTGCTTTGGTTAACTGGGGTTGAGAAGTTTCTACCCAGCTAGTATTTATTGAATTCTTTTTTCTCTGTGAGGCAGGCCTGCTAGAATCTTCTGCAGAGCTGCAGATGAAGTTTTTGGGTTGGTAGCACTTCACAGGTATGCTTGTGAGATGCTTTCCGCTTACTCCTTAGACTGTGGCTTTGTAATTTGTTTTTGTTTAAAAATTGCACTCTGAAGAAGGGGCTGGTAAGTACTGGCAGTCTGGTAGTGCCAAACTTTACCAGTTGAAAATAAACCAGAAGGTAGATCTGGATTCTGTGCAGAGTGGGTTAAGTCGTGTTGGATCTGAGGGGTGGTCTTACCTCATGTCTCTCAGTCCCAAAAGGAGCAATTGGTACTCCATCACCTCAAGAGAGAGATCAAGTGTTCTTGCAGCCAGCACATGCGACATTTGAAGCACAAGTGTTTGCTTCACTCAAGAAAAGCCATAGCTGAAATGGTATTTAGCCAAATAATCTACCCCATAAAAAAAGGTGTTTAAGGTAAATAACTCCTCTTAAAAAGAAAGTGATAAACCTCAGTTTTGAGAAAATGTTCTCAGAGAAAGGCTTTTTGGTTTGAAAAGCTGGGCTTTCAGTGAACAGAATGGAAAAACATCCGAGTGGGTGCTTGCAAGCTGTGAACCCTCTTTATCTGACTTTTTCTTCTGTGTAAGAATGGAACTAAGTAAAAATTATACAAGTTGGAAGTGTTTGAAGGACCTCTTTATCTGTTCTGACAATTGTGCTTGCTTCCAACTTAGAACACAGATCTCTTGCAGTACAAAGATGGTTCTTCTAATATATGACTGTTTAAGTAGTGCTGTTCTCTGTTCATGGCTATTGCATTTAAATTATTAGCACTTGTAAGTGATGAATTTGATGTGATTATAATCACTTTGAGATGATCAATTACTATGGCAAGGGAAAGCTCTACACCAAGCCCCGTGTTACAGGGAGAAGTCCTTTAACCCCCACACTGAGACCAATTTTTTTTCACTGCAAAGCAAAAAATCTCAGGTCTTGTCAGCATCCATTATTTTAAAATTTGGAATAGAAAGAACAACAGAATCCTACCAACTCAGCTGGTCTCAGAATACTCAGCCAGTTATTTTTATTGTTGCAAACTCTTGCTCCTGTGCACTTCTTTGAATCTGATTTCTGTATATGCTTCTGTTTTGTCAATTAGATAAATGAGCCTTTAGTGAACTCTATTGGAAATATAAAAGATTAATGAGTCCTTTGATTATAAGGAGCAAAAATCACTCATCTGATGCCTCAATTTGTATTTGCGTTGACATGATGGAAGTGGAGTTCAGTTTCTGGGACTGGTCAGCACCTTTTTACAGTGGCTGTGATGGTGGGAATTCACTGTCTTAGGAAAGCTGAACTTTGACAACATTTTCACAGATTTACAGATTGCAGTGAGGTTGGAAGGGACCCTCACAGGTCATCATGTCCAAAACCCTTGCAGTCAGCAGAGACACCTTCAACTAGATGACCTTTTCCACCTTCTGTTCTCTGATGGCGTTTGGTACACCAGAGTTAATGAAATCAGGTGCTGATTAATGCCAAGGTCTCTAAAAGGCCAGTCTTTAATGCTGGTTGATCATCATGAAGGGCAGAGTTTTTGAGTATTTGGCACGTACCTTGAAGAAGGGAAAAGAAGAGAGGTGCACAGTCTATGGTGGTGAGGCAGGGCTTCCGGATGCACACAAATCATGAGCCTTCAGCAATGAACACAAATGCAAATGTGCTGTTCCTGACCTCAAATCCTGTCCACAGTGACTGTGCTGTCTTTATCAAAGCAGACAGGACTGAGATACCATCCATTATCACTGGCTGAGTTTTCTTGTACCCCGTGCTTGCTTTCCTTCCTCAGCATTCTGCATTCAGTAGCACTGCCTAATTTGATCTGCAGTGTGGCTGAAGCTGCGATTGTAGGACATGACAATCCCTTTGCTCCACTGCTGCCTGCTTTGCCTAGACTTTCAGAAAGGAGCTTTAAAAGTGCAGTGCTTTCATTTGCTGTTGCAGTGATACGTTACTAGGGGTGGATGCTAGAAAGAACCCCAAGAGTCAAACTATTCCAGCCTGTTCTTTGATCTTCCTTCCTAGATAACAAAACCAAAAGAGACTTCATTCCACACACCTCCCCTTTTTCACTTTTTTAATAGGATTTATTATTTTACAACTAAATTTGAGATCTAAGATCTGGTGGCTATGTGCACTGGAATGCAAGTGCACATACAGAAATGGGAGCACTTTCTCTTGCATGGGAGCTTTATGTCCTGGAGTGACAGAAGCTGATATTTTTGCTTTTGTTTTTTTTGTTCTGTTTCCCCTCCACTTTAGATCCCTGCAGCTCCCTCAGCCCACCGTGCTTCACTGAGGAGGACCGGTTCAGCCTGGAAGCTCTCCGCATGATCCACAAGCAAATGGATGATGACAAAGATGGTGGAATTGAAGTAGATGAAAGTGATGAGGTAGGAAGAGAAACTTTTACTTGTCCATGTGTGAGGCCTGTCTCTTTTCCTCCTATTTTATATTGCTGCTCCCGTGCTTCAGTAGCTATTGCTGTTTTCCTTACTCCAGCCCTTCCCACAGCCAGGTGTGGCAGGAAAGTGATTTCTAGAATTGTCCAAAATGGACTGTTGTTGCCCACTGCTCCGTTCTGATGGGAATTTTTGTGCAGCTTTGTATTTAAACTGCTCTTTTTGTGATTAGCATAAGAGTCGAGGAAATGGTGTTGGTTTAGCTGGCAGGGAGGTGACTCCCAGCTGGTGTGATCCTCCACCTTTTTAGCTTCTTTGTTTTGAGGCTTTCTTGCTGCAGGCATTCTTGGGCTTTCCTGTTTGCCTTAGAGCTGTTCCAGGCACTTTATGGTACAAGACAATACCTGCTCCAGTCTAGAAAGCTTTCTTGGGTGTATTTGCTAACATTTCATGGGCAAATAGCAAGTGTTTCCTGCTGTATGCCAGTGTTAGATGAAGTCCTTGAGACAGGGAATGTTATTAAGACCTGCTTGGAGTTGTTTGTGGTTGTGCTTGAATGAACTGGCTAGGTGGGCTCCTGGTGGTCATGGCAAAGGACTTGCCCTTGTGCTTACTTAACTTTTCCATCAGGATTCTCAGAATTGCTGATGAGGGATGAAAATGTCCATGTAACCTCACTGGTTCTTGCTGCTTTTGCTGTCTGTCAGGTGTCAAAGATGTATGGATGTGGCACTTCGGGTCATGGATTTATATGGTCATGGTGGTCTTGAGTTGATGGTTGGACTTTCCAACCAAAACAGCTCTCTGATTCTGTGATTTTAAGAAGGAGAGCAAAGTTGCTTCCTTGTCCTCTGTCCCCTAAAAATGAGGGTATTGCCATGAGGTTTTGAAGCCCATTCTCGCTCAGGGTGAGTAGGAGAGGGATCTAGCCCTGATTTTTCTTCCCTTTTTGGTGACATCTCAGGGAAGATCGTTCTTCATGAATGAGTTAAATTTTTAATTGTAAAGTTTAATGTGATGCTACTTATTTTTCTCTGTGGCTGTACAAGCAGTGGCTCTTGTCTGACCGTTAGGAATTTTCTGAAGGGATAGAGGACAGCAGAGAGAATGGCCCAGAGTGAAATCATGGACCTTTTAAACTTTGGGGGGAAAAACCTACCTTGCACCTGAGGGGAGTGTTGTGGCCAAGCAGTTGAGGAAGTGGAAATAGTTCAGCTCTGTTGTCATAGAGTGTCAGGTTCCTGTCATTGATGTCTGTGACAGGCAAAGTCCAGTCTGCAAACTGAGACGCTGGTGTGGGCTTCCTGAGGAGCTCCTCAGCAGGGAGTGATTGTCCTGGCTTGTGCTGCATTTGTTATATGTGGAAGTTAAGGAAATAAGTATATAAAGCAAATCAAAACCAAGCAAAAAACGGCAACAAAAAAAGCCCCAAACAAAGCTGTCTCCCTCCTCTCAAAAACCCAAACAACAAAAAGCCCACAACAAAACCAACCAACCAAACACCAAAACCCAAAACACAACCAAAAACAAACCACCAAAACTCTCCCCGAAAACAACAACTAACCAAAACCACCAAGAAACAAAAAACAAACCCTGACATTTTTATACATGGGAAACTTTTTATTAGTGTCCCAAAGATCTGCCCTGATTTTCACTAGACTCTCATTATATCTGACCTTAAGTTTCTTCCTGTCCCAGAGCGGTGTTGAGATAAATCCAAGCAACAGCAACTACTCTGGAAAGCTGTTAGAGAAATGAGAACAGTTTGTTATAGCTGGGTAATGAGGAATGAGTAAAATGTATACACAAACCATTACTGAGTTCAGAATACCTGACAGAAACATGCCCCTTTTCTCTGCCAACTCATTTTTAATAATGGAATAAATATTTGATAATAACCCCCCCAAAAAAATTTTTTTTTTTTTCCTCTTCCCTGCTTGTAGTTTCCATGCAAATCACTGAGGAATATGGATTTCCAGGGAGTGCTTTCTTCCAAGACAGGAAAATCAAACCTGAAATTAATGAGAAACACAATTTAATTGCAAATCCAAGGAATGATCTCTTACTGCATCCTTACCGCAGCCTTCACAGCTGGCTTCCAGCAGCAGAGTTCTGTTGTCATCTGATGGCAGTAGCTCTGAATGTGCACTGAACACCTCCTAATCCATGTTTTTTCAAGCCCAGGGGTTTGTTTTGTTCTGTCACAGTGGGTGATGCTGCTTGTTTTGAGTAATGAGGGCCGATTCAGTAAAAAAGGCTTTCCTAGAAGTAAAGCTGATCTGCAGTTCACTCCTGGGAGAGCAGCACATTGAGTGTGATGATTGGCAGAGAAAGATGGCAAAGACCAGTAAATTTCTGCTGATTAACCACCACCAGAGCCGTGGAACAAATTCCAAGTGATTAGTTACACCAAGGAAGAAAGTTCTTGTAAATAAGTTATTTTGAGAGGAGAAGGTAACAAGAGCTAAAGATGTAGCTGTATTTATTTTAACTCTCTTAATTTGCTAATCCATCTGAGAACTCTCAACAGCAGTTCCAGATACATCATCTGCATGCTGTTATTTTTCCTGAGGTTCCTCATGCCATGTTTTGTGTTGCAGTTTGATTTTCCTCTGTGAAATTATCTCACACAAAATAATTCTGTAGAGAGCTTCCCTAGGATATAAAAGAGTCTGAACTGCTACAAGAAACTTTTCCTTTCCTCCTCCTCCCTCCCTCTCCCCCCCCACCAAATTGTCTGATACGGTGAGCCTTTCGGATCTCCCTTGTGTGGACTGGAAAGAAGCTTATCTTTGACCTTGAGGAATCTGGTGTGGGGAAACTTGATCTAAATTTTTAGCATGAGATTCATTAGTCATGGAAACACATGAGGGATTTGTTGGGAGTCCTCTAAGGAGCATAGAGGGGCTCTGGTCTGAGCCCGGGCTGGTTAGATAGGTTTTTGATTTTATTTTTTGTCTGTTACCCAAGATTGAATGGTAAAACTTAAGAGTTTGTCTTGGGTTCAGCTCTTAAACCAAGACAGAGATTTATAAAAATGGAAAAACCTGAACTTTTAAATGCACTAGAAGATGCTTTACTAATTCTAATTACAAAATACTGAGGGTAGGAGGAGGGAGAGAAGGAGCTTTAATCAGAACTACTTGAGTTTGCATTCAAGTTTCACATAACTGTAGCACTTGCCCTGAATTTTTAGTGTAGAATGATGTACTTCAGTACAAGCATAATTGAAAGAAAACAAGAACATAAAAGGGTTAGATAATAAACTTGTGTTTATAATTTGGAATATGCTTTACTCTGTAGTTACTAATTGCTGTGAAGTAGGCTCTCACAGTATGGAAAACAGAGAGCATGGTAGAACACAGAGGAGGAAAAAGGAAGGATGTGGGAAAAGACACTGCTTACTGTCAGGGCAAGCTAATGTGATTTTTTTTCTACCCAGTCTATGTTCTGCTACTGTCACTTTGTTATTAATATACAGAAGATTGATTTTTCACTTTATTATTAACACACAGAACATGGCAGTTTAAGCTGACTCAAAGAGGTTGGCTTTTAAAGGGGTAACTGGAAGGAGAACCTTTTGCTCAGGATGGTTTCAGTGGTGTGGTGAGAGGTGATCTGCCTCAGGAAGCATCTGCTGCACCATGTGTGCAGGACCTAAAGAGACAGAAGCAGTAAGGCATAGCCTGTGCTCACTGTTTCCATAGGTTTTTACTGTTTCCTGAGAGCCACTCTCTCTAGATTCTACATCAGTCCATTTCCCTAAGGAATAGTGCTGTGGAAATAGAAGTTGTTGGTTTTTAAATATTAATACCTGTGTGTCTGGTGTCACATCCAGCTAATGACACCAATTTACAGCTGTGAGTGGGATCTCTGGATACAGATCTTCTTTTTCTTTTAATGAATGCAGTTGCAGAATTATTTAACAAAAAACCCTCACTCCAGGGAAGGTTGGACTCGATGATCTTTAGAGATCTTCTCCAACCAAAACAATTCTGTGATTCTCCTCCCACCCCCCTGCAGCCACCAAAAATCAGAAAAGACAAAAAGCACTGGGGAGATGAAGGGATTGCAGTACTGAGGGCACAAAACAGGGAGTGGCTTTTAACAGTGTGGTCAAAGCAGGTAGAATCTCAGAGGGGATAGGCAGAAGTGTCTTAACTTCGACTGTTGTCTGGAGGCAAGCCTCAAGAAGAATCCAGCTTTAGTGGCCTCTAACAGAGAGGATGATTGTCTCCTGCACAGTGATCAAAGCAGAAAAGGCAGATAGCATCATTTCATCGAGAACAGCAATAGCAATACAGCATTTGGGCTGCAGTGAGCTTAACCAGGAGCAGGATGCTTGACAGTCTAAGAGCTTCCTTTGAAGTGACCATTTCTAAAGGGATAGGCTCAGGAAAGCTGTTTGTGGAGGGTTCCAGGGCATATTTGCATCCAAGTTGCAAATAATCCAGGACAGGTGGAACAAGCATCGTGTCTTGAGAGAGTACTCTGTGGTGTTTGGGAGATGGAGTCTCAAAAAAGAAACAAAGTCAGGGGAAGAATCCAGGAAGAAATAAAAATGATTAAGATGCTGCTCAAGTGTAAACAACACAGTTAAAAATAAACAACTGATCCAACTGGGATGAGTTCAGCACACGCTCCTGAAATGGTGATTAAAAGGGCTACAGTAAAGGAGAACCAATTCACAGGATCACAGGATGTCAGGGCTCGATGATCTCCTTGGGTCCCTTCCAACCTCTAATATCCTGTGATCCTGTGATCAGGGGTTGGAAGGGACCCAAAGAGATCATCAAGTCCAATCCCCCTGCCAGAGCAGGACCATGGTATCTAGCTTAGGTCACAGAGAAGCACATCCGGATGGGCCTTGAAAATCTCCAGAGAAGGAGACTCCACAACCTCTCTGGGGAGCCTGTTCCTGTGCTCTGTGACCCTTACAGCAAAGAAGTTCCACCTTATATTGAGGTGAAACCTCTTCTGCTGCAACTTACATCCATTGCTCCTTGTCCAGTTCATGCTCTTAGCATTTGTGTTTATCATGTAATTAATTTGTTGGTCATATTCTCGTTTGGTTATGCTTCCATTCTTTTAGCAATTAAAGTGGTGGTGACATCTTTGCAGCACAGGCTATTTTGCAAACTTGTTAGAGGAATCTGGGGAAATGAAGCTTAACGTGGTGACTTCTCAGTGTGAAATGGTGCTGGAGTGGAAGCTGGCTGTGCCGTTTGTGCAGAGAGGAGCTGGTGGGTATTTCTGTATTTGAATTCTGTGAGAGAGCTAAAAGAATAAAAGTGAGTGAAATGAGATTTACTAGTTTTGGAGTAGAGACATCTTAGCACTTCTGGTGAATAAAAACGTGGAGAGAGGAGGTCAAGAAGCCACCTGGGAGGAGCAGCTCCTTCTTCAGGGTCCATAATACTGCTGGAACTGGGCAGCTGAGGTTTAGATTGGTTTGCACCATTACACTGGAGATGTTTGTTTCTGAAATTCCAGATAAGGCTGAAAATAGGAGGAGAAGATGGCTTATAGGTTGTTTTTTGGCAAATCTGGTGTTTGCTGACATCATCTGCTGAATGTCTTTGGATTTAATTGAGGGGAAGGAAGGGGAGATGTGATGCCTGCATCATCTGATGGTTGGAATCGACCTTAGAGGTCTTTTCCAACTGAAACAGTTCTGTGATGATGATGATTTCAGTAATTAGTTCTGGACAGCAGGAAGTGCTAAATGCTTTGGGCAAGATGGCAAGAAAATCCATGACAGGAAATCCTGAGGAACTGAATCCAACAAGGTGGTGTGGAACTCCCATTTTCAGTGTGTATGTTTTGAATATCAGAAGCAGAAAGTGAAAAAAAAACACTTTGGGAACTGAATATTGAACTTGGGATGTCTCTAAGTGAACAGCCCTCTGTGGCTTAACAAAAAACAAATATAGTTTTATCTTCGTTTGGGGTGTGTATATCTTGGAATACAAGAGTTAGCAGAAGCTTTTGGGTGAAGTACAGCAATGTGTGGAACAGATGTTAAAAAATAGTAGATGGTGTAGTTCAAAAGGCTGATCTCTTTGTTTACTGCCTCTTGGGATTGTTATATTTCAGGAACCTACCCCAGGTGTTAGAATTTCAGCTGGGAGAGGTTCTGCTATACACTGAGTTCTTTCTTTGTGCTGTTGTCTGCAAATGCACACTCAGCAAGATGATGAATACCCTTTAAAGTTACCTTGGCATTCTGGTTACATCCTTCTGATTTATGTAATAAAGATCCTTGACCTGGTGTTAACCTTTGTATAGAATGGTCTGCAACTCAGTCTCATCTTCCTGGGTGAGAGAGACCTGCTGCAGTGAGGCAAAAACTGGGAACATTTTCACTGCTTTGCATGAAACTGGGATGGCTTCTGAGCCTGTTTTACATCCATCTGGGCAAGAACCTGCTACCAACACTGACCTTTCAAATGAGCACTTTGAGCTTCCTGACCAACTCATCAAACGTTTTCCCCCCCAAAGCTACTGGATTGGTTTAATTATTTTATTGTAGATCTAGTACATATGTGTTGTTTGTTTTTCTTTCTGTTTTGTTTGTTTATTTGGGTTTCTTGTATGTGTTTTGTTTTTGTTTTGGCTGCTGGTGGTTTTTTGGATGTGTTTTTGTTTAATTGTAGGCTTTGTTGTTTTGGTTTTTTTTTTTTCCCCCTGAGTTTTATCATTTGTCTGCTAATGTGTTTGTCTCTAGGCACAGTGTCTTTTAGCCTCTTGAAGTTCTGCAAGTAGCTCTAGCAGTCCACAGAACCTGTGTTTTCAGAGCAGAGTAGGAAGGAGCCAGGTCATGCCTGAAAACATGATTCATAGAATGGTTTGGGTTGAAAGGGACTTTAAAGGTATCTGTTTCCAGCCCTCCCACCATGGCCAGGGACACCTCCCAGCAGACCAGGTTGCTTTAGGCCTCATGCAGTGTGACCTTGAACACCTCCAGGGAGTGGGCATCCACAGTCTCCCTGGGCAACTTTCCCAGTGTCTCACCTCCCTTACTGTAAAGAATTTCTTCCTAATCTCCAGTCTAAATCTCCCGTTCCAGCTCAAAGCCATGTACAGCTGTACTGGTGCAGAGCAGCCCTGTGGAGAGGCAGCCTTTGTGATCGTGGCCATGGTTGCATGGGAACCTGCTCCAAGGTGATTTGGATCAGATCCACCTCATGTCTTGCCTACTTGGAGCTACTTAAGCTAATAATGATCTGTCTGCTCCTATTTCTGTAGCACTGCAAGCATTCAGACCTGCCACAATGAAATGTCCCCCTGGGAATTCTGGCCTGGCTGTGAAGAGGTTGCAAAGTGGACTTTGCTAACCAATAGGTACAAATTTCAGCTGCAGTAATCCTTTTGCAGTACAGTTTGTGGCTTAGTTAAGGTGGTCTTGTAACACTTTGATGGCCACGGCCTACATTCTTCCAGTAATATTTGTATTAGGCTCAAACATGTTCTTGATTTTACCATGGAACCTCTAGAAGCTGTTTCTATACAGCAGGCAGCTGTGAACTCTGTCCTACGTGACAGTTTTACTTTGGCCAGCTTTTCTTGTCATTTTGTGTCAGTGCTAACTTAATGCTTCTGGAATCATAGAATCCAAACTGGTTTGGGTTGGTAGAGACCTTCAGGGTCATCCAGTTCCAACCCCCTGCCATGGGCAAGGACACCTCCTACTAGACCAGCTTGCTCAAGGCCTCATCCAACCTGCCTTTGAACACTGCCATGCTTGGAACTTCTGTGGGCAGCATGTTGCAGTGCCTCCCTACCCTCACAGGGAAGACTTTCTTCCTCATGTGTCATCTCAATCCATCTTCTTCTGGTTTGAAGACATCACTAACTATAGCGTGTTGTCTCTTAAAAGCACAGTTGCCATCCTGAGTCACTAAGTGTGACACTGCAGGAGGGGATGTACCAAAGACTGTCTGACCATGCTGTGCCTGGAGGTGGGATTACAGGAAAACTGGAGTTATAACTGGTGCAGATTCTCTTCTGAAGACATAGAAGTGAAGGCTGTAGAACTGTTTAAGGACTAGATGCTCAAGGAAGCCAGGAATCCTTAGCCAGAAGATGTTACTAATTGCTCCTGAAGTAAACTTGTCAGTTAAAGGGGCTATTTTAAGTTGATGAAACCGAAAATCATAAACTTGAGCCCTCAGCCAGAGCAGAATGTAAACATGGATATAAACACAGCATGGGAGCACTTCCTGCAGGCAGGGAGCTGCACTTGACTTTTCAACTGCTAAAGGATGCCATTGTTCATTTTTCCTTCAGGGAGCAGGAATTTCTTGCAGCTTTTATGTTTTAACTTTTTGTAGTGCTGCATGTGCTGTTAGTCACCAAGAACTTGCTCTCCATTTAGGGTATCTTCATTCCTCTTTGTGAAGGGTTGGAATTTTATTACTTGGCTTTTGTTTGTATGTTTGTGTGGTTTTGTGGTGGTTGTGGTTCTTGTTCCAGGCTTTTGGTTGTGAGTTGACTGGATTTTAGCAGATGTTAGGGTACTAAAGGCTTAGTAAAAAGAAGGTTTTGACACACTTGACCTTAGAGTTCGTTTCTGGGGCTCCGTAATTCCCTGTCCCCTCCAGGAAGGAGAACGTTTCCCCTCCAGCTATTACTCTGCAGAACCTTGGACTTCGGGGTGTGAGACACAGAATCAGAGAGCACATTGGGTTGGAAGGAACCCTCAAAGGGCATCTTGTCCAACACCCTTGCAGTCAGCAGGGATATCTCCAACTAGAAGCAAGTTGACCTTGAATGCATCCAGTGATGTGGCCTCAATCACATCTCTGGGCAACTTGTTCCAGTATTTCTTTGTAGAGGCACAGTTCTTATGGTACTTTTGGGATCAAAAGTGGTTTGCAGTCTAGGTGTGGTGGGGTTTTTGTTCTCTGCTTGTTTTTGAAGTAACCCATTTGACAAATTACTGAATGTTTTTGTTTGTTTCATGTAGTTTTTGAGTAACTTATCTGCTGCCTTCTTGGTTTCAGCTTTGTAGTCTTTAAAAGGCCCTCTCTCTCTCTTAATTATGTTGGCCAAGATAATCCTTAGATGTTTTCTGTTGGAGCTTATTCTTTTAACCTCCCTTTTTAGAGTTATTTTTCTAACCTTTTCTTTGTATACTTAATGACCAGGGCAACAGAAGAGAGATTAGCTGCCATGACAAGGAACAAAAAAAAAATCCTCTCACTTAACCAGAGTTGTTCTGTGTTTAAGGGTTTCTTCAAGATAAGACACAATCCTCATTCTTAAAGGAGAACTTCCATAGAAGGCCAATTTTGAAACAAAGCTCTTTTAAACAAACGAAAGATGTTTGGTGATGTTCTGTATTTTTTTCATTAGCAAATGTGTTCTCTCTTCAGGACTCGATGGCCCCTTTCTAGCTCTCCCAATTGTAATTTTAGTGTTGTTACCCTCTGGTGTAAGGGGACCTCTCTGAGGAAGAGAAGTCTGCCACCCTCTTCTCCTGGGAAATCCTGTGCTTGAACCTGTGATTTGTTTCTTCTATTCGTGATTAAATTTTACACACACACACACACACACACACTCTCTTGTTCTACAGCAGGTGGAGTTCAGCAGCATGCTGAAAAGGTGGATTGTTGCCTTAACTCTTGCTCCCTCTGCGGGTTTTGCAGCGCAACGACACGGAACTGCAAGTTTTCATAGATGCATAGAGTGGTTTGGGTTGGAAGGGACCTTGAAGATCATCTAGTTTCCTGAGGTGCTGTTTGCATTGCTTCTCTGGCTGCCAAGATAAGCTGTGTCCATCCCATTTCCAAAATCAGAATGCTTTCTTAGTGCTTTGGAGTGACATGATGGAGCACCTTGCAGCTTTTCCTCTGTAGCAGTTGGCATCCTCATCTTTATGCCCAGCCCTGCATGTATTCCTGCTAACAGCACTTCAGATCTTCCTTGGCAGAACCTGTAGCTGCTCAAATATTCATGTCCTACAGTATTTAAAAACCTTTGCTGACAACTAGAGTTAGAAAAAAGCAAGTTTATTTCCTATGAGCAAAACTTATCTGAGGTAGGAGTTTGAGCTGTGGAGATGCAAAATGTACTGAAACCTTTATATATAGAACCATCAAAAAACCCTAGAATGGTTCAGGTTGGAAAGGACCTTCATGATCATCTAGTTCCAACTCCCTGCCATGGGCAAGGGACACCTACCTGACCAGGTTGTTCAAGGCCTCATTCCACCCGGCTTTGAACACCTCCAGGGCGGGGGCATCCACAGTCTCCTTGGACAACCTGTTCAGTGTCTGACCACCCTCATGGGGAAGAATTTCCTCCTCGTGTCTCATCTCAATCCAGCTTCTTCCAGTTTGAAACCATCCCTCTTCATCCATGCTTTTGTCAAAAGTCCTTCTCCTGCTCTCACCAGCCCCCTTCAAATCCTGGAAGGCTCGTGGGTCTCCCTGGAGCCTTCTTTTCTCCAGTGTGAACAAGCCAAGCCCTCAGTCTGTTTTCATAGAGGAGATGTTCTAGCCTTCAGATCGTTTTTGTGTCTTTCTCTGGACCTACTCCAACAGCTCCATGTCCTCCTTGTGTCCATTCTCTACATTCCATTCTTTGCAAACTCCATCATCCTGCAATGTTTATTTTTAAAACAAATGTCCATGCCTGATGTTCAGAGGCTGTGCTTCGACCTGGAAAGGCTTAGAGACATTAGGAAGTGAGATAGGTTTTGGTTCTCTTGTTGTTTGGTTCCTTCAGTTTAGACTTTATTAGAGTGGAAACAAGTAAGGTAATCTGCCTTTGGCTGCACATTTTATTATCTGTGGAATTTACGAGGTCCATGGTGGTTTGGTGGGTTTGGGAAGAGGGCAGAGTTCTCAACTGGACTGTGGAATCTGCAGCAGAGGTTCTGCAGCAGATATATCTAGATAGAGCTGCAGCAGTCAGTCCTCCTCAGCTTGTTGTGTTCTGATTAGGGAGGTCTTCTACAGTGCATCCCTTGACTTTCCTCATGATGATGATATGAGCAGCCACATCCAAAGCTGAGTTTTAAGTTAGCGGTTGTGACTATCTGTAGTTGTTTTTGCGTGAGCAGCTTTATCCTTCAGGAGCCGCAGTGAGTAAGCAATCTGCTGTGGAAGATCACTTGGCTTTCGTGCTAGCTTTCTGGTCTCCACCCACAAAGACTGCTTATGCTGTGCTTTTAGGGACATTCCTAAGGGAGGTTTCCACTCTGCATGGGAGGTGTTTGCTAACCAGAATTCCAACTTCTCTAGGCCTGTATGAAATAAAAATAAAATGGGTTTTAATGTTCCATGCTGTTTGTCTTGTATGCATTTGGATAACCTGTTGGTAGTGGCTTGTGAAGGACTGATAAAAGCAAGATGTGACTGCAGATCTTCCTTCTTGTCTTGTTGACTGAAAGGCAAGGTGTGACACAGGCCTTCTGCTAATTACTGAGAGTGAAACAGCCTTGTGTCACGCTTCTGTGCTTGGAGTGGAACCACTGAAGAGTCATTAGCAAGGAGAAATTAGCCTTAAGATGCCTTCTGTGTTTTAATTTGATGAAATACAAGTCAATTTTTTCTCGTGTAATCAAAAGACTTTAATAATCTTTAGCCAACACCTTTCTCTCATCCCTCAAGCATTTAACTGGTATAGCAGGATCCAGGTGTTAGTCATCCAGAAAGGACGGGCACATTTTCAAATCTTACCTGGTCTTGTCTCCCAGGAGGTGAAGGTGGTTAAATGTAATGCTGCATACTTCTGAAAACCTGTGTGGTGCATTCTTGTAATCCAGGTGAATCTGGGCCACACTGATGGTGTTGTTAAACCTGGAGTGCTAGCAACTGCACCTTCAGCATCTCTAGGTTGAATGATGGTGAAAAATCAAATCCTCTAAGGGGATTTAATTTGCTCGCTGAGGTTTTGATGTGGTAGTCTCCAGGAATTGTGTGGGGCTTGCATGGGGAAGAGATCGTAAGGGTTCTCCTCTGCCTGCTTTCTACGAAGGTTCTGTTTAGAAGTTGTTGTTTTAGTGTTTAGCATTTCAGCTGATGTTTTCCCTTTTCTGCAGTTTCTGAGGGAAGATATGCAGTACAAGGATGCCTCTAACAAGCACAGTCACCTGCACAGAGAAGACAAACACATCACCATTGAGGATCTCTGGAGACGCTGGAAAACGTCTGAAGGTGAGTAAAGCAGAAGAGCTGGAAATGATGGAGGCTCTTGAAATAGACATCATTCAGCAGTTTTCCCTCCAAGTAGATTAGAGTAGTAAATGGATGATCTCATGGAAGCATGTTCTGACTCTGGTACTGCTGTTCTTAGGTGTGTGTAAACCTGATTAATCACTGGTTCAGTCCAGCTGCTGTCGATTTCCTCTTGAGATGTCTGGAATGTTAGAGTTGTCAGGGGAAAAATGCTTCACTTTTCTTCCCAACCCTGTTCAGAAGGGGTTGTATTGATAGTGACCTTAGAGAGATCTAAGAGGTTGGTATTAGTCAAACAGCTAAAAGTGGTATCAAAAAGAGAGTGAGAGTAGGAACGTCCTGTTGGTTCATTCTGAGAATGTGAGAAGTCATCAAAGTGCAGTCTGAGGTAATGCATCAGGTAAGTGTTTGCAGTGGAGTTTAGCCTCATCCCTTCAAATGCTCTGTAAATGCTTCTTAGTCACCAAAGGTCTTGTTCAGTGCAAGCATTGCAACTCGATTATCAGAGAAAGGGATCTTCCTGCAATTGTTCATCTAACTTGGGGAGCAGCTCTTCAGAGGTTAGGCTGCAGTAAAACCAGAAGTATCTGATGTGTCTGGTATTTGTCTCTTTGGTCCATCTTTCTTGGCTGTAGTAAACAGTGTGAGTCTCAGAATATTTGAGGGGAGTACTTGGCCCTTACTCTGTCTGCTTCTAATGTGCAGAGGAAACTAAGGAAGTACCTTAGAATGAACAGTTCCAGGCAGCATGAGCAGTGACTTGTTGACTGCAGAGGGTGTGAAGTCCCTCATATAATCACCTATTCCATTTAACAATGAGTAACATGGAAAATACTGTAGCAATACTGCATGCAATACAGCTGATGGAGGTATGTTTGAGATTTCAGTGTTTGCCTGTTAACTTTCTGCTGCCTTTCAGTATTTTCTTTCAGTCTCCTCTCTTCTGCTCCCATTCTGTGGGAGCAGACATGAAGCTCTGAGAAGATTGTTTTGCAAACAAATTGTTAAGCTGCCATCCTGGGATTGATCTTGGGACCTTGCCTTAGATGGCTCCAGCACCTGCTGGCCTCTGCTGAGTTTTGCAGGAACAGCAAAGATAAAAGGCTTGTGGCTGAGATCAGTTGAAGCAAATAAGTCACAAGATACCATCCTGACTTTAACTAAAGCAACAAGCTAAATTATTCCATGGAATTTTTAATAAAGAGATGTTTCTGTTGGTTCCATACTTGTTTGTTTGCAGTTTTCCTGAGGGATATCATGAGAAAAGGACAATGCCAGAATCACCTTGGTGAATCTTAGAGCTGATTTTTCTACAGCTATGTTTGACTAAATACTCTTGCTCATTGTAACCTGGTTTTCTGCTGCTTCTCTGCGTGCCTTACTATTTGTTGTTACAAAAATTACAGGTAATTAAACTGCCTTTTTCTTTCAGTTCATAACTGGACTCAAGAGGACACTCTTCAGTGGCTGTCAGAGTTCGTTGAACTGCCCCAATATGAGAAGAACTTTAGAGACAGCAATGTCAATGGAACAACACTTCCCAGGTGAACTCTTCTTCTGGATTGGTTTCAAGTAGTGAGGAAAAAAAAATCCCAACCTAGACCCATAGGTTAATGTTTTAGTCTGCATGTGGGAATAGCTGTGTGGACCTAAAGTCCACCATGATGTGGTTGACTGGAAGAAAAGATAACCCTCTTTGCTCTGCCAAAATACGTAGAAGTGCTTCTTGCCACTCCTTTTATCTTTCTTTCTTGCCTCCTTTTTCTGCCAAAATACCTGGAAATGCTTTTTTGCCAGTCCTTTTCTCTTAGCTTTCTTTCTTGCAGTTTAAGCTCTTGTTGATCATCACAAAATTGTGTATGGTGATGAGCTTCCTTTTGAACAGCGTCCAATCCATTGAGCGGGTACACACCACAAACTGCCTCAGAACCCCTTTTCTTGAGCATAACCATTACATTTGCATGTATTTTAGTGTCACAACTCTGCAAATACACTGTTACCTGGATTGATTCCATGGTTGTTCCAGAAAAAAAAAAAGACCAGGAAGATGATTTGATGGTTTTTCTTTGCCAAGTGCCAATACTTTATTTACTGCCCTCGTGTTCTCTGTCTCACTCCAGCTGCTTAACTTAACTATGGGAAGTGCTGTTGATGTATTCCTTTCCAGTTTGAACATAGCATCTAGAAAAGGTAACCCTTTGTCTCCTCATTAACAGGATAGCAGTCAATGAACATGCTTTCATGATCTCTCACCTGAAAATAATCGACCGGAGCCACAGGCAAAAGCTTCAGCTGAAAGCCTTGGATGTTGTGCTGTTTGGACCCCTCACACGTTAGTAACCTGATGGAGCTTTTGTTGTATCTCTCATTTGTGGGAATTCAGCAGAGGATATTTTCAGTGATTGGTGCTGTAGGCAAGACAGTTCGTTTTGTGGGTGTGCTTTGTAGAACTGGGCTGTGAATTCAAAAAGCTAATCAAGGTGCTGGGATCAGGACAAGGGTTTGCTTCTCGGTCTAAGCTGCTGTAGAAATTCTGACATGACCCCACCTGACAGGTTTTTATGTCATGTGAAGTGGCATTTCAATGTTTGTGGCTGTTTAAATGACACTAACAGCTCACATGACAATCACTTACTAGTCAGCTTGGGCAGTGTAAGCTGGGCTGCTGAAGTAAGAGGGGATGGTTTTCCCCAAGGAAGAGAACAGGAGGTGGTGGTGCAAACCCAGCACCCAGTGCCTTTGGTGCAGACTTGGTTTAAGTGCAACTAAATGGAGTGTAGCAGCTCCAGATCTGACCCACTTTGGCCTGTGCAGGCACTCCTTGCCTCACACCAGTGGTCTGCCTGCTTTTGCTCAGTTCCAGCTCTGTGGTGGTGCTGTGCGGGTTGGTTGCTTCTCAACTAGGAGGCCAGAGCTGCTTGGTCAGGTTGCAGAATAGTGAAGAGCTGGCCTTGCTGATTTCAGTTTATCCAAGAGCTCTGAGCTGGAGAGTTTTAGGGAGAAGAAAGGTACTTTGGGGTTGACATCACACTTTTAATGTCAGCAGAAACTGTTCTGTGAAGGTTTTAGCTGCCTCTTTGTGAAACGAAGTTTTCCTTACAAAGAAGTGGATGTGAATCTGGGATAGGATGCTTGGACAGTCCAGGCTTTGCTGTGCATCAGTATCATTGTTAGCTACTTTTACATCTACTTAATTTTGTACAAGTACTTTTACATTCCAGAGGGTACAGAGTGGGGAGAACTTACTCAAGCACAGCTCAAGTTCCATCTGGCCTGAGAAGATGTGTTGAGGAAACTGTTCACTCATGTAAATGAAGTTACAGGCTCCATACTGTCAAAACTTCGTGAGCTTTCCTCAAACTAAAATGTTTTGGCTTATATTAAGTAGATGACATTAGAGCAAAGTTGCTTATGTGGTATGGAAAATGCACTGGAATCCATTTGACAGATTTGAGATAAACAACCTTGGGACTGTGTTTAGCACCAGTTTCTGTAGGGGAGAAGTCCGTAGTTTGTTTTCTGTGTCTTGACGATGTTGTTCTCTTTGCAGGTCCCCCTCACAACTGGATGAAAGATTTTATATTGACAGTGTCTATAGTGATTGGCTTTGGAGGCTGCTGGTTTGCATACACACAGAACAGAACCTCCAAAGAACACATCACCAAAATGATGAAGGACTTAGAAAGCCTCCAAACAGCAGAGCAAAGTCTCCTTGACTTGCAGGAAAGGTAAAGAACAACAACAACAAAAAATTAACGTCCTTTTGTTCTGAGGTTAAATACAAATATACAGTCAAAAATGATTTGCATTAAGATGCCTTTGTTTGTCTGCATTTTGCATGAAATTTGTGATTTCAGTGAGGCATTTTGAGGGGTATAAATTGCTCCCAGGTGTTTGAGCAGGCAGTATGAACTTGGAGATGAAGATAGAGAACAGAGGTTTGGGTTTTTTTCCCTACAGACTGTACTGTTATTTTCATGTAATTACAGCTGGTTTTGGAACCCCTACAGAACATAAAGCTCCTAAGATTTGCATAGACTTGCACTGATTCTACTGCTGATTTAGCAGTCTGAGAGCTTACAGTCTTCTCTAGTGCACGTGTAGCTCAGTTGTCTGCAAAGACTTGTATCTTTGAACTTACTACACCTTTAATGAAGGCTAACCTAAAAGTGTGCATCTTTTGTCTGAGGTGGACATCACATTGTGCGCTGTAATCGCTGCTGATCGATGAAGCTTTTGCAGTCTTTATTATCACAGAATGGTTGAGGTTGGAAGGGACTTCTGGAGGCCATCCTGTCCAGCCCGGCCTGCTCAAGCAGGATCAGCTAGAACAGGTTGGCCCAGGACCATGTCCAAGGATGGAGACTTTACCACACCTCCCTGGGCAACCTGTGCCAGTCACCCCATGGTGAAAAAGCGTTTCGTGATGTTCAGATGGAACCTCTTGTCGTTTGGTTTGTGCTCGTTGCCTCTTGCCCTCTTGCTGGATGCATCATCTCCTGAGGGCTGTCACTTCTAACAAATACTCTGTGTATTTTCTTATGTTTTGTGCTTGATTGTGAAGGCTTGAGAAGGCGCAAGAGGAGAATAGAAATGTTGCTGTGGAGAAGCAAAATCTGGAGCGCAAGATGATGGATGAGATCAATGATGCAAAACGGGAAGCTCATCGCCTGAGGGAGCTGAGGGAGGGAGCTGAGTGTGAGCTCAGCAGGCTCAAGTATGCGGAGGAAGAACTGGTGCAGGTATCTGCAAGCTGTTTGTCATTGTAATGTTGGCTTGAGATTCATCCTGGTTTTATTGGATCCTCAGGAGTGTATAAAGCAGCATTTTTCTGATGCTTAGTGCTGAACAGAAGCATTCTAAGCTGATCATCATTGCCTAAGATGTTTGTCTAATGATTGTCTGCAAAATAATCCTGAAACTTTAAAAAGACCCTCACTTTGTACATTACCCTATCATCAAGTTGATGACTTCATGTCTACAAAAGCTTTCTTTTTCCTGCCTTGTTACTCTGTGAGAGATAGCAGTAGCTTTGCCTCGCTCTTCTGAGTAGCAATAGATTGGATTTATTGTACTGAATAAAAGTGGCCTGTTACAAAATATTTCAGCCTAAAGTTAGGGACTGTGTATGATAGGAAAGTAAAAAAGAAGAAATCTGAGTGTAAAAAAGTGTATGGAAATTCAGAAGTGCCAGAGCTGTCTTCCTGGCATCAGTGGAAAAACACCAGACTTCTCTCAAGTTCTCTCAGTGCTGCTGTGGAATGTAAAGGTGCTTAGAGAAGCAAAGGAGCTTAGAGAAGTAACAGAAGCAGCAGATGAAATAGTTACTCTCTTGGTGACACTCATTTCTCCCTAGGTTCGCATGGCTCTAAAGAAGGCTGAGAAGGAGTTTGAGCTAAGAAGCAATTGGTCTGTTCCTGAAGCTCTGCAGAAGTGGCTTCAGCTGACACATGAAGTTGAAGTCCAATATTACAACATCAAAAGGCAGCACGCAGAAATGCAGTTAGCCATCGCCAAAGATGAGGTACTCAGTCTTTCTCTTAAGATGCTTCAAGGCTTTTCTGACTTGCAGTTAGATATATGAAATAGTAAATAAATTGGGTATTGTTTTTCTCCTCCAAGTTGTTTGCTGCCTGTCAGTCTTACTAAACTCCTGTCCTCTGTGTTAATTCCTGGCTTTCTGCATTTCATTCTGTCTTGCTCTGCAGGCAGAAAAGATCAAAAAGAAGAGAAGCACTGTGTTTGGAACATTACATGTTGCACACAGCTCCTCCCTGGATGAAGTGGACCATAAAATCCTTGAAGCAAAGTAAGAGTTAGCCAGGATGTGTATTTTCTGTGACTTATTCCTGAAACAATGGGGTTTGTTGAGAGGGGTGTCCTTTTTGCACATTTAAGTGGGAAACTTGAAAAGTACTGAAGAGCAAAGACTTGGAAAGGCCTAATGACTGAATTTGTGCTGCTTTGCTTTAGTGTGAAGAGCAGTGTCTGTAATCTGACTTTCCATTGCTTTAGCATTAAGAGCAGTGTTTGTAATCTGACTTGCCCTTGCTTTACTGTGAAGAGCAGTGTCTGTAATCTGACTTCTCCTTGCTTTACCGTGAAGAGCAGTGTCTGTAATCTGACTTTTCCTCCAGGAAAGCCCTCTCTGAGCTGACAACATGTTTGCGAGAGCGCCTGTATCGCTGGCAGCAGATTGAGAAGATCTGTGGCTTTCAGATAGCCCACAATTCTGGGCTACCAAGCTTGACCTCCTCACTCTACTCAGACCACAGCTGGGTAGTTATGCCTCGAGTCTCCATTCCTCCTTACCCCATTGCAGGGGGAGTCGATGACCTAGATGAAGATACTCCTCCAATAGTTTCACAGTTTCATGGTAAGTGGTGAGTTTGTTAAGGACAAGGAAAAGTTGTGGGATTGTAAAACCAGATGGGAAAGGAGTGCTGGAATCCATTCAGATTGGAGCAGAGTCAGAAGGACCCATGTTCTGTTTATTATATCACATGTGTCTTTTGGGACTGAAAAATGGGGATTGCAATAAATACAATGTGAAGAAAGAGCCTTAAAGAGCCTTTATTCTGTTTCACTGAGGGAGTGGGGGCTACATTCAGCTAAAGTTTTGAAAGTCTACTTGTTGTGCTTGGTTTGGCACCTAGACCAAAATTTATAGTGATGAATGATGAAGTTCTGTTTGAACATTTATTCTTCCTAATGGAAGAAATGGAGTTGGCCTAGGGTCCCTTGAGCTGCTAGGGAGATCCCATGCTTTGAGAGGCTGCGTGCTACATAGCTTCTCAAACATCCTTTAGTGGCTGGAGCAAAGTTCTGTTGTTGTCCAAGAGAAGCTTCCAGGCAGTATGTTTGCATTTGGGTACAGGGCTGTTTGGGGCAGAGAAGCCAAATTCTGGGTGAGGGAAACCCAGCTTTGCTTAGACTCTGCTCAGAAGATACACACCAGGGATCCAGACCACCCTGGTGTCTCCACTCACTGCGTCAGCACAAGGGCCTGTTCCGTGGAAGCTGTGGTTAACTGGGCTCCAGAGGCAGATCAAAACAGTGAGCTCCCACATGACTCTTCAAACGAGAAATACCAAGCTGAGGAAAGAGAAAGGAAGAGCACTCTGTCACGATGTACCTTTGTTTTCCAGGGTTGGGATTCCCAGAAGAAATTAGAAGTGTGTTTTAAAGTAGCGTAAGGAGAATGGTCACCTGTTTGCCTTCGTTTTGAGTGCATTGGACACATTTTAATTCTGCATGTGCCAACCTTTTTCCTACAGGCCACGCCAAAAAGTTAATTAATCCCCTTGCCACACCACTTACTGCAAGTTCTGATGGCTTGTAAAGAATGCTTGCCTCTCTGGTTGTCCTCACCATGAAGGCTTGGATGTAAACCGTAGTAGCAGATTTCTGGGATGGCCAAATAAAAAGTGGATGCCTGAACTTCCAAGCCTGCATGGAGAAACCTGTGCTCTGGTTTCAAAATAGAGAGCTCCATTTGCTATCAGCACTTTCCAAACACAAAACACTTAGATACATAAGACTTCAAACTAAGGAATTTTATCTTTTTAGTCACTCATTCAGATCTTGAAGACAGAGCAAAGTGTTCGTGGTTTAAGGGAATTGCAATGAGAGGAGGATTGTACAGTTTGTAAGAATTGAAACTAGGTGAAATTCTGCTGTATTCTTTTGCAGTTGTGGTTCTTAAAATTTATTTGGAGGTGGTTAGCTCATGGATGCTGTCTGATGAAAGTTAGGTGAATTGTAGAAACATTACAGATACTTAAAATGTGTTGTTCTGAGTTTGGGTAAAGCATGAAAGCCTGATTTGTTGTAATCACACTAGGAAAGGAGTTTCTTCATTGCCTAGCTTAAAAAAATTCCTACTTGGTCAGAAACCCTGGAAACGCTTGGGAATGGAAAAGGATGCTACATGACCCCTTGTTGAAACTAGGAGTGCAGTTCTTGTAGGTTGGGGACTGCTGAATCCTTCCTGTTCTTGAGACAAAAATGAGAAATGGAAGGATGAAAGCAATCAATGGCTTGGGGGAAAGACAGAAGAAAAATGTCTTGTGTCACTGATAAGGCTTTAGGAAAATGCAGTGTGCAGACAGGACAGTTCTGAAACCAAAATACTTGTAGCTTCACAAACTTCACTGGTGATTGAATCTTGTTCTGTTTTACACCAGCGGGCAGGATGCCATCTGATTTACCTGGGCAAAAAGTGCTAATTTACTGTAGGATTTCTTAGTCTTTTATCTCAGTTCACATTTGTTTTTTTTTTTCAGAAGTGTTTTTATAATGACACAAGCTTAGTTCTGAGGTGCCAGCATCTGCTTTTCAGGTCAGTAGGGAGTTCATCAAAAGTTTGAGTTAGGTGCCAGGTGTAGCTGTTCAGCCTGGCAGGAAGCAAAGTCCAAGTGTTGGCAGAGGTGCAGGCAGTTGCTGCTGTGTGAGAGCTGGCATTCCCTGCACCAGAAGCAGAATGGGGCTGCTCAAGCTTTCATTCTGGGAATGGAAACTGGAATTTACCTGATGCTAAACTGCAATCTGAAAAAGGAATGTTGACATCCTTGTCTACTCCAATAATAATTTCTGGTACTGAGTGGGTTTTGGTGAACCACCAGTAAGGTTTAGTTTGGCTCAGAGCTCTGAAAGCTCAAAACAGGCCTGTCAGTTCATTCCCTTAGCAATGCTTCTGCCTAATCATCTGTTGGAGGAGGAATTGGGTCAGAACATGTTGGCTTGTCACTTCCTCTTGGATGCTTTCCTGGTCAGGTCTTCTATTGCAGTCTCCACATATTCTTAGTGGCTTTGTTTCTGGAAATTCATGGATAGCCTGGAATAGGGAAGTGTTAGCACCTAGGAAACTCTTGAGTTAAGATGAGGTTGAGTTGCATCTTTCCTGTCATGTCACAGAAGTGACATTGGTCTTCCATGCCTAAGGTGACTCTCATCTGGCTGTTCGGTTGGGTGTCCCTACGTTGCCAACCTTCTACACATCCTTTCCTCCCCACACCTCAGCCCACCAGTGGAACCCAGGGCATTGTGTAGCATGCTCATTCCACCGCTGTTCTCTTTAGTTTGCAAAGGGTTGGGAGTTTCAGCAGAATCCTTCTCTTTGTTCTTGGCAGAGCACTTTGGTGCACCTGGTCAGATCAAATTTGGCAGGCACAGAACTGCTGTGTTTGCATCTTGGTCAGCATCTTCACTTACTTGTAGGATGTCCAAGGTAGTGCCAGTCTTTCTGCCCCCTCAGTGTCCAAGCTGTTGAAGAATCACCTAGGCAGTTACCCGCTGTTTAGTCTCCAGGGCAGCTTCTTTTAACACCAATGTCACTGGAGGGTTTTGGTTTGCTTTCTCTTTGCCTAGGGTCCATTGTCAAAGGTCCCAGCACTCTGGCCAGAAGCAGTAGCTTGTGCCGCTCCAGACGCAATGTGGTGCCATCATCTCCTCAGTCTCAGCATGCTTTGCACTCCCCTGACCCTGACATCCTCTCGGTGTCAAGCTGCCCAGCTCTGTATCGAACTGAAGAGGAGGAGGAAGCCATTTACTTCTCTGCTGACAAACAATGGTACGGAGCTGAGCACGCAGCACTTGGAGAGCATTGTTTGAGACTAGCAGCTTAGAGGTAGAGGTGGAACGAAGCCACAGCTAAAGTAACCTGTAGGATGATAGAGCTTAACGTGGAGCAGAGAGGGGTTCTGGTCTGGAATGTGTGTGTGACTAGCTAGCATGTCATGTACAGTTGAGTGATGTCACAGTGCAGGGTGCACTGAACTAACCCTGATTCTCCATTGCAATCTGTCACTGGCTTTTACATCTGCAAGCAGGAGCAAAAGCAGTGTCAGCTACTGGGCGAAGAGAAGATGGATGGTAGCACAATTCTTACAGCATGTTGAGCGGGTTCCTACTCTTGTTACATGGCCTCATAGGAAAAGGTTAAATTCCTTTTGGAAGGAGCAAATGAGCTTGTTGAAAGGTAGGGACACTTGTCCTGAAGAAACTTTTCGTATATGATAGGCTTAAATCTCCTTGTTTCATTTCATAACTTTTCTCAATTCACCTGCCAGAAAGTTTTTGTTCTTTGAGTTGAGATGCAAATGGCTGATTCTGGGCAGACACTGCTGCCCACAGAAACAAGATTGCACAAACTAATTATCTTAAGCTTAGATCATAAAACCCTGTAATGCAAGTTGTAACTTAATGTTTAACTTAACGTGTTGCTTGTTGTTGTTTGTTTTTTCTTTTGTTAACTAACTACTAAGGAAAAGTGTGGGTGGTGCTTTTAGACTAAGGTTATTGATTCTAAATTAATTTCCTTTTTAACTGCAGGAAGAAAATAGTAGTTTTATTGTGTGTTCTTCTCTCTCTCTTATCTGACTCAGGGAAGTACAGGAAACAGGTTCAGAATGTGACTCCTTAAACTCCTCCATTGGAAGGAAGCAGTCTCCTCCAGCAAGCCTTGAGATGTACCAGACACTTCCTCCTCAAAAAGTGTCCCCAGAAGAATTCTCCCTGGAGGAATCATCCACAGGAGACTCCTCTTCTCTAACTGCAGACATTTCCAGGGGTTCTCCTGACTGTGTTGGCATGGTAGAAACTAAGAGCATGATCTTTAGTCCTGCAAGTAAAGTCTATAATGGAATCCTGGAGAAGTCCTGCAGCATGAACCAGCTTTCCTCTGGGCTGCCAGTCCCAAAGCCTCGGCACACTTCGTGCTCCTCAGCCAGCAGCGACAGCAAACCCAGTCAGGAGGCTGCCACTGTGCCCCGGATCAGCAGCATCCCACAGGACCTCTACCAGAATGGGGAGAAAAGCAAAAAGCCATCCAAAATCAAAAGCTTTTTTAAGAAGAAGTGTAAGTGAGGTGGGCAGAGGAGACCCATAGCAATGTCCTAAGAACTCTCTTTTTTAACTCTTGAGGAATGTAATTCCATTGGAGCACTCCAGCCTGGATGCCCTGCTGGAATGCTCTGGAGGTCACCTATATTTAACTGACTGTACTGTCACAGGCCATGCCAGCTGTCAATGAGAAATCATTAAAAGTTCAGACAGTTTACATTCACTTCTGCCTATTTATTTCTTCTTCTTTTCTTCCTTTCTTCTTCTTTTTTTTTTCCTTTCCTTTCCTTTCTTTTTTTCTTTTTTTTTTTGTTTGTTTGTTTGTTTAGTTTGTCTTTTTTAGAGGTTTGGGGTTTTTTTGTTGTGTTGTTCTTGGTGTTTTTTTGGTTGGTTGTTTTTTTTTTTTTTTAGTTTCATTGGGGTTTTTTTTAGTGTATTCTTAAACAATTTTTAAGCTACTTTGGACTTCTAAGCTTTAATGGACTAGTAAGCCTGCCTGGGCTTCTCAAAGTTTCTTGTTTACTGGATCATCTTCCTATCTTTCCATAGAGCTAGGACATTTATCTGCTGGACTCTGAGAGAAATAAAAGCAGCAGAACTAATTGAATTGCACTACTGGTTTACAGACTGGAAAAGTCTCCCTGCAAGTGAACCTGAAAGACTTTGTTGTTTGGCTGAGAAGATGAATCTTTTCACTTTTAGATCTTTTGGGGTTTTTAAGTAGAACTTAGGATTTATAATTGATTTGATTTCTGAAATGGAAATGCCATGCTTTTATTATGGGAAGCTTTGTTAGATGCATTTATTATTAGAATGGTTCAAGTCCTGCTGTAAAGATCATGTTTTTCCCAGGACTTTCACTGTGATTTTGCTTCACTGCAGGCTGTATGAAGAAAAAAAAAAAAGAAAAGTTTATTTACAAGAAAAGAGGCTCTTAATTCCTTATGCAAGTGATGATGGATATGAAACCTGACTGAGGACTCTAAATACTCCCCCTTCTGAAGTGAGGAGGGGGAATAGTAGCTTTTGTTTACAGACTGACAGACATGGACATGGGGTTTTTGACAGTTTCTAAAGACAATAAATTGGCAACATTATTGTGCTTGGGAATGTTCCAATCCTAGCTGATGCTTGTTTCAGACGTGTTCCAGAGGTCCTGTTGACTGAAAGCTGTTGTAGGCTACCTTGCTTCTGCTGACTGCTGTCTATAAGCTGTTATTATAATTTTTTTGATTAGCTATCAATGTCTTAATGTCCTCCTTTTGTAAGATTTCCTATATTTTTGTATAGTTTGAAGATCTGGCTGTTCAGACAGCTCTGAAGTAAATGGTCTAATTTTCTAATGCACACTGTTATACTAACTCCTGATTTTAGATTTCAAGAGAGATCTAAAGGTGAGACTCCACACTTGACAGAGAAAAGCAGCTTTACTGCTACTGTTACAGGAGGAGATGAAGTCACCATGAGGTCACAAGGAGGCCTTCCTAGGCCAAGGGTAGCTAGCTGCTCAAAACCATCTTTTTATTTCTTTTAAGCAATTGGAGACATTGGTCTGCTTGAGCAATAGTGCCTTGTATTCATCTTGTTGGAAGACATTGATACTGATAAGGGGTTTCCTCTGAGGTCCATTCCAGAAGAATCCTCCTTGCTCCAGTGGACACAAGCAGTTCACCCAGTCATAAGCAACCAGCTCCAGCTCTTCCATTGGGGTATTGTGTTGCCTCTAACAGGTGCCATTGCCAGGGACTCACTTCTTTTGGATGTGTCCATGCTAGACTGCACAAGAGTATTCATTCTCTGACTGCCTGGATTGGTTTCTAGTCAGGAGCCTTCAAAACCTGTAGCTAATTGACGTTAAGTCACACATGTCTTCTCTGTCACTTTCTGTTTAGGTTGCACTGTACCTTGTGTGTTCTGCCCTCAAGCTGGTGGTGATGTTAACAGCAGCTTTTGCTGTGGCTAGTGAAGTGCTTAGGAGGGTTAGAAAATGAGGTGACACATGTGCAAGTACCTTAATTGGTTAATTCCAGGAGGCAACAGAAGGGATCTAGAGTTGTACTGTCTAATAGAGTGACTGTGTGTCGTGTACAGGAGAGCATAGGGGTAAAGTCCGGAGAGCAAATTGGTGGAATCTTGTTCCACCAGTAGAATTCCTGTTCCACCATAGAATTCTGTGATTCTATAATCATAGACTCAGAATTGTTTGGGTTGGAATATCCATCTAAGATTATTGAGTCCAACTATCAGTAACACCACCGTGGCAAATAAACCATGTCCCAAAGTGCCATGTCTGCACATTTCTTCTCCAGGGATGGTGACTCCATCACCTCTCTGGGCAGCCTGTTCCAATGTGTGATCGCTCTTGCAGGAAGAATTTTTCTTAATGTCCAGCCTAAACCTCCCTTGACACAGCCTGAGGCCACTTCCTCTTGTTCTGTCACTGGATACTAGGGAGAAGAGCCCGACCGCCACCTCGCTCCAACCTCCTTTAAGGGAATTGTAGAGAGCAATGAGGTCTCCCTCAGCCTTCTTGTTTCCAGGCTCAACAGTCACACGTCCCTCAGCTGCTCCTCATCACACCTGTTCTCCAGACCCTTATGCATCTTCATTGCCCTTCTCTGGACATGCTCCAGCTCCTCCACATCCTGGAGTTGGGGACCCAAACCTGATTCACTCATGCCCACTGCAGGGGGCAATCACTGCCTTTGTTCTGCTGATCCATGCCAGGTTGCTGGTGGCTGTTTTTGCTGCCTGGGCACACACTGACTCATCCTCAGCTGGCTGTTCATCAGCACACTCAGATCTTTCTCTTCTCCACAGTTTTCCAGACGTTTTGTCCCAAGCCTGGAGCATTTATGGGGTTCTTGCGACCCAAGTGCAGGATCCAGGACTCAATCAAATGTCTTCATCTCATTGAGCCAGGTTCTCCAGGTGCCTCTGCAGAGCCTTTCTACCCTCAAGCAGATCAACACTCCAGTTTAGGGTCATCTGCAAACTTACTAAAGGTGCCTCAATCCCCTCATCCAGGTCATTGATAAAGGTGTTAAAGAGGACTGGCCCCAGCACTGAATCCTGGGGAACACGACTTGTGACCAGCCACCAACTGGAGTTAACTCCATTCCCCACCTCTCTGTGGGCTTGGCCACACCACCAGTTTGTTAACCAGGGGAGCCTCTACCCACCCAATCCATGAGTACTCAGTTTCTCCAGGATGCTCTGGGAGATGTTGTCAAAGGCTTTTACCAAAGTCCAAGTGAACAACACCCACAGCCTTTCCCTTGTCCACTAAGCAGGTCACCTGGTCATACAAGGAGACAAGATTGGTCAAGCAGGACCTGCCCTTCATGAAGCCCTGAAAGGTAATGAGAAGATGATTTTGTTCCACTGTTCTCTGCACCATCAGACAGAACAGCTACAGCTGCAGAAGAGTCATCACAAGGTGACGATGGTCTGTTTGAACAAAGGTTGTCCTCTCTATGCAGAGTAGGCAAAACCCAGCAGAAACACAAAGATTTGTGCCAGGCAGCCACCTCAATCCTCAGCCTTCAGAGCTGTGGGAACTGGATGAAGTACTTTTGTACAAAGAAGAAAAATGTGTAAAAGTAGGCAATGTTGCTTCTCAAACAGAATGGAGAATGTGAGCATCAGAAAAATGTTCAGAGTTGATGTCTGCATCTGAGAAGGCTGCAGCATTAATTGAGTGTAAAGTGAGATCTGGGGCTGGAGAGCAGAGCTTCAAGTGTGAGGTTTGAGGAACTCTGCTACCGTTGCTAGAGAAGATGCACTGGAGAGTAAATATCGACACATGGGAAAATATTATTTGGTCCTGAGGAAGAGGAGGACAGCAGTTCTTCATCCTGATGACATGGCCAGGGAAGCCAATGCAGACAGACTCAGATTTCTGCCATGAGCATAACTGAAAACTGGAGTAGAGGAGGTGCTGTTTTTTTCAGTGACTGGGAGTTTAGGTGCAAAGTATTTTCATAGAATCACAGAATCAACCAGGTTGGAAGAGACCTCCAACATCATCTAGTTCAACCTAGCACCCAGCCCTATCCAGTCAACTAGACCATGGCACTAAGTGTCTCATCTGGGCTTCTCTTGAAAACACCTCCAGGAATGGCAACTCCACTGCCTCCCTGGGCAGCCCATTCCAACGGCAAATCTCTCCCTCTGGGAAGAACTTCATCTTAACATCCAGCCTACACCTCCCCTGGCACAACTTGAGACTGTGTCCCCTTGTTCTATTGCTGGTTGCCTGGCTGGTCTCTTCAGTGACTGGGAGTTTAGATGTATTTTGAGGAGGTGCTGGTCTCTTCAGTGACTGGGAGTTTAGGTCTAAAGTATCTTTTAACAACTCCCAATTTAAATCTCTTCTGGAAAAATAAAAAAGTTGTTATAGCCTTGTACAACCCAGTTAGGTGAGACTGTCCCAGTAACAGGTTCTGGCTGCAGAACAGCAAATCTTGGGAGCACAAACTGCTCTCAACCCTCAGTCCTTCACCTGCTGCCCTGCAACTTGATAGCTGCTGTGTAATGAATGGTATAGAAGTGAAAGCTGAAGCTAATGTGGTCAGAAGTGGTGAGTATTGGAGCAGAAGCTGTAATTTAAAATTGGTTTTTATTATTTTCATAGACTCCTTGTCCATCTTGACAGCTGAATTTGTCCACAGTCTAATTGAGTTGCCTTGCTCCCACCATGGCTGCTGCTGGAATGCCTCTCCTCAAGCTGTCAGCATGCTTTTGCTGAGGTGTGTTGGGAGCACTGACTCTTAGGTAGATCCTCCCTGGCAGACATCAGATCTGGTCTTCCTGTTGAGTTGCCTGGCATGGGTCAGCATCTCCGAGCTGAGGTGGTGTGCTTTAAGGTCCTCTGCTTCTCCGTTTGCTTCACTGTGTAGTTCAGACTGGCTGCAGTCGGTGAGTCCAGCCAGTACTCCAGCCATAAGGATCTCTGTAAGGCATTCCAGTCATTCCAGATCATCCTGTAGTGTCAGCAGCCTGGAATGGCTGAGGGCTTTCTAAGCTCTGCACTCAGAATGTTTGGAATCACACTATTTTGTTTATGCTACAATCCATGTTCTATCTTAATTTCTCCAGCATTTTCCCAACGTTACTTCTGTCAATGATTTGGTTAGAGAACTTTGTCAAGGCAGCAGCCCCTTTGGAGAAGCTTCTTCCTGGTTACCCTTTAAGTCTTTCACCTGTAAGGAGATGTCAGGTGTGCGGTTCTATACAAAGAAGGAAAAAAAGCCCTGACCAAACACAAACCTTTCCACAGTTCTGACTAAAGCTATAGGACACATTTTCTAACTGGGAAGACTCAAGGAAAGTAATTTCTGGTGGCCATGGGAAATGCTTTTGACCAGCTTATGGTGGACTTCAAGGTGAAAAGAGTCGATTCTCTTCTCTGCTAGGGGTTGAAATTAAGGTTGCTTAAAAGTTGATCCTTTCCTTGCTTGAGGGTGGAATTAAGATTGCTCAGTGACAGTTCGGTGCATGTGTCAGCTTTTCTCTCCCCACTTCACTGGCACCAGGCAGCAGATGACTCTGTTTTGATGGGCTGTTTGCAGGAGGAAGGAAGGTTCTTCATCACAGACAAGGCAGTGGTGTTGTAAGAACAGAGTAGCTTGTGTGGGGCTGTTGAAGATGGTGAACCCAATGATACTTCTCTCATTTATGGATGCCAGTTTGAGTTAGGTATTAACCCGATGAGTGATTTAGGCATTAACCTCATGACTGATTGAAATCCTAATTAGAAATGGAAGCTTTCTAGATGTTTTTGCGCCTCAGTACACGGGGAGGCAGCATGCACAGCAGATAGATGAACTCTCCTTGGTACTTCTCACACTAGCAGCTTCTAGAGCTTCAGCATGGTTTCATTCCATTTCCAAGACATATTGCTGGGCAGGAGCTGCTAACCTTAATTTTGTAGTGTATGCAAAGAAGCCTTTCTGTTTTACTTATTTCCAAGCAGGAGAGAAGAATGGAAATAAACTGAATGCTTAACTTCAGAAAGAAAATTTATTATTATTTTAATTTTAGCCAAATAGAGGAACTCTTTCTTCCTCCTCTTGACAGTTGCAGAGAGTACTAAGCGGGGTGAACACAGCTTTCTGCTCTGCTCAGCTGCTCTAAGGTGATGTTTCACCATCTCCTGTCTGAAGCTGCTTGCTCTGGGTGGCTGTAGGCACTGAGACCCTGGATGCTGCCTCTGCACAAAGCAGTGGCTAAGCCTACTGAGGTGGTTTGGTTCCAAGTGCTGGTAAATTCTCTGCTGATGACTCAAATACAGATGGTCTAACCAACAAGCAAACAAGACTTTGCCTGTCTGTCAGCATGTAAATATTTGGGTAACCCTTCTCTGAGGTTGCTAGCAGTCCAGCAGTGTCATGCCATCATCAGGAGAGCTCTCCAGCTATGGACAGATGGTGCTGGTCTGATACCCCACCTCATCCCCTCCATCTTGCCTTACACGAGCGGAAAGCACTGATTCATGCACATGGGAGTAACTTGGCATTGAAATTTTTACTCCCAGTTGCTCTTGCATCTGGCATTGCCCCAGCAGGGTGGCAGCACTCAGCAGTCCAGTTCAGTCTGTCAGAAATCAAATGAATTGGTTTTATCTTTTTTTTTTTCCACTTCTACAATTCCAGATCTCAAGCTTACCAAACTCTGTGTGTGTGTTCTGAGTGTTTAGTGCTTGACTGAAATGGCAGTAGGAAGGCTGGGCTCTGCTCAGGTGTTCAGGAGATCACATCTGAGCAGGGCACACAAAATAAATTCCTCTTGCTTATTGCAGAGGATGAAGAGTTCAGAGGTGTTTTCATCTGCACCAACAGTAGAAGACCAGGGAATGCTCATGACTTCATGCTGGAAATGAGAGGAACATTCAATCTCAAACCTTTCAGAACAGTAACTCTTCACCCAATAAAAAAACCCTTTCCTCTCTGGATGTGCTCTGCAGGGCATTGCCTTGTTTCTTCCACGTGTGACCCAGCACTAAGTTTGGAGCCCTGACACTAACGTAGGTGACTTACAACGCTCAAAGCAGGCTCTGGTGATGATTTCAGCAGCGTGTCTTGGAGTCAGTTCTGGTTTAACACTGGATAAAGAAATCTGAACAAAAACCTCCTTTACATTCCCACTCCTTTAGTTCAGCTCACTTCTTTCTCGCTCTCTCTACTGTTAAAGAAGTGATCAGGTTCTGGTACCTGATCCCTGGTGATGGTTAGACCACAGCGTTTTTGTTTTCAACTGAATTGCTGACACAAGTTGCAGATGGTTGCTTTTTTAAGAAAGCCTAGATGGGGGTTGGATGCTGCTGCAGAAACACTGCTGCATCTCAGTGGGACTAGATGCAGCAGCTGGTGTGTGAGTGGCAAAAATCTTCTGAAATCCTCCTTGGTTTTATTTGTATCTTAATGATGCACAATGCTTTTCAGACGAGTTCATTTCAAACCGAGGTCAGTATGCCCAGCCTTCAGCTGTCATCTGTCAGTCCAGTCGTACTGTGGTTAGTTGCAACCTTGGGTAGTTGGACTTGTTAGGGCCTGCTCCTGGAAGCCTTTAGCTGAAGGGCAGAGGACTTCCAGAGTGAGCCAGGTGCCCTGTGTCCTTTATCAGCTCCTCAAATCCATCATCTCCCAGTAGGACCCAGTCTCCCCAGGGGAATGTGGCTGTGCTTGCTGCTTGGGCCTTTGTAGCTCTGTCTCTTGGCTGTCTTAACTAATGCCTTGCATGTGCACTGCTTGCTTGCTTTGCAACAGCTGCCAACAGCTGGAGGAGATCTGGGGGCAAGGCCGCAAAAAATTGCTGCTTGATAAAAAGAAATAAACTGAGGAGAACTGTGTTAGGCTGTGAACTGAGTAGAGTCAACAAGGGTCTCAGCTTTTTGTCTAGAAACATTGCTTAAATAGTAATTAATGAGTTGGGTAGCATCCATACCTCACTGCTCTCCTCTGAGCAGCAACAGTGATTGGAACGCTCCACACTTCAACAAGGCTGCTCTGGAGATGTCTTGCCCTGTGTTGATTGTTAATTTAAACAGCACCCAGCTGTAGTGAGGGGTCAGCATATTAATGCCTGGCTGGAAAAGCAGAATTTGCATGAGTTGCTTTGTTTTGTTTAATTACAGCTTTATAGAAACGTAGGCATTTGCATAGAGTAGGCATTTGACTGGACCTGGGTTTATTTCAGTGGCTGATAGCAAGAGAGGACCAAGACAAGTCAGCTTGTGCACAATTTAAATCGTATCCAAGATGCTTTACTGTTCTGGGAAGAGAGGTTTCTTCTCTGCTTTTCCTCTGTTTTTTTTTTGCTTCTGTTTGTTTCCAGGAGTTGGACTAAAATGAGAAACCGAAGCCCCAGACTGGCTGTTCCTGTCTCTAATACCCCTTGCACTTGCCCTCCCTGCTGCATGCTGCTGGTGCTGTACAGATGCAGTTGGATCTCTTTGATGTTGGACAGCATGATGCATTTCATTCACTTTTCTACTTTGCCTCCCGTTAGCTAGGTATTGCCTTTACAACTGGGAAAAAAAAACTATTCTGGGGTGGGGGGGAATTGAGTCTGCATATAAAAATTTTATTTCCTTTTTACTTTTCTTTTCTCTCTCTTTTTGTTATTTTTTTTTCCTGTGAGTCTTATGAGAAATGCCCTACTTGGAGAGTCTCGGGCAGTATTTCCCTGTGTTTATTCATGTTGCTTTATTTTATAAGTGGATATTGATTTTGGATGTGTTGTTACACTTAATGTTGAATAAATCTGACTTCCATTTTGAAAAGTAAAACTGTGTTAGTCAAAATGTGTAATGTTGAGCCATCTTAGTCCCCAGGGTAGAGAAATTTGGAATTCTGCTTAGAATTCTGGCCAATATTTCTTTGCTTCGTGCTATCATTAAATCTTGAGAGCTGTATTGTTGGGAAGAGAGAGGTGGAGACAGCTCTGTCTGGCAGTCAGGGTACTCCAGTTAGGCTTGGAAATCCTCAGACTTAGGGCTCTTGCTGGAAAGAGCCTTTCTGAGTTTAATTTGCTTTATGTTTTGAAGATTGGGGATTTTGTCTGCTTTTTTCCTTCTGAACAAGTTGAAAAGCCTTTCCAGATGACTTGGAGTAAGTAATGCACAGTCTTGTGATTCTGAGCAGGAGGATTAGTGTGAGAACCCGTGGCTCTCGACCAAACAACAAAGTCCACTCGGCTGTTTGCTGTTCCTTGGAATTCATAGTAGCTCCGAGAAGGATGAGGCACTGCTGTCCATGAACAGAGCTTTCCAAAAGTGACTTCTTTTGCAATGAAAAGTCCCACCTGTGACAAGATGGCAACGAGATGCACAAGTGACAGAACAGATGTGGACTGTGGGGTCAATGTGAGTTGTGTTTAGAAAGCTTAGAGTGCAATAATTTTTTCCCCTGGATAGCAGTAGGATATTGGCAATGGGATCTCCACAGAAATTATTTTCGGTGGTTACAGTCTAGTACAGCCCTCCTCGGGTGCCATAACTTGGTGTGTTTTTGTCACTGGTTTAACTTCAGTTTGTCCTTTGTGTTCTTGGTGGAACAGGGTCAGCTGGTCAAACCCCAGGCCTTGGGACTTGGGGTGCCCTACACTACAGCCTTAAGGCACCTACTAGTAACTTCACCTGCAAACCTTACTTGAGCTGCTCTAGCAAAGCTTATGAGAAATGTCTGACTCTTACTGTTTCATTGCAAGGCTTGGCACCCGGGCGTTCTAATCCCATGGGATAATACAGAGCCTTGGTTGACTAACAGCCTCAGCAGGCTGGGATTCACTGACTGCAGTCAGGTTTGGGCGTTGTTCTGGATGAATTACTTTTGATTCCCACTGAATCAAAGTCCGTCTCCTTGGATCCTGCCAAGTGTAGGCTTTTAGACTGGCAGTTCTGCCAAACCCACTGAGTGATCATAGGATCATGGAGTTGCTTGGGTTGGAAAAGGCCTCTAAGATCATGGAGTCCAAGCATCAATCCAGCACCACCATGGTAACATTGACTGAACAATTCTGTAGGGTCTTGGTTGCCCTTGGTGAGATGTAGAATGTGGAAAAGAATTGTAGAACCATTTTGGTTAGAAAAGACCTTTCAGATCATTGAATCCAACCATTCTCTGACTCTGCCAAGGCTGGAGTTAAAACGCGTCACTCAGCACCACATCTCTGCCTCTTGGAAACATCTCCATGGATGGGAATTCAACCACCTCCCTGGACAGCCTGTTGCAGATTTTGAGAATCCTTTCAGTCAAGAATTTTCTTCTAATATCCAACCTAGACCTCTCCTGGTGCAGCCTGAGGCCCTTTTCTGTCCTATCGTCTGATACTAGGGAAAAGAGACCAAGCTGCACTTCAACCTCCTTTCAGGGAGTTACAGAGAATAATGAAGTGTCCTCTCCTCCAGACCAAACAGTCCCAGTTCTCTGAGCTGCTCCTCACCAGACTGTTCTCTAGACCCTTCACCAGTTTCATTGCCTTTCTTTGTATATGCTCCATGCCCTTAGTGACTTTCTTGGAGTGAGGACTTCCAACCTGATGAACCTGGAACTCCAGGTGTATCCTCACCAGTGCTGAGAGCAGGATTGAATAAGACAGATCATCTCTTGTGAGCTCCTTGGGGTGCTGAGCTGTTCCTAGTGTTTAGGTGCTGCTGCATCTGGTTGAGTTTCATAAAGGCCTGCCATAATGCCTACTTTTTTTGAGTGCCTTGTGAAAGATGTGCCAAGGATCTGCTCATGTAGTCATACAGCAGCAAATCTCTACTTTCTGAAGGACTTGATTTGTGCTCATAGTGAAGTGGATCTGAGCTCCCTACCAGCTCAGTGCTGCTGTGCTTGTCTGCTTCAGTCTTGTTGCTCTACTACTTCTCTACTTAAAATTTAAGCAAGTGCTTTTTCACTTTGGATGCAGCCTGAACTCTGTCCAAACACAAGCTACTCCTCTTCTTGTCTTCAGGGTCTTGCACTGATGAATCTCTGCTTCAGTGCTGTGCTAAAGGTATCTCACACTGCTCACCTGCCTACAGATCTGTGCGGTGCCAGGGGATGCTTTGCCCTGCAAGAGAAGAGGAAGTTGGAGCAGCAGAGGGCACCTGCCTGGCTTAGGCCTCTGCTGTAGAGGAGACTTGGAACAGTGAGGAGTTTGGGGGAGAAAGAGTAACAGAAAAAGCAGAAATTCAGATATGGTGTTGGAGTCTCCTTCTCTGGAGACGTTCAAAACCTACCCAGACATGTCCCTGTGTGACCTCTCAGTGACCCTGCCCAGGCAGGCTGCTGGACTCAATGATCTCTGGAGGTCCCTTCCAGCTGCTGCCATTTGTTTCTGTGATTACTCATTGTGATCTGCCTGTTCTGACCTGTAAGCTGTCTTCTGGCCCACATCTCCCCAGGCAGAGCTCCATACATTGCTGCCATGTTCTGCCATTGAGGAGAACTCCACCTCCTCACCTTCGTACTCTGTACCCATTGTAGCCATGAGCTACCTCACCACTTTCTGTTTCTGTGGAGACATGGGATCATAGCAGACCTCTTAAGTGTAGGTGCTTGTTCTACATGCTGTGAGTGTGGATGTGCAGGCACTTCAGAGAGGCTTCCTCTTGCTGCCGTGCTGATACCATAAAGAGCAATCACAGCACAAAAGCATCAGTTACTGAAGCTGAAGACAGGTCCTTCACTGTGTTTCTGCTGTAATGGGGATGAGAAGGGAAGTGATGGAGGACCATGTGTGCTGGTTGCTCCTGTGCTCCAGAGAGCTAGGAATTATCTGTGCAGTGCTGAGAAATGTGAAGGGTGAGAAGAGAAAAAGGTCTCTGGCTTCTGGGAAGGGATGTCAAGTGAAGGACCGTGAGGGGTGTAGGGGTTTGGAGGACATGTGGATTCCTACTGTCTAGCCTAAACCTACCCTGGTGCAGCTTGAGGACATTCACTCTTGTTCTGTCACTAATCACCTGTAGGACCAGCACCTACCTCTCTATACTGTCCTTCCAGGTACTTGTAGAGGATGATGAAGTCTCCTCTCATCCTCCTCTTCCTCAGACTAAAACAGTCCCAGTTCCCTCATCTACTCGTTGTCAGACTCATTGTCTAGGCCCTTCATCAGCTGAGTTGCTCTTCTTTGCACCCTCTTGGGCCCCTCAATGCCTTTCTTGGATGAAGGTGCCCAAAATTCAACACTTGAGGTGTGGCCTTTCCAATGCTGTGTACATGATCACTTCCCTGCTGCTGCTGGTCACACTATTGCTGATCCAAGCCAGGATGCCATTGGCTTTCTTTGCCACCTGGGCACACTGCTGGCTCATATTCAGCTGTTTGTCAACTAGAATGCCCAAGTCCCTTTCTGCTGGACAATTTTGCAGCCACACTTCCCCGGGCCTGTAGCACTACATGAAGTTGTTGTGACCCAAGTGCAGGACCTGGCAATCAGCCCTGCCACCTAACTTGGTGTCATCTGCAAATTTACTAATGATGCACTCTTGACTCCTCGTTGAGATCGTTGATAAACAGAAATGGTCCTAATAATGAGCCCTGAGGAACACCCCTTGTGACTGGCTGCCAGGATTTAACTCTCTTGACCACTACTCTTTGGGCCCAGCCATGCAGCCAGTGCTTTATCCAGCAGTGTGTGTGCTCATCCAAGCTACCACCAGCTAGTTGTTTCTCATGATAATTCCATGGGCAACTCTGTCAGAGGCTTTCTGAAGTCCAGGTAGACTGTCCATAGCCTTTCCTTCATCCATTGAGAAGGCCATAGTGGTATTGGGTTGATGATTGGATTCAATGATCTTAGAGATCTTTTTCAACCCAAACAAGGCTATAATTCTATGACAGGACAAGTGACTAGAAGCAAGCCAAGACTAGCAGAACTGGCAAGAAAGGTGAATGATTTCAGGGTTTGGAAGAGATCAGAATCCACAGGAATAATAACAGGATAGGGAGTGTTGATAATGTGTGATCCCAGCAGGGATGAGAAGAAAGGTCAGAAGAAAACAGTGGTTTTTCAAAGTCTCTGTGCTTTACCAGTCCTGTAGAAGTGACATGCTCTGTGCCAAGTGATCTTTGCCTTTTTGCTCTTTGTCCTGCTGCATGTGCAGTGGGGTGATGTGATTGGAATTGGAGCCAGAGTCATTGTGTTGTCAAGGATTGGCTTTCCTGGACTTTTCGTGTTATCTCTTGGGTGTGATGGTGACATTCTATGAATTCTAACAGCATGGATGTTGGCAGAACCCTCAGCTCCTCAGATGCTGTGTGCACCCGGTGCCACCTGTCTTTGCCAAAGAGCATGGACTGCTTTTCATTCCAGCTATGACTCCTTCTCCATGCTTCCCCTATTGCTAAAACAACCAGAGGAGGATGCTGTGATGGGCCATACTAAGGTCCAGCATCTCCCTGTCAGCTCTCCCAAGAGCAGCAGGTGTTTGAGGAACAAAAATGCAAGAGATAGGTGCCTTACCTGGCAAACCCTCCTGGCTTCTGGCAGCAAAGACTTTCTGAACCTGAACCTGCTTCCAAAGGGAATTCTCACCCGTGCCTTTCTGACAAGCACTTCTTGAGCTGGGGGATTAACCTTACCTACCCTTCCTAGGATACTCTCCCTCTGAGAGCATCCCATGGAAAAAATATTTTTAGCCAGTTTAGCTGAAAGTAAATCTCCATCTACCACACTGACAAATGTGTCTCAGTCACTAGAAGAAAAATTATCTGCTCTTTGCTGCTCTGACACAGCTGCTCATGGAGGAGCTCAGCATATGTCCCCCTAGCCCTCAGAACAGGATGATTTATGGCTTTAAATTTATCTGGACCTTTAAAACTACAGATTGATGTCTAAGGCTGCATCAGTTCTTCACCCTTGTGTGCTCTTGGAGAGCTGGAGAGAGATGCATTAATTCATGCTAATCAGGTGCTGAAATCCCAGCTTTTGTAGAAATTAAAGATCATCAGCTCCGTGTGAGGAGCTGCTTTGCCTTGGCGTCGCCTCACTTCTCCCCTCCTATCTAAGGGATCAGCAGGCAGCAGATTTTGACCTCAGGAATAGAAATATTTGGCAATGTGATAGAGATGTGAGCTGGAGCTATTTTTTCTGTTCAGTTGGGTTACAAAGCCCTAATTTGCCCAAACAGACCCATCCCTGATTTAAAGCCTTGTTGAAGGAATTTCATCCCATTTATGTGGGGAAATGGATAACTTCTTGCTGAAGCCGAGGAAATATTTGGGGATGCAATGAAAGGGCCAATAAAAATGTAAATGATTCCCACTGTATTTATGGTATATTTCACCTGGCTCTCTGGCAGTGCTGCTGATTTTGATAGCAAGCAGCCTCCTAAATATATTGTAGCATGTCTTAAAAATAAATAAATAAATAGGTGGATAAGCTCATAACATTTGCATTTTATTACCTGCCGCAGAAAAAAGTGCCTCTTCCATTTCAAAGGAGCCAGGCAGACAGTGCTAAGTTCGCCCACATCTCTCTCTTGCTCCTGAATTTCACTCTAGGTGGCAGAATTGTTCTGTCTACAGCAGACCAAGAACAGATGAAGAAGCAGAAAATGGTTAATGATGTCTCCCTCCCCAGTGGGGATAATTCTTGTTTCCCAAATCAGCTACCTTATTTTCCCAATAGTGTCAGATTTATCAGCAAGCAGGGAGAATTCATAAGCTGGGATTTTTAAGAGGAGAAAGGAGAAAAAAAACAGGGGAAAAGCCTTTCTTCATCAACCCTGCCTGACTCAATTAGCAGCTGCAGGGTGTGCTGTGCAGCAGCGCTGGCTGGGAGACGGCAGATACCTGCAGCAGCTCTGGGGGATGTGTCTGAGCTGCCACATCCCTGTGACTTCACAGAATCGTAGGAGTTGGAAGGGACCTCTGGAAATCATTGAGCCCAACCCTCCTGGGAAAGGCCACACAAGAACACAGCCAGGTGGGTTTGGAATGTTTCCAGAGATGGAGATTCTGCCATCATTCTGGGCAGCCTGCTCCAGTACTCCAACACTCTTAAATTAAAGAAGTTCCTCCTTGTGTTTAGATGCAACTTTTTATGTTCCAGTTCGTGCCCATTACCCCATGTCCTGTCACTGGACACCACTGAAAAAAGCCTGGTCCCATCCTACTGATGCCCACCCTTGAAGTATTGATCAGCATTGATGAGATCTGCCTTTGGTCTGCTCTTCTGCAGACTGAAAAGCTCAAACACTCTCAGCCTTTCCTTATCGGAAAGATGTTGTAGTCCCCTCAGTATCTTTTGTAGCCCTTTGCTGTCTCTTCTCCCCACTGTCCTCTGGGTGCTGGTGTTCCCATGGGTCTGGGGAGGCTGGAGCCTCACCACTGGAGCGGAGTTGGGGCCAGTGGCTGCATGGGACTCTTCTGTTCGTGAAGAAGAGTAGATGTTAGGAAAACTATGTGCTGAGGGCTGTTAACCCTGAGAGGTGAAAGAGAGTTTAAAGAACTGAAACTGTTAATGTAAGTGGTTTAGGAAAAGACTGAAGTTCTGGGCTGGCCTTGTGCCAGGGGAGGTTAAGGTTGGATCTTAGGAAAAATTCCTTTCCTGCAGGACTGATCAGGCATTGAAGCAGGCTGCCCAGGGTGGTGATGGAGTCACCATCCCTGGACGTGTTCAAGAAGCATGTGGACGTGGCAGCTGGGGTATGGTTTGATGGGCATGATGGTGTTGGGTAGACGGTTTGGCTTAATGATCTTAGAGGTCTTTCCTGACTTTAATGATTCTAAGTTGGTTTTTAAAGTCGAGGCCTGTTTTTTGGAGAGAATTTTGCTGAATGGGTATAGAAGTGGAGAAGAGCTGGCAGAATCTGCTGCTTTAAACGGGCTGAGCGTTTGGCCTGTTCAGCCATGAGGAGAGAAGGCTCCAGAGAGACCTTGCAGCAGCCTTCCAGGATTTGAGGAGGGCTCCAGGAGAGCTGGAGAGGAACCTTTTGGTAAAGGCACGGAGTGACAGGGCAAGAGGTGATGGCTTCAAACTGGAATAAGCTAGACTGAGATGAAACACGAGGAAGAAATTCTTGCCCGTGAGGGTGGTGAGACACAGGAAGAGCTTGCTCAGAAAAGTTGTGGAGCCTGCAAGCCTGACAGTATTGAAAGTCAAGTTGCCTGGGGCTTTGACTAACCTGGTCTCATGGAAGGTGTTCCTGCCCAGGGCAGGGGGCTTGAACTGGGTGATCTCGAAGGTCCCTTCCAACCCAACCCATTCTGTGATTCTCTGGTATTTGAATTTCTCTAGGAACTGCCAGTTTGGTAGGTTTGAAACCTTATCACTATTTTTGAGCAGGGAAGAAATAACACTTTGCCTGGTCTTTGAGCTTCAGCTTTATTCCTGTATAAATCCTGGAAGCCTACAAGTTTAGCATTTCTATAGACTATAAAAGCAGCTTTTTATTGACTGAATCTGGCATGAATTCATGCTTGTACTGCTTCTAAAAAAATATAAATCAACCTCATTAGTGAATAAAATTGGAGACAGCCTCTAATTGCTCAGTGGATCTGTAAGGGATGGGAGGTGTTTGCTTTGCCTGCCGTGGTGGGTGAGGTGTTTGTGGGGATGTTCTGGCTTTCCAGGGGTTTGGGCACTCTGCGTGCTAACAAGTGCTGCTGCCACGTTGCTGCTTATCACTGGGGAGTCTGAAAGGTCCTCACGATTGTCCTGCTCAGTTTGGTGTGACAGGGTTGGTGGTCCCACAGATCACACCCTGCTGTCAGCAGGAAAGACCACACCAAACTGCATTCTGCTTCTTGGAAATTCAGACTGGAGATTAGGAAGAGATTCTTTAGAGTGAGGGTGGCGACACTAGAACAGGTTGCACAGGGAAGTTGTGTGGATGTCCCTTCCCTGGAGGTATTCAAGCCAGGTTGGATGGGACCCTGAGCAAGCTGATCTCGCAGAAGGTGTCCCTGCCCATGGCAATGAGGTTGGAACTAGGTGATCTCTGAGGTCCCCTCTAACCCTGTAATGATTAATGTAATTGGATTTCTTAATCTGTAGTTTCTTAATTTTGGATAAAACCAGTTCTCCTTGATAAAGGACAACTGAACTAATCCTCCTTAGCTTGTAGCTGCAGTTCTTGTGCCATTCTATTTTGGAAGAATAGGTTTATATCATCACCTCTCACTAAAACTATTTGGAGGTCACCTTTTGCCACATCATTTTTCTCCTAGCTGGCTTGAGTCACCAGGAGGAGATTCTGCTCTCTGTGGAGAGCGCAGCTCTATGCTAATATTGTTTAATGTGTTTTGCCACAGGGGTTTGCTATCAAGTAGCACAAAGTGATGTTCGGGGGTGAGGGTTGTTACCTTTGTATCTGCTCTCTGTGCTCAGAGGATGTCACAGTTTTACATCTTTTTAATGGTAATGAAGCCGTCTTACAAAAGGGTTTTGGCTTTGCATTTTATGAAGCTTTCTTACCAAAGGTTTTTCACTTCACTTTTATCCTGGAGAAAGCCTAAGCGAAACCTTTCCGCCCACTGCTTTAGCAAGAGCTGCTCACAGTTCTGTTTGTCTCAGCTGCGAACATCAGTGTCTGTTCCACCCTTATTTACATGATATTAAGAAAAATTGTCTTTGCTTCTCTTGGAGATGTCAGTTTGTGTGCTTTGACCTTCCTCTGTATCCATGTTCCCTTCTTTTCCTCCAGCAATTTCAGTGTGTTACTGCTTAAACACAGCCATTGAAACCATTTGCCTTGCCTCTTGACACCAACGTGCTGCCTTGCTGCTGTGGAGCCCACCACCAGCTATGCTACAAACTGTGGTTCCTTGACTGGTGCAAAAGATTGTTCAACTTCAGCCTAGACCCAGTGAGGTATCCTGCGAAGGCAGTGGAGTGAGGTGGGGGTTGGTCTCTTCTCCCTGGTATCAGGCAATAGAACTAGAGGGAAGGGGCACCTACAACCTCCCTGGGACACTGGAACAGGTTGTTCAGGAAGGTTGTGGATGCTACCTTCCTGTGCAGGTGTTCAGGGCCAGGTTGGATGAAGCCTTGAGCAATCTGTCCTAGTGGAAGGTATCCCAGCCTGTGGCAGGGGGTTGGAACTAGATGATCTTGAAGCTCCCTCCCAACCCAAACCATTCAGTGATTCTATGAAATGGCCTGAAATTGTGCAAGAGGAGGTTTAGTTGGGGATTAAGAAAAATGTCTTTCCTGCAGGGGAGGTCAAGCGTTGGAACAGGCTGCTCACAGAGGTGCTGGAGTCACCATCTCACCATCCCTGGAGGTGTTCAAGAAGTGTGTGGACATGGCACTTGGGGACATGGTGTAATGGCCATGAGGGTGTTGGATTGATGATTGGACTTGATGATCTTAGAGGTCTTTTCCAGCCAAAACAATTTCATGCTTTTATGACTCATAAGGAGGAGAGGAGTCAAGGGAGCTACTTGAGCAACCTGTTCTAGTGGGAGATGTCCCTGTCTATGGCAGAGGTTGGAACTGGATGATCCTTGAGGTCACTTCCAACCTAAACCATTGTATTCTATGATGCTACTTTAAAAGTGCAAACTGTGGCTCCTTGACTGATGTAAGAGTTCATTTAATCTCAGCCTAGATCCAGTTAGGTATCAGGATTTTGAGAGATGAAGGTCACCTCAAAGTTAATGAAGCTTCAGCCTCTTGCTTCAAGATCCATGCAGACACAGCACTCGGTCATTAGCACCAGAATGGTATTAATGGTTGAAAATGGCAAGGTGGAGATTGGATGGTGGCACACATTTGAAGGTGAGATGATGGGAAAGAAAAAGAGGATTTTTTAGTCACCAGTGGATTTGAGATCTTTGAACAGGTTGAATCCATTTTTCCAGCCTGGTTTTTCAGTTGGTGAATTTTCGTCTCTTTTCAACCAACTCCAGTGAGGACACTGCCTTCAAATTACGCACTTTAAACACTTCTCTTCTCACAGCAGATTTTCTCCTGACTGAGGGAGGCATTCGTGGTCTTCCTTAACAGAACTGGGATGATAAGTGTGTAAAATCCAATTCAAAGGAAAACCACTTCTCTCGATTCACTTAAAAATTAACTTCTGGGGTGGTGTGAGAATGGGGAGAAACAGCAAATGATATGGAAAAATGCCTATTCCATCTGAAATCATGCTTAGCCACACAAAACTCTTATCAGAGCAGCCTCTCTGGCTGCAGGGAGTAATTTGTGGGGCTTTTTCTGCAAACAGCACAGAAATGGGATTTTAAAAGTTAGTTCAATATGCTAAAACTTTCTGCATTGGTGTTGAAATAGGTTTTTAAGCTTCTCTTGATGTAGCTCAGTACCAATTTTCCTGTATTTCAGTAGGTTTTGAACATTTCTGCTATCTGCTGAGAAATACATGCGAAGGGCTGATGTTTTACATGCAGAAGCCCATGTTCCTTCTTGGATCAACACGGAAAACACACCAAATGTTCCAAAATCCACTTACAAAGTTAGTATCCATCCCCTTTGTCTGAACAGTCTCTTAAAATAGTTATTTCTTTGTAGTAATTAGAGCGGAGGGATGTTAGAAAGCAAACTACCTTTCCTAATGTTTAGGATGGCTGAACTTGTCTCAGACTCTTTCACTTCTGCCTGCCCTTCTGCAGACCTAGAATAGCTGTTTTGTTGGTTGTTCTCTTAGAATTGTACAAGTGTTTGGGTTGGAAAAGACCTCTAAAACCTTCGAGTTAAACCACCCACCCAGCACCACTGTGGCCACGTCCCCCGGTGCCATGTCCACGTGTTTCTTGAACACCTCCAGGAATGATGACTCCACTACAGACTCACAGAATTACTGAGGCTGGAAAAGAGCTCTGAAACCAAGTCCAGCCTGTAACCTAACAGTGTGACATCAGCTAAACCATGCCACCAAGTGCCACATCCAATCTTTTCTTAAAGATCTCCAGGGATGGTGACTCCACCACCTTCCTGGGCAGTCCATTCCAGTGCCTAATCACCCTTTCTGTGAGGAGGTGCTTCTTAATATCCAACCTAAACCTCCCCTTGAACAACTTCAGACCATTTCTTGATACTAGGGAGAAGAGACCAACCTCCACCTCATTCCAACCTTCTTTCAGAGAGCTGTAGAGACAAAGTCTATCCTCAGCCTCCTCCAGGCCAAATAAGCCCAGTTCCCTAGCTGCTCCTCACCAGATCTGCTCTCCAGACCCTTTACCAGCTTCCTTGTCCTTCTCTTGTGGTCTTTAGGTTGTTTTATTCTTTTTCCCAGGCACCCAGTGACAAAAAAAGAGGACACAGTCTCAAACTGCACCGGGGCAGGTGTAGGCTGGATGTTAGGAAGAAGTTCTTCACAGAAAGAGTGATTTGCCATTGGAATGGACTGCCCAGGGAGGCGGTGGAGTCAGCATCCCTGGAGGTGTTTAACAGGAGGCTGGATGAGGCACTTAGTGCCATGTGTTAGTTAATTAGAAGAGTTAGATGATAGGTTGGATTTGGTCTCAGACATCTTTTCCAACCTGGTTCACTCTGTGATTCTGTTCTTCCTCCACTGCTGGAGTGGGCAAGGTAAAAGCAGGAAGACCGAGCAGCGTGGTGCCAGCCCCAAGGGCAGTCTGCCTGGCAAGATTGATGCTGTCTTCTCTGGGTCTGTGTCTCAAACCCTTCTGTCCACGGGGTAGTGAGACTGTCTTGGGCATAGTGCACAGAACCCACCCCTCACCAGCAGTTTGTAGCTGGCTGATGCATTTGCAGAGGTTTTTTTTCCAAAAGGCAGATCCTCTCACTGCTGAAAGTCAGGTGGTGGTTTGGGCATTGCCTTTGCTCTCTCCTGCGTGTGTGGCTGTAGGTGAGAAGCTGGTGACCTCACAGCTTCAAAGTACTATCTTTGAAAATTCATGGAGCTACAAGTCTGCATTCATTGCCTTGATCCCAATGTTTGCAATGTTAATTCTATCACCGGGAATGCTGCTTAGCCTGCAGCTGTCTTTTATCAGTTGTTATAACCAGGAAAGCAGTAAAGCACTGCCTGGAGGTGCTCAAGGCCACGTTAGACAGGGGTTTGAGCAACCTGGTCTAGAGAGAGGTTTCCCTGCCCATGGCATGTGGTTTGGAACTGGATGATCTTGAAGGTCTCTTCCAACCTAAACCATTCTATGAATCTGTGAATGGGGAGAACAGAATGCATGGTGGTGGAACAGTTGAGCATGTTCTCCAACCTCCTGCAAAGCTCAAGCAGTCATCTCTAAAGCCTCCTTTCTCCCGTAAAGAAATCATTGGCACACCAGCATGTATGGTGAAGTGGTGCCCATGTCATACCTGATCATAGAATTGCAGAATCAACCAGGTTGGAAGAGACCTCCAAGATCATCCAGTCCAACCTATCACCCAGCCCTGTCCAGTCAACTAGACCATGGCACTAAATGCCTCATCCAGGTTTTTCTTGAACACCTCCAGGGATGGCAACTCCACCACCTCCCTGGGCAGCCCATTCCAATGCCAATCACTCTCCCTGTGAAGAACTTCCTCATAACATCCAGCCTAGACCTTCCCTGGCACAACTTAAGACTGTGTCCCCTTGTTCTGTTGCTGGTTGCCTGGGAGAAGAGACCAACCCCCACCTGGCTACAGGCTTCCTTCAAGTAGTTGTAGACATCAATGAGGTCACCCCTGAGCCTTCTCTTCTTCAGACTAAACCCCCCAGCTCCCTCAGCCTCTCCTCATAGGGTTTATGTTCCAGGCCCCTCACCAGCTTTGTTGCCCTTCTCTGGACACATTCCAGCACCTCAACATCTCTCTTGAATTGAGGAGCCCAGAACTGGACACAGTACTCAAGGTGTGGCCTGACCAGTGTTGAGTACAGGGGAAGAATAACCTCCCTTGTCCTACTGGCCACACTGTACCTGATACAGGCAAGATGCCATTGACTGTCCTGGCCACCTGGGCACACTGCTGGCTCATCTTCAGCTATTATCTACCACTACTCCCAGGTCAGTTTCTGCCTGTCTGCTCTCTGGCCACTCTGTCCCCAGCCCGTAGCGTTGCTTGGGGTTATTGTGCCCAAATGCTATGTTTTACAGCATCTAAACCTTCCTTGTTGTTCTGCCACGTTGTGCTGATGGTATAAATATCCTGGAGAGGGGGAACAAAGCAAATGATCTCCTCCTTTACACACTGAAACCTTCCTAAAATTTGTTGTGGTGGTGCTGGGTTTTCTGTTTTAACTTCAACTGGTGTTAAGCACATGATTTTTGTGCGATTAAACTCTTACTGTCTAAATTGGATATAGTTAAAAAAAAGATATTATTTGTGGGACAGAAGGGAATTTGGGGTTAGGACTTGATGACCTCTGAAGGTCCCTTCCAACCTCTAGCATTCTATTAATCCAGTTTGTCTACAAAGGCTGCTCCAGTGCTGTACCTGGCCAGATCCTCCTGTCACCCTGTCATACCTCAAAACTAGCATGTTTAAAAGCAGAGAGGATGAGCAACTTTTGGGTTTGACTTAATCTGAATGGGATTTAGGCTTGTCACTCTGATTAGAGAGCTAATTTGCCTCGAGATCCTGAACAGCTCCCTTCCGAGGAGGATGTCAGCCTGTGGGCAGAGCTGAACACGGCAGCCAATGTCATGCTTCTGATAGCACCTGAGTCACCTCATGTCACCGTGTTAGAAGAGCTCAGAGGCTGTCACTGCCACTACTCTTTGTTATTTGGGAAGACTCTTTGGAGTTCTGGGGTCTGTATTCCATTACTGGTAACTGAAAGAATAATACTAAATGTCCTCAGCATAGCCAGTTAAAAAAACCCAAAAAGCTTAGGCAGAGCATATTAAAGCTTGCATGAAGCACTGCCTGTGGCAGTGCTCCCCAGCCTGGGGGCAGCAATATGGAGGGAGCCCTGCTCTGCAGGAGGATCCTGCTTTGTTCTTCCCTTCAGCTTTTTAGTTTCCTCTGCCTGTGAGCAGTGTTGGAGGGGACCACAGGCAAGCAGCGCTGGTGAGGAGCAGGGATGGAGGGCTGGCCTATGGTGCTGCTCCCTTTGCTGCCTCTTATCTGTCACATTCCTGCTGCTCGCTGAGGAATTGTCCCCAGAGCTAAATGAATCCTGTGAAAAGTTTTGGAAAGTGACAACTAAGATGACAGAAAAGCACGGAGTGTGTTCCAGGTCTGCTATGTGATGGTGTCATCAACAACCAGCTGAAGATGAGCTGGTGCGTGCCCAGGTGGCCAAGAAGGATCCTGGCCTGGCCCAGCGAAAGTGTGGTCAGCAGGAATAGGGCAGGGGTTGTCCCACTGTGCTCAGCACTGGTGAAGCCACACCTTGAATCTTGGGGGCCCTCACTCCCAGAAGGACATTGAGAGGCTGGAGGATCCAGAGAAGGGCAGCAAAGCCAGTGAAGGGTCTGGAGAACAGGTCTGGTGAGGAGCAGCTGAGAGAACTGGAGTTGTTTAGCCTGGAGAGGAAGAGGCTGAGGGGAGACCTCATTGTTCTCTACAGCTTCCTGGGAGTGGGTTAGGGAGAGATGGGGATTGGACCCTTCTAGAACCCTTAGTATCAAGTGATAGGAGAAGAAAAAATGGCCTCGAGATACAGCAGGGGAGATTTTGGATATGAGAAATATGACTGAAAGGATTCTCAAAGACTGGAACAGGCTGCCCAGGGAGGTGGTTTAATCCCCGTCCCTGGAGGTGTTTCAAAGGGGCAGAGGTGTGGTGCTGAGGGACACGGTTTAGTTCTTCAACTCGGTGGAGATAAAGACTGGCTGTAGTGGCTGATCTAACCGAAGATTCCGTGGTGTTGTGATTCCACCGACGCACACAAGAGGGCGCAGTTATGCTTTGCCAGCGGCTCCCGTGTCTGCAGCCCTGAAGTCTCGGGAAGCGAAGCAAACATTCTTTGTTCTCTGCCGTTTAGTACTGCAGTGCACAAAGCTGTTCAGCTTCTGAGCTGGCATTTCGGAGACGCTAAACTGTCCTTTAAAACTCCATCTCTCTAAACAACTGCTACCGAAGAGAACCAGATTCTGGTCTTTAACATATACCCATAGAGCCCATCTCCTGTAGGTATCGCACGTCTGCGCTCACACAACGACCGAGGGCTACGGTGCTCAGTTCTGAATTGTTGGTTTTCGTCTACATTAAGCAATTAGAGCTGATTTCGGCAGCCCAGCTTTCCTTCCTCATCAGCTCTTAAGGCAGATTAGTTTAATAATCCGTACCACTTTAACTGTCTCCTCATCATTCTGCGTAGCTTTGTATTCTCATAGAGTAAAACATCACCTTTCTACAGGTCCTTTGCTTTGGAAAAAGAAACAAGACAAAACACACTAAGCCAGCACAACTCTTCACAGTCTGCTGGAGAGAGCACAGCGAATGGTTAGTCATCATGCTCCTAGAAATGAACGTGAAACATGGACGCATGAAGGCTGAAGTGTTTCTTTGGGTGATAGGATAGGAGCGGATGGATTGAAGCTTCAGGAAGACAGATTTAGGGTTGATATTAGAAAGAGTGAGGGTGGTGAGGCACTGAAACAGGTTGCACAGGGAGGTTATGTGGAGGTGTGCAAGGCCAGGTTAAATGGGGACTTGAGCAAGTTGGTTTAGTGGAAGGTGTTCCTACCTGTGGCAGGGGGGGTTGGAATTAAATTAACTTGAAGGTCCCTTCCAATTCAAACCACTCTGTGGATCTATGACACTGCCTCCTTACTTATCCAAACGCTATTGAATTAGGAGAAATCTGACTTTCTGGAGAGAGGAATGACCTTCTGCTGCACTTGCAACCAGATCCTGGGCTGCATCAGGAGAAGTGTGGCCAGCAGGGCCAGAGAGGTGATTCTCCCCCTCTACTCTGCTCTGCTGAGACCCCATCTGGAGTACTGCATCCAGTTCTGGAGCCCCCATTACAAGAGGGATGTGGACATGCTGGAGTGCGTACAGAGAAGGGCCAGGAGGATGATCAGAGGGCTGAAGCACCTCTGCTATGAGGACAGACTGAAAGAGTTGGGGCTGTTCAGTCTGGAGAAAAGGAGGCTCTGAGGTGGCCTTCTTGTGGCCTTTCAGTATCTGAAGGGGGCCTGCAAAAAAGCTGGGAAGGGACTTTTTAGGCTTTCAGGGAGTGACAGGACTAGGGGGAATGGAGCAAAGCTGGAGGCTGGGAGATTCAGCCTGGCCGTGAGGAGGAAGTTTTTGAGCATGAGAGTGGTGAGAACCTGGAATGGGTTGCCCAGAGAGGTGGTTGAGGCCCCATCCCTGGAGGTGATTAAGGCCAGGCTGGCTGAGGCTGTGGCCAGGCTGATCTAGGGTAGGGTGTCCGTGCCCATGTCAGGGGGGTTGGAACTAGATGATCCTTGTGGTTCCTTCCAACCCTGACTGATTCTATGATTCTAGGATTCTATGATCTATATGGTTTTGATGTGACCCTGGAGACCTCTGCCTTGCTAGAGATTCATATTGCCATTGTCCTGAGCAAGCTCCAGAATATTATGCAACTTTTTTCCCTTACTGTAATTAGCCACCCACTCACATTTAAAAATAGATAAAACATCATTCTGTACTTCACAGATTCTAGGGGGAAAGCTGACTGAGTACTAAGACACTCGGTTATTAGAGCCAGCAATCATGCAGACAGGACTTTAGCAAAAGGCAAGTTTTTCTGTTAAGCTCAGAGTTACCAGATAAAAAGTTCTCTTTCCATCATTTCAGATGGTCTCTTCTAGCTATTGCTGAAGGTTGTTTCCAGCGCTGCTCTATACAGTGTGTGAGGCCATCTAAAAAGATCAATAAGATCAGTGAACGCTGGTAAAATCAGTTTTAACAACACATCCAGACTTGTATTTCTCAGAACCTAGACAATGTAGGCATCCTTTGGCTTAGCAGCAGCGAAAAGGAAAGTTTGCATCTCTAGAAATCATTTCCCTTTGATCATTTCTTGATCAGACACAACAGCTTCCCTCAACTCCACCTAGAGAAGTTGCCTTAACCCTTCCTAGATTGTCTTTGCACTATGGTGTATCACACCACGCTGCTGCTTTCCCCGGAGGCATCTTGATCCTTTGTTGTCTCAAAGCCATGCGTGTGGCAGGGCAGGGCTGGTAGCCCATAATGACTCTATCGTCTCAAACAAGGTGTGACATTACTTGCCCTGAACAAACGGGGTTGTGGTTTTGATGTCCTGCAGAGCTGCTGGCCTGGGAGAATGGTTTAGCAATGTAAAGAGGTGAGAATTCCTTCTTTAAAACCAAGTGTGGCAGTGCTATTGGAAGGCCAGGGGCTCAGGAGACCGAGTCATAGGATCATAGAATGGTTTGGGTTGGAAGAGACCTCAGAGATTATCCAGTTCCAACCCCCCCACCATAGGCCAGGGACACCTCCCACTAGAACAAGTCTCTCAAGGCCTCATCCAACCTGGCCTTGAATACCTCCAGTGAGGGAGCATCCACAGCCTCCCTGGGCAACCTGTGCCAGTGTTTCACCATCCTCACTATAAAGACCTTCTTTCTAACATCGAGTTTAAATCTCCCCTCTTCCAGTTTAAACCCATTACTCCTCATTCTGTCATTACAATACCTTGCAAATAGTCCCTCCTGTAGGCCCTCTTCAGAAACTGGAATGACACATGGAGGAAAAAACCTTATAACCCAAAAGGTTATAAAGCAGGTATGCTTATTGAGTGCGCTGGTGTACGGGGGATCTTCCTGCCAAAGAACGTGCACACCTTGGGACCCAACCTCGTGGTTCATAAGTTGTTACTTACTACATATTCATGAGAGTTCCAGGGAAGGGTTATGCATATACAAAGTACTTCCAAGAGGTGTTTGGTGTCTGCCTGCCCATGGTCCTCATCTTTTACACAGGCAGGTGCTACCCTGGTGGTGTTCTCTGGGGTCCTAGGGATGAAGGCGGCAGCCTTCTTTGCGCTGCCCTCTTGGTTGCAAAATGTACTGAGCTGTATAGCTTATTGCTGAGCCCAAACTGCTAGGTTGGTTCTGGCCAGTTTCAGGATCTCTGTAAGCATCTTCACTTCCTTACCTTGATATCTCCGGCTCTGAGGGTCTCTGTCAGTGTGACTCCTCGTTTCCTTATCTCGATGCCTCTGGGTGGGCAGATATTTCACAGCTCGTGCTTCATTAGTTATAGGTATGCAGATACAGATATGTAGAGTTGTATGATTGCAGAAGTATTTCTACTTCTAAAATCCGTCAGGGAGGCTACTACAAGATCTCCTCAAAGCCTTCTCCAGGCTAAAGAGCCCCAACTCATGTAGCCTGTCCTCGTAGCAGAGCTGCTCCAGCCCCCTGATCACCTTTGTGGCCCTCCTCTGGACTCACTCCAACAATTCGATGTCCTTGTGTTGGGGGCTTCAGAACTGTACACAGCACTCCAGGTGGGGTCTCACAAGAGCAGAGAATCTTTGACCAGAAGATCATCTCAAAGATCATCTCAGTTTCAACAAAAGGTGGAGGCAAAAAGGCCCAGGGGAAGCAAAAAGCATAGGCATTCATTTCACAAACAACTCAATCTCCAGCTGGTGCTGTTCAGACAACACAAACTTTCATGCGGTCCTTGGTTCTTTGTGAATCAGGTCTTCAGAACTAGAGCCTCTCACTGTCATGTACCAAAAATCAAGCCTGCAAACTCCTCTAGGCAGAGAGGAAGAAACAAAGGCAACATTCAAGGCTCTTTGATATCAATACACCTAATACACAAGTGAAGGAGCAAAAATAACAGCAATAGAAACCCTTCATCTAGCAGCTCATCACCTCCGCTGCAACTGCGAAAGCAAAGACTTCAGTGTCAGCTCCATATCGATCACAGATGGAAATCAGTTCACCATTTTCCCCTCACAAAGATTCTCACCATGGAGCTGCAAGCATCTCTATGACAGGAAAGTTACTTGCTCAACATCAGAAAAGAAGCTTTAGCTTCAACAGCCCCGAAAATTAGGCCATTAGCTGCATTGTGCTGCAGCCTGTGCTCACAATCACTGCACTCAGAGCAGGTGAGAACGTCTACCCACTGATCAAAATGTTGAATTTGGGGGGGGTGTGGGGTGTGTTGCAGCTCTACAGTCATAGTAGCACAGGTTTGTTTAGGTCTTGGATGCATTTGTTTCAATTATTGATTAAAAAATTAATGGTCTTCTTCTGCAGCTGCCAGTGTGAACCCAACATCTGCAGCTGGCCTTACAGAGAGAGCTCTGTGAGGGCATCGCTCACACAGACGTTGCTGCTGGAATTGCTCTCATCGGGGTACAGGAGGGGTTAGACCAGAGGAGAGTGCCAGGATGTGAGGTCAGAGATATTAGACTGAGCTCTTTGGGGCCATCTCTCACACATAGACATTGCTTCTGGACTTGTTCTCATGGGAACACAGTGAAGGTTAGACCAGAGGACAGTGTCAGGATGTGAGGTCAGACAGGCGCCACTGGCTGGGAATGAACATCCTTGCCCATTCTATGACCATGGAATGAACATCATGACCATTCTATGAATGAGTCTATGAATGGCACTGACTAAGCCCCTCTCTGTGTGTATGTATTGAAAATTAGCTGTATTGAAAATTATATATATATATATATAAAATCACAGATTGGTTTAGGTTGGAAGGGACCTTCAACATCACCTAGCTCCAGCCCCTCTGCTATGGCCAGCAACACCTTCTGCTAAACCAGGTTGCTTAAAGTCCCACCCGACCTGCCTGTGAACACCTCCAGGCAGGGAGCACCCCCAACCTCCTTCAGTCTGTCAGCAAGATGTCAGTCTTTGTGACCATGCCGTATTTAGAATTCTCCTCGGTGACGCAGGATAGAGGAGCCCATGCACATCTGCTGCCTTCTCTTGGCTTTCTATTGAGCAAAGCTGTAACCAGATCCTGTCATTTAAATAATCACATCAACACGAGCACTTGCCACCACTATGTTGCTTCCTTTTCTGTATCCCCAGCAGGTCCATTTAACTTATAGCTTCTCTGAGATGAAGGCTGATTATTGCTTTGTGTTTGCACTCCAACATGATTGAGCCCCACTTAGAAGCATTTAAGATAATAATTGCATACTTGTATAAATTACCACAGAGAATTCAGGCACAACTACTTTTCTTCAGCTCATGGAAAAAAAAAAAATATCTGACTTCCCTTTGCTGTTATTTTGAAAGTACCATCTAGTGTTGAGGACAACAGAAATTAGCCAAACCAAAACAAACACATGAAAAAAAAAATATATATATAGTATGAATACTTCAGGACCTTCGAGGTTGGCCTCCATGATCTCCTTGGGACCCTTCCAAACCCTAACATCCTGTGATCCTAAGGTCAAATTTTTATGCCTAAGTCTGGTCCTATCTAAAGCAAGTTTTTAATGAAGACAGAATACAATTAAATGAAGCTCATGAAATGTATTGTTGATTGAAGATGAATTGGCACACAATTGTTATTACTTATTTTCTACTCTCTGTGGCTAAATTACCTTAACATTTGCAAGATGTAGGAATCATTGTGTCCAAACTAAAAATAATATCTGATCAGGCCTCAAGTACCACAAACCCAATCTTAATCCCCAGTGTTTTCCTAGAGGAGCAGATTTTTGCATAAGAAGTAAGTAACAATGCTAAGTAGCTACGTTTTCACCCAAGGCATCACTTAAACAATGGCTTTCCAAAGAGTTTGTGATAGAGTCATAGGATGGCTTGTTTGGGAAGAGACATTAGAAATCACCTAGGAAGACATCCCCCCCACCCACCATACCCTGTGCCAAGGGCAGGGACACCTTTCACTAGACCATGTTGCTCAAAGCCTCATCCAACCTGGCCTTGAACACTTCCAGGGAGGGGGCATCCTCCTTGGGCATCCTGTTTCAGTGCTTCACCACCCTCACTGTAAAGAATTTCTTCCTGGTATTTCTTGATGTACATGAGTGGAGGTGTGGGAATTACGACCTTTCTGGCTCCCAACCACATAGGTTTGATACAGCCAAGAAGAATGGAGTGGGTGCCTTATGCGAATGGATTTCCCTGATGGTTTGTGGTGGTTTTCAGAAGTTTTCCATGTGGCTGATGCTGATATTGTAGTTTGTCTTGCAAACACTGAGGAAATATTGTAGTGAGGTGGGGTTCATCTCTTCTCCCTAGTGCCAGGTGACAGAATAAGAAGAAATGGCCTGAAATTGTGCCAGGGGAGGTTTAGTTTGGGATTAGGAACAATTCCTATCCCCAAAAAGTGGTCAGGGATTGGAACAAGCTGCCCAGGGAGGTGGTGGAGTTACCATCCCTGGAAGACTTCAAGAAACACGTGGACATGGCACTTCGGGACACTATTTAATGGCCATGGTCATCTTAGGTCTGTGGTTGGACTTGATGACCTTAGAGGTCTTTTCCAGCCCAGAGAATTATCTGATCCTATGACGTTCCCTGTAACTGTGACTGTCTGCAGCTATGAGCTAGGACTTGGGAAATTAGCTCCATAGACTTGTCCTTGAGCTAGGACTTGGGAAATTAGCTCCATAGACTTGTCCTACTGGACAAGGGTGTTCCCTGCCTCCCCACTTTAGAAATCCTCCAGACTAGACTCAGCTGTGTCTGGAAATATGAATGAAGCTTATATTTACAGCTAGCACAATACACAAGCAGATATTTACAGTATATACAGTTATAGACAGAAATATACAAGGTAAAAGGTAACACAGAAACACAACTCCCCTCCCAGAAACCTGAGTCCCCAGGAGGGGCTCTCAGCCACCCCTTCACCTTCCTCCTACCCCTCTCAACCTTACCCCAGTCCCAAGGAAGAAGAGAGGTTCGGCCAGGAGGTTAGGAAGCAAAGTGGATTAGTCCAAAATGGAGGGTGGGGTTAGAGAGTAAGACACAGCTCAGCCAGTTCCCCAGCAGCAGCCCCAGGGAAAGCAAAGTGATTTTATCTATGTTTTGACTTATATTTTTATACATCTCAGCGAGCCTATGAGGGAAGTAGACATCACTCTTGTTTTCATTTCACAGCCTATGATCTAATTCTTCTCACCAAAACATTCTAGCTAGCTTCAAACTAGCACACCTACCAAGCTATCTAATTTATTCTGTTTGTTTCTCTGGGTTTCTAGTTTTGAAGTGGCTTTAGTGTTTCTTCCACTGGCTGCTCTGAGGACTGGCACAGATTCTGCTTAAAGACTTCCAGATGAACAGCAAAGCAGGACTGCAGAGGTTACTGGTTGTGCTGTTCGCTGGCAGCCTGCGAAGAGCTTGTATTCCAAAGGGTTAACACAACAATAAATTAAGCTTAGCACAGTTGTCAGCCAATTTAAGGTGAAGATTTCAGAGATTAGTTCTGACAATCCTGTGGAACACACCATATGTCATCTTTTGAAAACCAAAGGCAGTATTCCTTCTGGTCTTCGTGATGAACTTAATGAGGTTAGAGAAGTGTCCTCTGTCTTTTACAAGGCACAAGGGTAGAAGGCCTTGGTATGAAAAATAACGATCAACAACATGTCTTAAAGCGAGAAACAGATTCAATTATGCTGCTGGTTTTGTTCCTTTGGTGCCTCTCAGTCAAAGTTTCATCACAAAATGATTTAATTGTAATTGCTCACAAACCCCACAATTCGTTATGAGCCAGAGGAGGATCCAGCAGGGCTGGCTGACTGCTCCTGTTGAGGCTGCTTGCTGTGTTTTAGGATGTTTAGGCATCAGGGGATAGCCTGATGGCTTTAACTCAGGTGTGGGAGCTGCGGAACTGGTTCTGGGTGGGGATCGCTAATGAGTGAGCCTCAATCTTTCTCTGGCTGAAGGAACTGACATGCCATGGTGCCAGAGCCCCCAGGCCAATTACACGGCGATGATGTTTTCATTGTTTCCCTGCTCCAAATATATAATGAAGGCTGCTGTGTGACAGAAAAATAGTCTTTAATATGAGAAAAGAGGATGGAAATAAATTGTGCATCCAGTTGTCTTGCTGACTGTAGCTTTTGTTGTCTGAATCTCTCAAATGACAACTTGAAGGCTATCTAGAGCTGCTGCCCTGTCTGCTCTGATCATTTTGAATGTATCCAGCTCTGCCATCTATTAAATAATTAGCCAAAGATGTCTCTAAGTAGCATTCTCAATATTACAAGATCCCCAAAACTGAATGTTTAGGTTTTTCACTACTGTGCTTACTCAGCTACTTTTCTGTACACCATGATGGAATCAAATGTTCATGTTTTACCATCTATCTTCATCAAGTTACAATTAAAAAAAACAAAGTGGATATTTTTCTTCTGTTTTTAATAAAATCCCTTCTCATTTTAAACAACAACAACAAAAAAAATGTCCATTTTAATTGAATCATGGAACCACAGAACCATATAATGGTAGAGGTCCTTTCCCCACTCACCGCTTTAGACCAAAGCTCTATTTTGAAATCTAGGCTGTAGGGATGATGCCAGCTGCTTCTTTTTCATTTAATACCAACCCAAGAAAATAAAGGAGAGCTCATCACATTCTTTTTTTCCCTTTCTTTAACTGTTGAAAGTATTTGATGAGAAATATGCCATAAATGAAGCCAAGGTGATGTTAGGTCTAAAGTACTTTTTGGAGACTGTGGAGGATTTAGATCAGGAGATTAGAAGTTTTCCTGGCTTTGCTATTCATTTGCTGGGTGGTGGTGTTTAACTTCACTGAAGTTGCTCTTACCTTGCTAGATTTTCTTACACTTTGCATCCATATATGCCCAGGGAGGTGGTGGAGTCGCCATCCCTAGAGGTGTTCATAAAAAGACTGGATGAGGCACTCTTCCAGGTTGGAAGAGACCTCCAAGATCATCCAGGCCAACCTAGCACCCAGCCCTATCCAATCAACTAGACCATGGCACTAAGTGCCTCATTCAGGCTTTTCTTGACCACCTCTAGGGACAGCAACTCCACCACCTCCCTGGGCAGCCCATTCCAATGCCAGTCACTCTCTCTGTGAAGAACTTCCTCCTAACATCCAGCCTATAACTTCCCTGGCACAACTTGAGACTGTGTTCCCTTATTCTGTTGCAGGTTGCCTGGGAGAAGAGACCAACTCCCACCTGGCTACAGCCTCCCTTCAGGTAGTTGTAGACAGCAATAAGGTCTGCCCTGAGCCTTCTCTTCTTCAGGCCAAACAACCCCAGCTGGCCACAGTGGTGGTGGATTGATGGTTGGACTCAATGATCTTAGAAGTCTTTTCCAACACAAATGATTCTGTGGTTCTGTGACATCCCTTCCTGGGTTGCCCTGCCCCCCAGGACAGAGGGGACCTGTGCTAGTGAGCTGAAACTTGCAGCAGGAGGTTCTCCTGAAGACACCTCCAGGGATGAGTTAGTACTTTCCTAAAGGCATCCTGATATTCTGGCTTTTAAGGCTGAGGAGTTTTTGACAAGGGGAATCAGGTGGAGAAAGCTGTCTGAATAGAGATGAACCTCTTCCACAGCGTGAGATTTGGCTAACTGGAACTTCAGCTCAGGGTGGTGACTCAGTTTACCTGTGGTGTGAAACAAAAGGTAAGAAAGCAGGGCTGTAGCTGATGAGCTGAGGAAGGAGAGAAGGCTAGAAATGGTGCCCTGTGGCTGTTAGCCTGCAAGGATGGATTGCTAATAGTTGAATATCAGCAGAATTTAAATTCTGTGATGAAACTCCTTGGGCAGCTCTGTAGGAAGTACATTTGCGTCTCAAAGGCAGCTGAAGTCAGTCATCCTCTCCTCCTCCAGAAGCTGGTCTGTGATTGAAACTCTTTTCATTGAGAAAAGCTCCTGTGAGCAGCTTTGGTTTTCTGCTGGCAGCGCTGCTGAGAGTAAAGTATGAGTGCAAGGTATGGGGTTTAAAACAATCAATTATTTAGCACATCTTTATGGTGAAATCACTCCTAAATTACAAAGTTCAGAGTCTTCCTAGCCTGCTTTTAGGAGCCTCAAGAAAATGAAGGGCATGGCACCTATTCCTGCTTCACAGAAACCTTTTCTTAGGTGGAATTATTGCCCAGATTAAACGTACTTGGTACGATTTTAAACAGCAACAGCAGGCACGGGGAGATGAGCCTGTGCTTCCCCAGCTTGCAGACGATTTCTCAGGCACTGCATTCTTTCCCTGGGGGAAGGTAGGTCAGCTGAAGCATGCGGTGGGGGATGTGAGGGGTTTTGTTCTGGTTTTTGTTTGTTTGGTTGTTTTTGTTGCCTCCTTTCTGTTACCTGCGAGAGAGTTGCTTGCTTTATGCACACGTGTGGAAGCGACTCTGGCTTGAAACCCGGTTTAGAATTAGCGCTGTTGAAAGCAAACCTACTGGATCGAGAATTTCTGTGTTGCTAGGACGAGTCCTCTGTTGTGGTAGAAAAAGGAAAAAGGGAAAAAAAAAAAGATATTATAAATAATTTTTCACAGCAAAGACGAATGCATGAAGATACTTGTTACTGTGAGAGACGACAGTCCTGTGGTATTCTATTGCAAAAAGCTGTCAAAAAAAAAATCCAACCAGGAGAGAAAATGCTGCATGAAAAGCTAGCAATGCTCTGAAATGTCTGGTGCTGTGCCTGCAAATTGTTCCTTGGCATGAAATGTGTTTTGCAGCTGCTCCAAAGGGACATCAAAGCCCCAGCTGGGAGAAGACTCAACCTAACAGGCAAAGGAAATAAAGAAGAGGGGAAAAAAAAAAAAAGGAGAGAAAAGCCCTGGGTGCAAAGAGTTGCTCTGCCCAGAGTGAGGTGAAGCCAAATGGTGTTTGCCTACCTTGTCGAGGACACGCAGAGCAGAGTCACTGCTTGCAGACACAGGGTGGGTGTCACTGAGGTGCTGCTGCTTGCACCAGCAGTGCATCTGCCTACCAGATTTGGAGTGATTCTTACAACCTTGTTCATCGGAAATGTACGGAGCCAACAATTCTTATAAAGCAGCAATTTGTGCTGTGAAAACATGAGTTTCAGTCGCCAATAGGATAGAATAGAATGGAATGGAATGAAATAGAATAGAATAGAATGAAATAGAATAGAATGGAATAGAATAGAATGGAATAGAATAGAACGGAATAGAATAGAACAGAATAGAATAGAATAGAATGGAATAGAATAGA
>WAAF01004508.1:69698-107438 GCA_013400475.1 Tricholaema leucomelas
ATATTGAACAGGACTGGGCCCAGCACTGATCCCTGGGGAACACCACTAGTGACAGCTGCCAACTGGATCTGGCACCATTGACCACCACTCTCTGGGCTTGGCCTTCCAGCCAGTTCCTGACCCAACACAGAGTGAATTTGTCCAAGCCACGAGCTGCCAGCTTGGCCAGGAGCTTGCTGTGGCAGATGGTGTCAAAGGCTTTGCTGAAGTCCAAGAGGTGAAATTCTTGGACCTGTGCAAGATGGCCTAGAGCGAAAGCATTTGCCAATGGATTTAACCTGGAGGAGGGGAGATTTAGACTGGATGTTAGGAGGAAGTTCTTTACAGTGAGGGTGGTAAGGCACTGGCACAGGTTGCCCAGGGAGGTTGTGGATGCTTCCTCCCTGGAGGTGTTTAAGGCCAGGCTGGATGAGGCCTTGAGCAGCCTGCTCTAGTAGGAGGTGTCCCTGCCTATGGCAGGGGTTGGAGCTGGATGATCCTTGAGGTCCCTTCCAACCTAAACCATTCTATGATTCTATGATTCTATGATTTTTAGGTGCGTGAGCGTGGCTGAGAAGACATCTCTAACAGTGTTCAAAGAGAATGGGTGTCTCATCTATTATGCAAGTATGATAATGTTTCTAAACCAGATAAAAATAATGTGCTCCACAGACACTACAAAATGAACTCCACTCTAATTGCTCTCCACGCCGCATTCTATCACTCCCATTTGCACCTTGCTAATGATTTCAGATGTTCAAACAAGCCGTTTTTAAACTGATCAAAGTCTGCTGCGGTTCTAACACTGATTCATTTCACCATCTAATCAAGATGCTGACAAATTCCTAAGTACTCATTTCCTTGCAAGTAATTTGCAAGTGGTGCTACTCAGGGTATTATGAATTGGTGCAACATCCAGCTGCTTGTGGAGAGACACAGTGTGAAGCCTTGAGCGTTGAGGATAAGTTTGCTTGGTCAAACAGCTTTTCACATTGTGACAATAGGGCAGAATGTGGCTTTGAGTCCTCTGGCCAGTTCTGGGCTCCTCAAGAGAGATGTTGAGGTACTGGAACATGTCCAGAGAAGGGCAATGAAGCTGGTGAGAGGCCTGGAACACAAACCCTATGAGGAGAGGCTGAGGGAGCTGGGGGTGTTTAGCCTGGAGAAGAGGAGGCTCAGGGGTGACCTCATTGCTGTCTACAACTACCTGAAGGGAGGCTGTAGCCAGGTGGGGGTTGGTCTCTTCTGCCAGGCTACCAGCAACAGAACAAGGGGACACAGTCTCAAGTTGTGCCAGGGGAGGTCTAGGCTGGATGTTAGGAGGAAGTTCTTCAGAGAGAGAGTGATTGGCATTGGAATGGGCTGCCCAGGGAGGTGGTGGAGTCACCATCCCTAGAGGTGTTCAAGCAAAGCCTGGATGAGGCACTTAGTGCCATGGTCTGGTTGATTGGCTAGGGCTGGGTGATATATTGGCCTGGATGATCTTGGAGGTCTCTTCCAACCTGAATGATTCTCTGATTCTATGATTTGCAGCTGGGCCTTCATGTCTTTTGTAGAGGTTGCTCCATGTGCTTGCATAGTTGTGTTATGTGGATCACAGAATCACAGAATGGAAGATTGGAAAGGACCTTAAAGATCATTTATATCCCGAGGTACAGCAAGAAAACTGTGTCTAGCAGGGTAGGGAGGTTCTCCTCCCCACTGCTCTGCTCTGGTGAGACTGCACATGGAGTATTGTGTCCAGTTTTGGGCTCTCCAGTTCAAGAGAGACAGGGATCTGCTGGAGAGAGTCCAACAGAGACCATGAGGATGAAGGGACTTGAACATGTCTCAAACAAATGACTGAGGCACCTGGGGTTGTTTAGTCTTCAGAAGAGGAGGCTGAGAGGGGACCTTATTAATGTCTACAAATACCTGAGGGGTGGATGTCAGGATGAAGGTGCCAGTCTCTTTTCTGTGGTGTCCAGTGATAGGACAAAGAACCATGGGTATGCACTGGAACACAGAAAGTTCCACCTGAACATGAGGAAAAATTTCTTTACTGTGAGGATGACAGAGCAGGCTGTCCATAGAGGTCATGGAGTCCCCTTCCCAAGGCTTTTAATCTATCTATAAAACACATCGACCTGGATGTGTTCCTGTGTGGTGTGCCCTAGCTGACCCTGCTCTGGGGGGGGGGATGGACTCAATGATCTCCAGAGTTCACTTCCAATATTCTGTGATTCTATGGTCTAGTTCCATGGGCAGGGACATCTTCCACTAGACCAGCTTGCTCAAGACCTCATTCAACCTGGTGTTGAATACCTCCAGGGAGAGGGCATCCACAGCCTCCCTGTTCTGTTGCCTCACCAGCCTTACTGGAATGGCTCTTTATAGCTTCTTGGGATGTTAAATCCTTCAGCATTCTTGCCCTTTGCATCAGTTGACCATGTTGAAGCATGTTCAGAGGAGGATCAAGATGAAGCAGCCATTACTCTGTCACTGTCTTGTTTTGATGTATGATGAGGGAAGTCTGCCTTTACTGGGCAGGGAGCGGTTTCTCTGTCTGCATATTTTCAAACTTTCTAAGGCTCTGCTAACTAAAATTCTCTTTGTCTTCTGCCATTGCTTGTGCCAGAATCTCACAGCTCCCATAGGTTTCCACTTGCACTGAAGTTCCAGAGAGTTCCTTCTCCTCCTGCCTGTTAGGAGTTCTATTAACTGGACCATGGAAGTAACTAGAATGATAAGGCTCTGGTAACCTTCAGTTTGTTCTCAGGTAATTTCATCATCTCCTCTTTGTCTTTTAGATTGCATTTCCCTCCACAGAAAGTTGTTTAGAGATGCATGTGTGAGACACTGGAACAGGCTGCCCAAGGAGGTGGTGGAGCCACTGTCCATGGAGGTGTTCAAGAAATGAGTAGATGGGGTCCTTCAAGACATGGAAGTGTTGGGTAGGTGGTTTGACTCAATGATTTTAGACGTCTTTTCCAACCTTAATGATTCTATGACTCTACATGCATTTAAAATACTATTTCTTGTTCTTAGGACATGAAATATTGAAGGATTTGATGATGTGCCAGTAGGGTACAGGCTGATTTGTTCTTTTTCTTAATGAATAGAAGAGTCCAGTGCCATGTTGAGTGAGAAGTGATGTGATTGCCAATGCTTAGAATCACAGAATCTTTGAATTGTTGTGGTTGGAAAACACCTCCAAGATCATCAAGTCCAAACTTCAACCCAACACTGCTATGGCCATTAAACCGTGTCCCAGATTGCCATGCCCACATGTTCCTTGAACACCCCTAATTGTTGGAATCTCCTAGCCATGAAATCTCAAAATGTTGTGAATTATAATTACTTTGGAATGAAACAGATTTGGCTCTTGGCAAGAGAGAGGCTGTGAAATGGAACAGTAATGGTAGCTCCAGCCCCAAAACGGTTTTGTGGACAAGCTACCCTAAGCCTATCGAGCTACAATGAGTTGTTATGGTAACTGGAGCTGTACAGTAACAGAGCAGGATAGAATACTTCATTTATTTTTCCTGCATGGACTTCTGTGGAGCATTGTTTTCTAAGAGCAAAGAAGGAGAAAGCATTTCAGATGAAAACTGAGGAAACAACCCAGTGGAATATCTGCGTAAATCTGCTGTTGTACTTTCATGGAGGTCCTTGCCCTTCATGAATGACAGGTCTTGCCTTCTTTCAGATGGAGAGGAATATATTTACTCTCCCAAAAGTCAATGTTTGCCTTGGTTGGATGTTTTTTAATGCACTGCCACCTTTTGCTGTTCCAGTTTTATTCTTTCTGGTGTGGTGGTTCTTTTATTGTGCCCATTGTCTCACTTAGAGGCTGTTTGCATCATGAAATTTGGTGTCTCTGGGATGATTGCACTTATGTTGTGTTGCCACAGATGGCCTAGAAGCTGAAGGACTCGAAAAGTGGTGGGCATGATGGACAGGACAGTGACCAGCACCTCTCTGTCTTGCAGAGCCTCTGGCAGCACTCTAGTTGCACTGAGTTCTCTGTGATAATGATGTCCTTCTTTCATAGCTGAAAGCTTGCTCCCACCATGTTTCACAGTGACATGAATGTGTTTTTCTGTGATCATTTTCAGTACAAGTCATTTGTGTCACGCCTGCTTTTGTGCATAATTGGGTAAGACAACTTGTTCTCACTGTCATTGTGCCTGTTCCATCTCTTTCCTGTCTGTTTATGAATGATTTCTGAGGGAGATGCAATTATTTTTAGTAGCATATCGTGTCTGATGAGGTCCTCATATGTCTTTTGCATTGTAGGAATTCTGGTAGCTTTTGCTTCATGAACCTTCTTATTTTTCTGATCTGTTTTTGCAGGATGTTGGCAACACTTCTATCAGGTCCTGACCCTGGCTATCTGAAGCTCTTTTGCACTTGAAGTGCTTATTAACACATTGCTACTAATGCTGAGGTCTTTAGAGTTTAGGTTGCTAAACAGGTGATTGTCCCCCTGTACTCTGCACTGGTGAGGTTATGCCTTGAATACTGCCCTCAGTTTTGTGCCCTTCACTGAAGAAAAGACATTGAGGTGCTGAAGTATGTCCAGAAAACAGCAAGGAAGCTGGTAAAGGGTATGGGGAACAGGTCTGGTGAGGAGAAGCTGAGAGGACTGGGGTTGTTTAGTCTAGAGGATGCTGAGGGGAGACCTCATTGCTCTCTACTACTCCCTGAAAAAAGGTTGCAGTGAGGTAGGGGTTGATCTCTTCTCCCTTGTAACAGGTGATAGAACAAGAGGAAATGGCCTGAAATTTGTGCCAGGGGAAGTTTAGATTGGAGATTGGGAAAAATTTCTTTGCTGCAAGGGTGTTCAGGCATTGGAACAGGCTGCCCAGGGAGGTGGTGGAGTCACTGTTCCTAGAGGTGTACAAGAAATGTATGGACATGGCACTTGGGAACACGGTTTAATGGAACAGGCTGCCCAGGGAGGTGGTGACATCACCATCCCTAGAGGTGTACAAGAAACATGTGGATGTGGCACTTGGGGACACGGTTTAATGGCCATGGTGTTGCTACATTAATGGTTGAACTCGATGATCTTAGAGGTCTCTTCCAACCCAAACATGGTCCCTCTCATTGAATTCATAAACTTAAGCCCCTGCAGCTTAAAGCTTTTGGCTTGCTGCTTGGGGAACAAAAAGCAGACAGCGCATGGAATTTCCAGAGACCAGCCTGCTAGGGCAGGGTGAGCTGTGTGTGGTTCAGATGACAGTGGCACAAACCAAAGGAGCCCGTGGCAGCAGCAGCACCCCACGGCTCCTGCCGCAGCTCCGGCACCGGCGGGCACGCGGCAATTATCCAAATGTCTCCATGATCAATTCAGTTGGGACTGATGCAAATAATCCTGCAGGAGACCTGTGAGAGCCTTTTGGGTTGCAAGGCTTTCCATGGATAGCAGCACACGGCACAGAGGAAAGTTAATTTTCGTGATATTAATAATGGGATTACAGAATCAGGTCATTCAGAAGAACGGTGCTGACTCAGCTGCGGCGGCGCGGGCTTGAGCACAGAGATTAATTCCTGAGCATGCTACATAAAAACCCGCTGCTGGAGATCTCCTTGCACTGCAGCACAGCTCCTCCTTTGTAGGAAATATTTGAAATGACAGCAGCTGATTTGGTGCCTTCCTCCCTGCTGCTAGGGGTTCTTTACAGCAGCAGAGCTCTTGCTGCTGAAGTATTTACCTTTACCCTGGGAGAGGGCTTTGCATTTCCCCCTCCTTCTCTCCAGGAACTGAAATCTCTTCCTCCTTTTGTAATCCCCTGAAAGTCAGTGCAGGTCTGGAGGGATCAGAGCTGCTGTCCAAGTCGATGGACCCATTCCAGGCAGTGAGGAGAGGGAGCATTTCCCTTTGTGAAAGGACATCTTCACAGATGTCACTGCAGGCAGGCTGCAGGCTGGCTCTTGCTACCTGAGTTAGCTCTGGTGTTAGACACCTGTGCTCTTCTTTTCCTTTTTCTCATTGTTTTATGACCAGACCAACAGGGTGAGTAGATCTCCTACAAGGTGATGCTGGCACGAGCTCCTTTGAGAGAAAGAAAAGGGAAAATCCCACTGGAGCTGTTTTAATTTTTGTTTGTTTTAAATACAAATTTTGTTCCTTCTGTTGAAATATACAACAGAGAGGGAGAGGAAAAATAAGAGATGTTTAAATTCTGGGTGCCTTAGTTCGAGAAGGACAGGGACTTGCTGGATAGGGTACAGCAAGGGGTTACAAAGATGGTGAGGCACTGAAACCTCAGGGACTCTCTGGATAGGGTACAGCAAGGGGTTACAAAGATGCTGAGGCACTGAAACCTCAGGGACTCTCTGGAGAGGGTACAGCAAGGGGTTACAAAGATGGTGAGGCACTGAAACCTCAGGGACTCTCTGGATAGGGTACAGCAAGGGGTTACAAAGATGCTGAGGCACTGAAACCTCAGGGACTCTCTGGATAGGGTACAGCAAGGGGTTACAAAGATGCTGAGGCACTGAAACCTCAGGGACTCTCTGGATAGGGTACAGCAAGGGGTTACAAAGATGGTGAGGCACTGAAACATCAGGGACTCTCTGGATAGGGTACAGCAAGGGGTTACAAAGATGGTGAGGCACTGAAACATCAGGGACTATTTGGATAGGGTATAGCAAGGGGTTACAAAGATGCTGAGGCACTGAATCATCTCTATGATGAGGAAAGACAGAGAATTTGGAATTTTTACTCTGGAGAAGAGCAGAATCTCTCAGTGCTGATCAAGGGTGGGTGTCAGCAGGATGGGACCAGGCTTTTTTCCATGGTGCCCAGTAACAGGACAAGGGGTAATGGGCACAAACAGGAACATAAAAAGTTGCATCTAAACATGAGGAGGAACTTCTGTAATTTAAGGGTGTTGGAGCACCTGAGCAGGCTGCTCAGAGAGGTGGTAGAGCCTCTCACCTCTGGAGATGTTCCAGACCCACATGGCTGTGTTTCTGTGTGGCCTTCTCTAGGTGACTCTGTCGTGGCAAGGGGGTTGGACTTGATGATCTCCAGAGGTTCCTTTGAACCCCTGCCATCCTGTGATTCTGTGAAACAGTTTTTGATGCATTCAGTATTTTTCATCACCAGTTATTTCCTCCTCTACTGGTATGAAGAGTTTGAGCTGAGTTTCTATGAAAAACTAAGGAAAGAGGGAAATAATTTTCATACCTTGGTAAAGTTTGCACTGGCTGTGATGGAGAGATCAGCAAAAGCTTTTTCTTTCCCTCCTCTTCTTTTCCTCCCCACGACCCCTTTTTTTTCCCCACCCCTTCCTTCTTTCTCCCACCTCCTACCTCCTTTGGTGATTTTTTTGGTGGACCTACAAAATGAGAACTGAATTGAAAGTGAAACACACATTTGTGCCTTTATTATTTCTTTCTAACACTGCATTTTTCTGAGTCCAGCCACTTTGCATTTAAGTAATACATTGCCTGTCTCCAGAGTAAATAAGAAAATAGTGTAACACAGCTTAGGCAAACCCATGCTGTATTAAATGGGGTCAGTTCATCAGGTTTGTAGTTTGAGCTTGCTGATGACCAGGGGAGGGTTAAAAAAAGAGAGAGAGGAGAACATTTGTGAAGGGTATTTGAAACATCATCTCCTAATCAGAGGCATGAATATTTCTGATTTTCTGTAACTGTGATGGAAGCTGAGAGGTGATTTTCCTCCTTGGCATCTTGTGTGCCGGCAGGTGAAAGCAAAGCTCTTCTTCTCTTGCTGAGAGTGGTTTCCACATTTTGTGTTTTAAAATAGGTCAGATGTGTGGAATGCCCTTTGGCTCTGTACTAAGTCACCTCACACAGCTGCAAACCCACCAGCTTGTCTGAGATGGTTGCTGTCTGCTGTCTGGGAATGTGGGTTTGGCTTGGAGGAATGATCCTTACTGGGAGTGCAGCCTGATGGTCTCATAGAATCATTACAGTTGGAAAAGCCTTCTAAGATCATTGAGTCCATCTGTTAACTCAGCACCACCATGGCCAAGTACCATGTCCATATGTTTTTTGAACACCTTCAGAGGTGGTGACTCCACCACCTCCCAGGGAAGCCTATTCCAATGCCTGACCACTCTTGCAGGAAAGAAATTGTTCCTAAGATCTAATTTTCACTCCCAGAAGGACTCGTTCCACAAGTATCACATTAAATTTCCTTCCCAAATGCCAAGAAACATTTTGGGTAGGATTTGGATGGAGAGTTGGTGATCAAGCCTTTGAGTTTGGTTCAAATCAGCTACCTTTGCTGCTGCTCTAGCCAGGCTGGATTTGTGCTTTGCCAAGCATGGTCCCTGCTGTCTGCTGATGCCCACTCCATGATGAATCCAAATCCCTGTTCACCTTCACTGGTCTCAGTCCCACCCTGGGTGTTCCTCTGGGTACAGGTTTCACCTTCTCTTCCAGCTGTACCAGAGAGATTCAACACTGTCATCTGTCTCCTGTGAGGTGAGATTGGCCTCTTCTCCCTATTATGAAGTGATAGAACAAGAGGAAATGGCCTGAAATTGTGTCAGGGGAGGTTTAGATTGGAGATTAGGAAAAATTTCTTTCCTGCAAGAGTGGTCAGGCATTGGAACAGGCTTGCCTAGGGAGGAAGTGGAGTCACCATCCCTAGAGAAATGTGTGGACATGGTACTTGGGAACATGGTTTAATGACCATGGCAGTGCTGGGTTGATGGTTGGAGTTACTGATCTTTGAGGGCTCTTCCAACTGAAATCATTCCATGATTCTTAAGCAGCTCCTGCAGTCAGAAAAGAATGAAATGCACTTTTGAAAGGCTTCTGCTCTCTGTTGCTAATGCCCAGATCACAGCCATGGTTCTGATGCTGTGAGTGCTATCACAGGTCCACCTGGAGCCAAGAGGGAAGGAAAGACAAGAGCCTTGAGAGTCTGCTCTGTGCTGTCTTGGTCAGGGTTTTGAAATGAGCTTCACTCTTGAATTGATCATAATTTTCTAGAAAAATGTGGTTGGTGGTCAAAATGCTTCTGGATCAGCCTGCACTAGTTCTGGGCTCCCCAGTTCATGAGGGACAGGGCTGTGCTAAAAGGATAACAGACTGGTCTGATGAGGAAAGGCTGAGAGACCTGAGGCTGTTTAGCCTGGAGAAGAGCAGCCTGAGAGGAGATCTCATGGATGTTTCTAAGCATCTAAAGGGTGGGTGTCAAGATGGAGGAGCCAGTCTCTTTTCAGTGGTGCCTCGTGATAGGACAAGTGGCAATGGATGCAAACTGAAACACAGGAAGTTCCACCTGATCATGAGGAGAAACCCCTTTGGTGTGAGGGTGCTGGAGCCCTGGAGCAGGCTGCACAGAGAAGTTATGAAGTCTCCTTCTCTGGAGATTTTGGAGACCCATTTGAGTGTGTTCCTGCGTGACCTGCCCTAGGTGATCCTGCTTTGGTAGGTAGATTGAACTGGATGATCTCCAGAGGTCCCTTCCAATCCCTATCACTCTGCAATTCTGATGGGGTCTTGTGTGCTGTGGAATGCTGAGATAGATGGGATTTGGCCACATCTGGGCCTGCTGCTGTCGTGTTTGTCTGCGCCGAAGGACTGGAAATTGATGCACTGCCTCAAAGCTTATGCAGGTGGGACCACAGCAGTGTGAAAGTGGGAAGAGGGCTAGAAAACATTGGTTTAATGTTTGCCTTCCCTCTTGGTGTGACTCCATTTTTCACCACTTTATTACTGTCTGTAGTTATTTTCTGCAAAGACATTTGCCAAGGATTAGATTTTGTTTAGTTGCAAATATTGTGTGGCAGCTGGAAGCCTTTTTATGCAGCTTTCAGGAGCTGAGGAAACTGGTTGTCAATGTGTGAAAAGTTCTTTGCTGGTGCTGCAAACCCTTTCATTAGGATGTTGTGTGTTTAATGATTGCTGGCCCAATGGGGCATGTAGAATTTCCTGCTGTGGGCTTCTTATTGGGGAAGAGACATTGGAATATGTCGCTGGTGTGCAGCAATGCATGGAAAACATCCACATTTGTGGAAAAGGGATGGAAATCCTCTGGAGCAGTTGTTAGATTAACACAAAGCCAAAGCCCTTGCGATTCTAGATGAGTGATCTGCACACAGATATTGGCAGGTGGGGTCGATGTGAGGTTTTATCATTGCCTCTGGGCAGCCAGAACTCTTTCAAATCCAGGATTTTTCTTTTGGAAAAAAAAAAATCCATTTCTCTTTTGTTTGCATGCATGTGCAAAATTACAGAGCAGGAAGCACAAACTGCACCACACAGCTTGCAAAGAGAAGCCTGTCTTCAGAGATTCATAGAATGGTTTGGGTTGGAAGGGACCTTCAAGATCAACTAGTTCAAACCCCACTGCCATGGGCAGGGACACTTTCCACTAGAGCAGGTTGCTAATGGTCCCATGCAACCTGGCTTTGAACACCTCCAGAGAAGGGGCATTCCCAATCTCTCTGGGCAACCTGTTCCAGTGTCTCACCACCCTTGCTCTACAGAATTTCCTCCTAATTTCCAGTTTAAATCTCCCCTCTTCCAGCTCAAAGCTATTGCCCCTCATCATATCCTTACAAACCCTTTTCAAAAGTCTCTTGTCAGCTTATTTGTAGCCCTCTTCGTATACTGGAAGGCTGCTCTAAGGTCTCTCTGGAGCCTTCTCTTCTCCAGGCTAAACAGCCTCAACTCTTTCAGCCTGTCCCCATAAGGGAAGTGTTCCAGCCCTCTGATCATCTTTGTGACCTACTCTGGACCCTCTCTAATGGTTCTATGCCTCTCTTGTGCTGGGAGCACCAGAACTGGACACAGTACTCCAGGTGGGGTCTCATGATAGGAGAGCATCTTCAACCTCTACAAGTGATGTTGAGGTGTCCTGACTTTCATAAATCTTGTCCCAGCCTCTCTCTGTTTTGAGGAGCTGGTTACTTGTCAGGGTCTATGATTTGAGAAGTTAGTTGCCATTTTGGGAATCTCTCTTTGCCGGCAGATGTCAAAGCCAGCAGTGACCTGGATGGTTCGGATCAAACAGGTCTGACCCAGGAGGAAATGATGTAGCTGGGGCTACAGGGCAGCTGGCACAGTGCTCAGCTAAAGCTGTCCAAGTGGTTTGCTGAACTCAAAATGACCAGGGATAAAAATGCAATTTTCAGCCCAGTGGCTGGAAAGGAAGTTACCAACACAAGAGCTGCAAGAAGCACATCCCAAGTTGACCTTGGCTGTAGATGGTATTTCAGGAGCACTTTGCAGGCCAGCCACTGCTGCCCTTGCTTGGAGCTAGGGTACAAATGTAGAATATGAGATAAACTCCACATTTTATTTCCTAGCATCTCAGTTTGGTGGTGAAACTGTGTCTGTGGTTATTCTCTTGATATGTCCATCCATGTACCTAGGTGGTGAAGAAGGGCCCCAGCACCCTGGCTTGGATAAGCAGTAGTATGGCCAGAGGGAGGAGGGCGATGATTGTGCCCCTCTGCTGGACACTGGTGAGGCTGTACCTTGAATACTGTGCTCAGTTTTGTGCCCCTCATTCCAAGGAGGATGTTGAGGTTCTAGAATAGGACCAGGGAAGGGCAACAAAGCTGCTGAAGGGTCTGGAGAATAGGGCTGGTGAGGAGCATTGAAGGGTAATGGGGTTGTTTAGTCTGGAGAAGAGGAGGCTGAGTGGAGACCTCATTGCTCTCTACAACTCCCTGGAAGGAGGTTAGAGTGAAATGGGGGTCAGGCTCTTCTCCCTGGTATCAGATGATAGAATAAGAGGAAATGGCCTGAAATTGTGCCAGAGGAAATTTAGGCCAGATATGGTGAAAAATTTCATCTGCAAGAGTGGTCAGGTGTTGGGACAGGCAGCCCAGGGAAGTGATGGACTCACTATCCCTGGAGGTGTTCAAGACAATTGTGGACATGACACTTTGGGGCAGGGTTTAATGGCCATGGTGGTGTTGGGTTGGTGGTTGGACTCAATCTTAGAGGTGTTTTGCAACCCAAACTGTTTTATGATTCAGATTTTGGTTGTATACCCAGAACTTGTAAATACTGCTCCAAGACAGACTTCACTATCAAGAGCACTATGCTTCTGCCGTCTGATCTGTCACAGGGCTCAATCCCCTGAAGAGGATCAGTCCTCTTCCTGACCTGCTTGAAGCTCCCATGGAGATATTCTGAAGATCTGCTAGGATGGTGTAGCTGTCTGTGGCATTATGCAACCTGACAACCTCTAGGAAAAGCTGAGCAGAGAAGTGTGGTGAGCAGATGGGGGAGGTGATTCTCCTCCCCTACACTGCTCTGGTGAGGCTTTATCTGGAGTATCATGTCCAGCTCTGGTGTCCTCAAAACAAGAAAGACATGGACCTGCTGGAGCTAGTCCGGAGGAGGGCATGAAGATGATCAGAGGTCTGGAGCACCTCCTCTGCAGGGACAGGCTGAGAGAATTGGGCTTGTTCAACCTGGAGAAGAAGAGGCTCCAGGGAGACTTTCTAGCTGCATTTCAATATCTCAAGAGGACCTAGAACAAGGGGAAAAACTGTTTAGAAGGACGTGGTGATAGGATGAGGAGCAACGCTTTGAAACTGGGGCAAAGGAGATTCAGATTGGACACCAGGAGGAAATCCTTCACAACGAAAGTGGTGAAATACTGAAACAGGTTGCCCAGAGATGTGGTCTGGGCCCCCTTCCTGGAGACATTCAAGATCAGACTTGATGTGGCCGTGGGGAGCCTAATCGAGTTGGAGGTGTCCCTGCTGACTGCAGGGGGGTTGGGTAAGATGACCCTTGGGGGTCCTTACCGACCCGATTGAGTCTGTACAAGTGTCAGAAGTAAGCCTTTGGAATGAGGCTCTTTGACTCCTCAGTATGAGAGTAAGATCTGCTCGAGCAGAGAGTTTTCACCCTTCTCCTGTAGTGGGAATTGCTGCTTGAAATGGCAAGCCTACTTTTTGACCTTGACTTCTCCACTCCAAGCACACAGCAGCAGGTTTGTATTTATGCAGGGAAAAACAATCCCAGCAGCTCCTACTTTGCATCTGTAATTTGGTTACAGGGAAGAGAATGAGAGAACAAGCTGCTTGTGGCAAATAGAAATTAATTAATTCATTACTGCCTAGCATTTCTTGCTGGGGCCTGCCAGGGTGTTTGCAAAGCCTCCAGAACAAAGTCTTATTGTCTTGGTTTGACCAGATGGACTCATGAGCTTGTGGCTCCTTTTGTCTGCGAGCTGGTGACATTTAAAAATCTTTGGAGCAGTTGTAAATGCAGCACTGAAGGATGCAGAGAAGCTGTTGGGTTGTTTTCTCTGCCCTTTTTTTTTTGTGGTGTGTGGTCAGTGCTGTGTGAAGGTAAAAAAGTCATCCCCGATGAGTCCCTGCGAGGGTGGTGCTGATGCAGAGACTCAAGCAGAGAGGCAAAGCCACTTGCCATAGACCACACAGCAAGTCACAGGCTTCCTTCTCTTCATTAATTCTCAAGGTAAAATGGATGTGAAATCAGTTCTTATGCTGGGACAGGCGTTGAGGATCTTCTAACAGAACCCAAGCAGGAATCATATCAAGCCAGGTTAGTTTTCTAACTAGACACCAATTAATAAATGCAGGTCTGATTTAACACCAAAGAGAAGTCTGAGAGGAATGAAAACATCCCTGCTGTGTTATGTGCAATGTTTTCTGTCCAGGATTTTACATTTCACCACCAATATAAATGCTAAATATCCTGACAGGCAAGAGGGAAATGATTTCTGGGGGGCAAGCAGTTAAAAACCATGTCAGAGGTGCTGCTGCCCTGTTTGTAAGGATGTTTTGTCACTGAGATTTGTCAGCTGGATACATTTGTCGATCTTTGCTCGGTTTTTTGGGGGGCTTTATATCTGCTCCTGGTGACTGAAGGACTCTTAAATCATTTCTTGTTCTTCATTGTGCAGCTGAGAACGTCCTAGCAGTTTATTTCCATTTGCTTTCCATCCTGCAGTACAATTTCTTTCCAGGAAAGCTCTGCAAAAGAAATTAGCTTATCACAACATATCACAGGAGACAGGTGGATCCCTGTGCATCAGGAGTAATATTCAAGCCCCTGAAAACCAGGCTCTTCGGTAGCACTGTGATGGTAAGTTTATCAGGGAATGAAAAGCAGAGCTCCTCTCAGCTATACCCTGGTTTGGAAGGGAGGGAGAAGGCTGTGGCTCAAACAAAAGTCAGGGAACCAAAAGCTGACAGAATTTTAGTTTTATTTCACGTGGTTCTTGCCAGGCTTTGGGTAAGTCGTGTCTCTATTTTTTTTTTGTGATTTAAAAGGAAATAATCCCCTTTTCCCTTTCACTGGTGATTTGTTCACCCCTGAGGAAAACACAGGCTGCTACTACGATGTGAAATGGGATGTCTGCATGTGGTTAAATAACTGCAGCTTCCAGCACTCTGTGCTGCTGGAGCTGCTGGCTTGGCTGCAGCCAGCTGGAGCTCTCTGGATGGGTATCAGGCCCTGATACTCTGCCAAAGCCACAGAAACACTAAATCTGTCTGTCAAGTTTTCTTTTCCTAAATCTAAACACAGTCATGGGGGCTGATCCTTCCTTGCTGAGCAGAGGAAAGAAAGTCTGCAGGCTGGGTGTCCTGTGCGGGGTTGATGATAGCCCGATGGCAGGGTCTGTGTTGGGCTGATGGTGCTGCACACATCCTGGTGCCAACAGCTGATGCCGGAGAGCTCCAGTCTCATTAATGAGATCTCCTGTTTCAGCAGGGTAGGTTAGGGGGACAGAAAAGGCAGAAACTGGAGCACAGGAGATTCCACGTGAACATAAGGGGAAAAGAAAAATCTTTAAGGGTGGTGGAGCCCTAGAGCAGGCTGCCCAGAGAGGTTGTGGAGCCTCTTTCTCTGGAGAGATTCCAAATCTGCCTGGATGTGTCCCTGTGGGATTTACTTGGAGTACTTCTGCTATAGCAAGGGAGTTGAGCTAGAATCACAGAGTCACAGAACTGCTTTGGTTGGGAAAGTCCTCTAAGATCATTGAGCCCAACCATCAAACCCACACCTCCACGGCCATGAAACTATGTCCTAAAGTGCCATGTCCACACATTTCTTGAACACCTCAAGGGATGGTGACTCCACCACCTCCCTGAGCAGCCTGTTCCAATGCCTGACCACTCCTTTAGGAAATTAATTTTTCCTCATATCCACCCTAAAGCTCCCTGGCATGATTTCAGGCCATCTCCAGAGGTCCCTTTCAGCCCTAACCGTGATGAGGTTCTGGGATTCTGTAACGAGTTTTGCTTCTTACACTGCATCACCCTAAGGCCTGACAGGATCCACTTTTAAATTCACATTCCCAGAGATGCAGGATCTGCTTCAGCCACTGAAGTCTGATGAAGCTGACTTGGGGGAAAGCTAATGAAATATTTCCACATGAAACAAAATCTGCCAGAATACTCTGAGTGCTCAGCCTGGTGCTGCTGGCAGGCTGGGCTGTTTCCCAGACGTGCAGGAGAGGGCACTTTAGGACTGGTTTAGGGAAGCAAAAAACCCAACTGCAACACTAATTCCGCCTCATCATGAGCAGAGTAAACAGTCTGCTGCAAAACAAAATATAAAAAAAACATAAGCAATTAAATATGTATTTAGCAGCAAGTGTGATTCGATTCCTGCTTCTCCCCCAGCAACCGCACTTGCTGGAAGTGGACATGCAGCTGAAAATTACATTCTTGTTCTAAACAGATTGTATCGTTGTCGCCTTGTTCTCCTCAATAAATGGACTTTCAGCTCCTAGCCAAGCACAGGCTGCTGTATTTTTTTGTTAACCAGCCTCTGTCTCTGCAGCTGCCTGTGATGGTAGCTTTGCTATTTTTTCCTTTCTGCACAGGAGCTGTTGGAATTCCTCTTCTCCAGCGTCCTTGTTTGTTTTGTTTCTTTCAGCTGGCTTTCTCTGGCTGAAGCCTGTCCAGAACCAAAGCTGTGTTCCAGGACAGACCTCTAGAGTGTCTCCTGAGTACGAGAAACCGCTGCTGCTGCCATGTCCCTGTCCCTTCCCCTGCCAGGAACGTGTGTTTGCCAAAGTGTTCGAATTCCCTGATGATTTGTCTTGTTAAGCACCTTAGAAGGACATAATAATCATAGCTCCTAATTCTAGCAGAGTTTTTGCCTTCTGAAGAGTTCAGGAAAGCTTAGAAGTAATCAGATTAATTTGATGGATGCAGATAAAGAGCAGCAGAGCTTTGCTATACAAATCTTTCCGCAAAATGCCAGACAATCTTGCTGCTAAAATGCTGATTTCATCGTCTACGTGAGCCATACAGACTGTGAAGAGGTAGAGAACAGCCACCCACTCCTCTCTCTGCACCGGGAGGGTGTCCTGTGCATGGCTGATGAGATAGTCACAGAATCGTGGAATCACAGAATGCTTTGGGTAGGAAGGGACCCTCAAAGGTCATCTTGTCCAACCACACCTTGCTATAGGCGGCGACACCTTCCACTAGAGCAGGTCGCTCAGGACCTCACCCAACCTGGCCTTGAACACACCCAGGGAGGGGACATCCACGACCTCCCTGGGCAACCTGTTCCAGGGTCTCCCCACCCTCCCTGTAAAGAATTTTGACTTGATGTTGAAAAGCATCACCAGAGCTGCCCTGCTTAGGGTTCAGACCAGCCAGCCAGTGAACGCAGACCTGCTGAGGCTACGTTGTCACTCTGCTTTTTCTCCCTGCCTCTGTTATGCATTGGGCAGCAGCTCACTGTGAAACCAACATTTTGCTTGTGCCAAGGAGCTGGTGGAACTGTTCAGCATCCCTGGATGCACAGTTTCTTGTTTCTTTTTTCTTTTTTCTTTCAAGGAAATGCTGTGTTATTGAAACTGAACCCAGCCTGGGGAAACTGATTTTAATAAAACTTAGGAGGGAAACACAAGGAATCCTAAAGCTGATGAAGGGTCTGGAGAACAGATTTGCTGGGAAGCAGCTGAGGGAGCTGTGATTGCTTAGTCTAGAGAAGAGGAGGCTGAAGGGAGACCTCACTGCTCCCTGAAAACAGTTTGTGGAGTGGTGGGGTTCAGGCTCTTCAACCAAGTGACAAGTGATAGAATGAGAGGAAATGACCTGAAGCTGTGCCACAGGAGAATTTTTTCCTGACCTCCAACCTAAACCTTCCCTGGCACAGTTTCAGATTATCTCCTCTTGTCTTATCACTTGACACCTGACACTAGGCATAGGAGAACAACTTGCACCACACTCCAACCTCCTTTCAGGGAGTTGTAGAGAGCAGTGAGGTCTCTCCTCAGCCTCCTTCCTCTTCTCCAGACTCAACAGCAGTTACTTGATAGTTAACTTACTTAACATACCATAGTTAGTAAAGGCTAATCAGGACATTCTCTGATAATTAAAAAGAAGAGTTTTGGTCATTTTTGGACCAATGATTGTCTTCATCAGCATCCTTAGACATTTTCTGTGGATTGGAAAGGAAAGGAGGAAGATTTTCTCTTCTCTGCAATCTCCTTAAGGAAGGTGAGGCATGTTACAAGGTACTTAAGGCCCTGTACAAGGCGGTTCTGAAGCACAGCTCATGCATTACTTATGAGCTCTCACTGAGATGTAAATCTGAGTGATTTTCGTTTGTTCCCTTGGTCTTAAACCAAACAACATTTACTAAGTCCGAGGAATCATTTTCAGCCTTCAAATTCTAAAGAGAAATGTGTGGTATGGTAAAAATTATTAATAAAAAATAAATACATGTCCAAGCAAATAAAGCTCCTGCACTATAAAACTTCACATTTGTCTGCATTAATGTTTCATGCATTTGTAAAAAGCAGCCCTGCTTTGCAGAGTGCAGCCACAAAGTGTCCTGCAACCCCACCAGCACTTAGGATCACAGCGTGGGTCCAAGGAGGATTGTCAGGAATGCATCATCCACCTTTGATAGATCAGAGGAGCTGTGCAGAGGATATTAAAGCCATATTACAGCTACTAACAGGAGAGTCGAGGAACAACCGTTCTGAGCTAGCCCTGAAATGAGATATTAACTCATCAATTGATGGGCTTAAGCACACTCAGACATATCAGCAGTAGGTGTTGGAGCTTGCTGAAATCCTCAGCGATGACCTACAGAAACCAACTGCACACCAGAGACCTAAAGAAAACAAAGCTAATCATAATGGTTTATAAGTGACAGGTCTTGCCTTCAGAATCAAACAAAACCAACCACAGATTGCACTGGGTTGGAAGGGACCCTTCAGAAATGCCCTGAAATGCTCCAATGTGCCCTACCATCACCAGTTTGCACTCTGCTGTTGAGAGCAAGGCACAGCCCAGAGCTCCTCAGGTATCTTTAACAAATGCCTATCAAGTCATCTCAAAGATTTCCTTTCCCTCTCTCTACCTACCTCTCTCTCTCTCTCTCTGTCTCCCCCTCTCTCCCTACCTACCTACCTGCCTACCTACCTCTCTCTCTCCCTCCCTCTCTCCCTCCCTCCCTCCCTCTCTATCCCCCCTCTCTCTACCTACCTACCTGCCTACCTACCTACCTATCTCTCTCTCTCCTTCCCTCTCTACCTACCTGCCTACCTCTCTCTACCTACCTACCTGCTTACCTGCCTACTTACCTGCCTACTTACCTATCTCTCTCTCCCTCCCACTCTACCTACCTACCTCTCTCTCTCTCCCCCTACCTGCCTACCTACCGATCTCTCTTTCCCTCCTTCTCTACCTATCTCCCTCTCTCTGTCTCTGTAAAGCCTATAGATATCAGTAAAAATTAAAGCACTGAACTGAGTAATGGCACAGAATTTTGAGGAGGTGTTAATATTTTCAGGAAAAATGACCTTGCATAAAGATGTTAGATTCAGACTCCTTGTAGAAATGCAAGCTTGAGTTGTTCTCCCTTAAAAGCCCAACCAACCAAATAAAAAAAAGGGGATCTGAGCACAGTCTTAGGCTTCTTAGACATGAACTCATTTGCCAAGTGACAACCTGAACTTGAGACTTGAGTTCTTTGTTACAGAACAAAATCTTAATTCCCCAAACTTCCCAGGGAGAGGGCTTTAAATGGGTGAAAATAAACGACAACAAAGCAGTGGAAGGATATGAAGAGAGCTACTTGAGGCAGCAGCACACAGAAAAAAATCAAATTCAAGCTAAAATAAGTTTTTAAATCTTTGTGGGGAATGTTAAAACAAAAGAAACAAAAAAAAATAAGGCTAAGAGGAAGAAATTAAACACATCTGAAATGATGAGTGCAGCAGAAAACACAGCACAATAAACTTCAAGGCTCTTGGGGAAAGATTAAAAATAGGAATTGTAAACCACACGAGGAGTAAGCTACACAAAGAGTATTTGGTAGCAATTGTACCTTGTTCAAAACTAAGGCAATCTAACTTCTCTTCCCAGATGCAATATTCTAGAGTTTAATTTGCTAAGCTAAGTATTGGGTTTGATCTTTTAGCTGATTTCTGCCTAACTGGCTTTAATTGCAATGTTTACTTTTAACTGACACAGCAGTTCCAAGAGTTATAAAGCCAACAACAGGTCTTCACTGCATAAAAAAAAAAGGCTCCAAAATATCTTGAACTGAGATCAACTCAAAAGTTGTTTTGACAGACTCAAAATACTAAAGAGATTCTAAAAGTGTTGCAAGCCTGTCCTGTCAAAGGAGGAGTCCGGAATGTCTTTGAGCCCACCCTTGTAGTTAATGGCTTGCACCCAAGAGAAGGAAATACCACCACCAGGTCTCCACAACTATTTGTGGTTGCACCATACCACATAAGATAAAAAGGTTTCTAGATGTATGGCATGCGACTAGGAATGCTCCTTTGTGCTCTGTGGAGAATCCACCTCTGTGTGTCCCCAGGGATGAAGCCTTCACCGCATCTTTGGGCTGCTCAGGGAGGTGGTGGAGTCACCATTCCTGTAGGCGTTCAAGAAATGTGTGGACATGGCACTCTGGGACATAGTTTAATGGCCATGGTGGTGCTGGATTTATGGTTGGACTTGATGATCCTAGATGTCTTTTCCAACCCAAACAATTCCATGATTCAGTGAAAATAGGATCAGATGTACATGCATTTAATTGATTAGATGGTGGTGGGTAATAGGTGGTTGGACTTGATAATCTCAAAAGTCTTTTCATAGAATCAACCAGGTTGGAAGAAACCTCCAAGATCATCCAGTCCAACCTAGCACCCAACCCTATCCAGTCAACCAGACCATGGCACTAAGTGCCTCATCCAGGCTTTTCTTGAACACTTCCAGGTACAGCGATTCCACCACCTCCCTGGGCAGCCCATTCCAATGCCAATCACTCTCTCTGTGAAGAACTTCCTCCTAACATCCAGCCTAGACCTCCCCTGGCACAGCTTGAGTTTGTGTCCCCTTCTTCTGTTGCTGGTTGCCTGAGAGAAGAGACCAACCCCCACCTGGCTACAGCCTCCCTTCAGGTAGTTGTAGACAGCAATGAGGTCACCCCTGAGCCTCCTCTTCTCCAGGCTAAACAACACCAGCTTCCTCAGACTCTCCTCATAAGTTTGTGTTCCAGGCCTGTCTCCAGCTTTGTCGTCCTTCTCTGGACAAGTTCCAGTATCCTCGTGAATTGAGGCGCCCAGAACTGGGCGCAGTACTCAAGGTGTGACCTGACCAGTGCTGAGCAGAGGGGAAGAAGAACCTCCCTCATCCTACTGGCCACACAGTTCCTGATATTCCAGCCTGGTTAATTCTATGATTCTGTACTGGATGTGGCACTTAGTGCCATGGTTTAGGTGATTAGATGGTGTTGGGTAATAGGTTGGACCTGATGATGTTGAAGGTCTTTTCCAATCTGGTTCATTCTGTGATTCTGTGATTTTGTATTTACTCGGATATTTGAAGGGCAAAAGGAAGTAGAAATGCATGAAGTTTCTGACATCTGCAATAGGCTACTCATTAAATCCTTGCTTTGCCTCCATTCAGTCAGCTTCTTGGTGCTGCTTCAAAATGAGCCCAGGCTGAAATAAAGGAGTTATAGAAAAGTATCTGCAAAGCTCTTCAGAGTGAGCACAATAGGCAACAACTCTTTGGAATGACAAAGAGAGGATGTTGATATGTTGAGGTATTTCATCCATTAAAAACCTTTCTTCCTTTTATCATGAGTGTTTTAATTTTCATAAGTTCCTAGAGCTAAAAAGAGGCCTCTTTAATTATAAATGTGAAAGAATAAATACAAATCTTTAGCTTTGCAACACTTCAGGTTGAAGAATAAATGTGGCTTGGAATGTTCCATTATTGTGTATCACTTTTTATTAACTGGAAGTCAAAGCCACTGAAGGGACGCAGAATCGCCCTGGCTTGGAGAAATTCAGGCCAATCAAGTGGCTCCTCTCAGACAAAGACACAACCTACAGGTATCCTAGTAGTCATCTAAGGAACCCTGTGTGCTCTAAGATGCATTTCTGCAGGCAATACCGCCCCCCTCTGCCCCTTGTGGTTTGCAAAACCTGCTGATTGCAATCCTACAGGCGTTCCTTTACAGCAAAAGGAGCTAGGGTTTCTAATACTGGTCTGCTGTCTCATCTTTGGAGGCTCTCAGAAGAGTGAAAACTTCCTCCCTTTACTCCTCTTCACTGCAGAGGTCATCAAAGACGAGAGGGCACTGCAATAATAATAAAGCCCCAGTTGTCCCCAGATCTGTGGAGGCAGTTCCAACACTGCAAAATCAATAGCCTGGGCTTCACCCAGAGACTTGGTGATTTCCAAAAGGTCCTTCCAACCGCTACCATTCCCTGTGACTCTGTGATAATCACCAGCAGCAGATGAAGCGTTCAAGCTTATTAATAAGAAATCAATTTCTTTCATCACAGGATCCTAAGGAATGAAAATATTTCATGTTGAGGGTGGGATTGGAAGGCAAGAGGAAGTGGCTGCCATCTGTGGTAGAACACACTGCTGTTTACACTCATCTCATCAGCTCGTTCACAGTGAACCTTCCCAAACCTTTCCTTGCTAGCTTGGAGCCTTCCTTTGTGTGAGGAGGGCTTATGCATAAATTCAGAGCAAGCATATGGCAATGAAATTTCTAACAAGAGTGTTCCTCCATTGTGAGGACAAAGCTGCCCACAGTGTCAGGAGGAGGCAGAGCCTGCTTCCATCCACAGGAGGTATGTTGTTGGGTTTCCATAGGAGGCTGTTTCTGAGCAACTTGAAGTGTATGGAAAAGATTTAGAGTAAAACCCCAACAACCAACCTAGTCAACGGAGGACAACATTCAAAGGAAGTCTTTCACTCCACAGAACAATGGAATTGCTTCAATTGGAAAAGACCTTCAAGATCATCAAGTCCAGCTATCAACCCAACATCACCATGGCCATTAAACCATGGCCCCAGTTGCCATGCAAACACATTTCTTGAGCACCCCTGGGGACGATGACTCCACCACCTCCCTGGGCAGCCTGTTCCAATGCCTGACCACTGTTGAAGCAAAGAAAATGTTTCCTAACATCCAATCCGTTTTGACACTCAAACCCAGATTTGACACAGCCCTGAGCAACCTGCTCTAACTGAATCACAGAATTAACTAGGTTGGAAAAGACCTTTGAGAACATTCAGTCCAATCTAACCATCTAACCCTTCTAATTAATTAAACCATGGCACTAAGTGCCTCATCCAGCCTACTTTTATGCCCCTCCAGGGATGGTAACTCCACCACCTCCCCAGGCAGCTCATTCCAATGCCAATCACTCTTTCTGTGAAGAACTTCTTCCTAACATCCAGGCTAAACCTGCCCTGGTGCAGTTTGAGACTGTGTCCTCTAGTCCTGTCAGAGGGTGATGGGAGAAGAGGCCAGCCCCTGCCTGACCCTGCTTGGAGCGGGAGAGGCTGGACTGGACAATTTGCAGATGTCCCCTCCTACCTCCATGATCCTGTGCTGCTGTGATCAGTTTGATCACCTTTCCAAACACGTGGCAAACGTGCAGGAACCTTTCATCATGTCATGTATACTTATGGTTGCATGATGGGAACACTCATCTTACCAGAAGAGGATGGTGACCTACAAGCCCTGAAGTGCTGCAGGAACTCGTGTTCTTCTCAGTGCACTGCAAATGTTGGGAGCTGCTGACACAGCAGATCCTGTTAGTTAAAAGCCCAAGTGATAAGAGATGTTCTAATTAGCTGTGGATTCAAAGCTATATTTGCTGGTGGAGGAACTCACAGGAAGAATTACTCTGATTTACAGTAATTTGCCACTGAAGGTTTCAAACTCCACTAAAAGAAACCAAACCAAACGAACCCAAAACCCTAACGAGTTCAGAATCATAGAATCATAGAATCATAGAATGGTTTAGGTTGGAAGGGACCTCAAGGATCATCCAGCTCCAACCCCCTGCCACAGGCAGGGACACCTCCCACTAGAGCAGCTCGCCCAAGGCCTCATCCAGCCTGACCTTAAACACCTCCAGGGAGGAAGCATCCACAACCTCCCTGGGCAACCCGTTCCAGTGCCTTACCACCCTCACTGTAAAGAACTTCCTCCTAACATCCAGTCTAAATCTCCCCTCTTCCAGCTTAAACCCATTCCCCCTCGTCCTAACATTACTAGACCGTGTAAATAGTCCCTCCCCAGCTTTCCTGTAGGCTCCCTTCAAATACTGGAAGGCCACTATAAGGTCTCCTCGAAGCCTTCTCCTCTCCAGGCTGAAGAGCCCCAACTCTCTCAGCCTGTCCTCATAGCAGAGGTGCTCCAGCCCTCTGATCATCTTCGTGGCTCTCCTTTGGACCCGCTCCAGCAGTTCCATGTCCTTCTTGTATTGGGGGCTCCAGAACTGCACACAGTACTCCAGGTACTGGAGTAACACAAGAGGTGAGGAAAGTCCCCAGAAAAGTTTTCTGCCCTGCAATATTTTTGCAATATTCTTGCCTCCTTTCTCCATTCTGATTACAAACAAGACTGTGCTTGCTGACCACGGAATTGGGAAGATTAAGAACATGTCGGTAAGAGCAGGAGTGAACAAAAATGGCTGTCTAGTTTGCAAAATATTTCAGACTCATAGGGTCATTAGAAGTGGAAAAACCCTCCAAGATCCTCGAGTCCAACCATCAGTCCAACATCACTGGGGCCACTAAACCATGTCCTCAGGTGCCATGTCCACACATCTCTTGAGGACTTCTGGGGATGGTAACTCCTCCACCTCCTGGGGTAACCTGTTTCAATGCCTTCCTCATGGGATCACTTACCCTCAAATCCAGGTGAAATAAAGACCAGAAGTATCTTGAGGAATCCCAGGATATTGTAGGAGCTCTGAAACTCGAGCTCTTCAATCTATCTCTCCTCTAGATAGGAGAGAGGCAAATGGACCAGCATCTAATTGCTTCAACCAACGTGTTGGTTAATCACCAATTAGAGTTAATTTCTCATCTGCTAAGTTCAACCTATTGATTTCCAGTCACCCTCTCTTCTTATTTACTCTCAAGAGATGTCTCTCCTCTGCTGGAAGAGCAGCCACATGCAGTCCCACCAGTGCCCTGAGGAGCTGGCTGTGGGCCCCTCCAGCCCAGCCCCATCGCACACAGCTCTGCACCCTAGCTGCAGGGCATTTCATCTCCGGCATTGCTGCACACCAGCAGCTCTGAGAGCTTCAGGCTGAAGCTGGCTCACAGCAAGCATCTGACTATGCAGATACTGCAGCTGAAGGCAGCCCTTGGGGCCTGCCTGCAGAGCTTTCTGCTCATTTTGTGCTCTCTTTTCATGCTTCTCTCAGAGTAATTTTACAGCACAGGCTGGGATGGCACTGGAGCTCCATACCCCTCTACAGAGGCTTCTGAACAGCATGAACACCACACCAAGAGCAACACTGACCCTCAGAATCACAGAATCACAGAACTGGCCAGGTTGGAAAAGACCTCTAGGATCATCAAGTCCAACCTATCACCTAACACCTTCTCATTAACTAAACCATGGCACTAAGTGCCTCATCCATCCCCCTCTTAATTAATTTAACTTCAGATCTATCTTAAACAGCCAAACCAACCCAGAACATCCCAACCCCATTATGCCACCCTTTCCCCCTCCCTCAGCACCTGGCTGCTCCCTGTTGTGGGGTGAACATCTCTAGTACCAGCTCAGGATTCCTGGTGCTTCCTTTCTGACTAAGCTTTCATATAATCACGGAATTGTTTTGATTGGAAAAGCCTCTAAGGCCATCAACTTAAGGTGGCCACGGCCACTAAACCATGTCCCAGAGTGTCACATCCACACAATTCTGTGACTCTGTGACTCTATAGCTCACCACAGAAGATGCTTATATACTTGATGTGGGATGTGGGGACTTTTCAGGATGAGTTTAGTATCATAGAATCACAGAATTGTTTGGGCTGGAAGGGACCTTAAAGCTCACCCAGTTCCAACCTGCTGCCACGGGCAGGGACACCTCCTGTTAGACCAACTTGCTCATACCAGCCTGGCTTTGATACGAACATGGATACAATGGATAGATCCACTCCCAAGAAGCCTGCTGATGGAAACAACCACAGCAGCTTAGAGCCCTTACAAAAGCTTCTTTCTAAAGCTCCTCAGGTATTTTTCTTTGCTCTGCAAGGATTTGGGATTCTGACTCCTGCTTTGAAATGATTGTTTCATCTGATATGAGAATGGTTTTTCCTATAAGCCTACAATAATCCACTGTCACTGCCTGTCTGCTGCTATCCAAAACTTATTCCTAAAGCATGACCTGCTTTTATAATAAATAAACCCTTCCCATAATCTACTCCTCCATGTCCTTTTGCATCTTGCCATAATGGTATGCAGCACAGCTGACCTTTATTCTGCTCCATAATCCTGATCTTAAGTGACTTCAACACTCTTCATTCAGACCTAGCTCCTCTCTTGTATAACATACACTGGGTTGCCAAAAGTCTTCACGTGCATTCATCTTCTGAGAGGTTACAAAACCCTAAAAGAGATGCCAACCCCTAGCCAACGAACAATGTGTGCACATGGATGCAGCATGAAGAGGAGAGAAATTAAAGATTTCAATGACAACTCTAAGCAGCTCCTGTTGACATTAGAAATTCAAGGATTAAAATGATATCTGCATTGAAATGCTAACAAGTGTGGTGATTTAGACTGTGTGCCCTGGGTCTAATTATTATGCAGAGCTTGCACATAACATAAGTAGTTGTAACCTTTGTGTGAAGAGCAAAGTCAGGAAATGTTAATCCGTGGGGAAACCATCACTTCTCTCCAACTTCCATACAGAAACTCCAGCTCAAATGATTGCTCTTGTTCTCCAGGCCAGGGGAAAAAAAGCATCCTCCTGGCAGTTAAATATCCACTTTCATGCTGTTGATTTCCATAAGAGTTCTCCAGGCTGAGCTGTAGAACACCATCATTCAGTGCATCTGCAAAAGGAAAATGAGAAAAGTTAGGGAAAAGACCCTCTGAAAACTTAGAAGCAGCAACTTTACCACAGCTGGCAAGGCCTGAGACTGAGAAGTTAATATGTAGCTTGGCTGGGAGGTGAATGTCCGGGGGGAAGGTCACGTTTGGGATTCACAGAACCACAGAATGCCAGGTTGGAAAGTACCTAAGGGACTGTCTGGTCCGACCTTTCTAGGTAACAGTCTAGCTGAACTGAGATGGCCCACTACCTTGTCAAGCTGAGTCTTAAACTGTCCAATGTTGGTAAATCCACTTTTTCCCTTGGGACATGATTCCAATAATTCATACTTGGAATTCTGTTCTTCCTTCTCTTCTACAAACATCTGGCTGAGGTTAGTAGTCGGGCTCAGGGTCACTTGGTGCACAGGCAAGGGCATCTGGAGAAGGGCATGGTGTCTATATGACCATCTACAATGCTTGGGCAGGAGTCCTGACTTCTGGATGTCTGTTCTGGCCGGTTTCTGAATGACTCCATGGCAATCATTTTTTGGTGCTTCTGTAATATGAGTTACATGCAGTGTTGTCATCTGCAAAAGCCAAATCCTGTCACATTATTGGACTAGCAACTGCTAAGAGGAGAAGCAGCATGTGACTGACCACAAAGTACAAGCAAAGTCTTTCAGAGAGTAGACATAAATATAATCCAATAGACTGGAAGAAACTGGATTTGGATGAGACATGAAGAAATTCTTTCCCAGGAGGGTGATGAGGCATTGGAACAATGAAGCTCCACAGAAAAGCTGTGGAGGCTACAAGCCTGGAAATGCTGAAAGCCAGGTTGGATGGGACCTTGAGCAAGTTGGTCTAGTGGAAGGTGTCCCTGCCCATGGCAGGGAGGTTGGAACTGGGTGATCATGAAGGTCTCTTCCAACCCAAATCATTCTAGAATGCTACAGTTTGATAGTCTGATCAAGATCTTCAAGGTTGGTGTGCACTTCTTGCTCCCAGCTTCACAGTTCCTTTGCTACATGAATATCTGTTTTATCTTGAAAACCTGAAGTTATCTTCAAGTAAATGACTACTACATGTCCTGGTTTTCATATTTCTGCTTAAGAAGTTGTATTCTGGGTTGTTTTTTCATTCCTGCACATCAATGCATGCTGCTGCATGCCAAGTACTTTGCAGTTGAATAATATCATCTCATTTGGAACCACCCTGCTTCTTTAAGCATTGCACTGCTTTGGCTTCTCGGTCATCCGTCTCCAAGAAGGATGTTGAAGAATGAAATACATGTGGAAATTGTTCTGTTCTTTGGTGTTCTCTTGTGTTCTCTGCATCTCTTCTGTATTGTACCCATGCACTCCTCAGGGCAAGGTCTCTCTGCAGCTGTGTAACGTGGGGGTCTTGCCAGTGATAAACAGCTAACAAATGTTGTCCTTGCACTTCCAGTCTGTAATGCTCCCCAGACAGCAAGGTTTTGATTGCTGAGCTATTTCCAGACTTTATCTTCCAAATTCTGACTCAAAGTTCATTGTATACCCACTTGTCACACAAATACCTTTAGCTGAGGGCAGTTAGCAATCACAGAATGCCCAGATGGAAGGGAACCCAAGGATCCTTGGGGCTCCCTCCCAACCTGGTGTTCTGTGATGAAAGGTCCAACCTATCTAGATCATAGTCTAGTTGAAATGAACTGGCACAGCACTGTGACAAGCTGAATCTCAAAACTGTCCAGTGTAGAGCAATCCATTGCTTCCCCTGGAATATGATTCCAGTGTCTATGAGGAAAGATGTTCTTATGGATACCAATGGGAATCTCTCCAGCAGTTAACTTGTACCCATCACCCATTGGCTTCTCCATGGGACTCCTTATAGATAAGGAGCCTCCACCCTGCTGGTAGCCACCCTTTATGGACTGGTCCATGCTGAGCTCTCTCCTAAGCCTTCTCTTCTCCTGGCTGAACAAACACAGCTCTCTCATCCGTTCCTAACATGGCAGGGCTGCCAGGCCTCTGATCATTCTCATAGCCCTTCTACAGACACTTCCCATCCTGTCCACATCTTTTTTGTAGAGCAAGGAACAAAACCCCACACAGTGCTCCAGATGTGGCCTGACCAGCACTGAGTGGGACAATGACCTCTTTATCTCTGCTGGTGTTGCCCTTGTTGATGCAACCCAGCATGCCTTTGGCTTTCTTTGCTCCTGCAGCACACTGTTCACTCATGCTGAGCTTGGTGTCCACCAGGTCCCTTTCCACAGTGCTGCTCCCCAGCCAGGTGGATCCCAGTCTTAGCTGCACTCCTGGGTTCTGTATTCCCAGGTGCATGATGCTACACTTGTCCCTGTTGAACTTTGTTAAGGTTCTTTCTAGCCCATTCCTTCAGCCTGTCCAGTGTGGCTCTCCCTTGTGGAGAGTGTTGACCTCCCCACTCATTTTGCTGTCATCTCCAAAGTTTCTTTTAGCCTTTCCTAATATTCCTTTTGCCTTTCTAGTTAGAAACAAAAGCTTCACTGAGGTAATTTGGTCTTCTGAAAGCAAAAAGTGTGAGGTAATTCTGAAATCTTAGTTTCAAATTTGCACATTCTCACTTCTCCACCCCCAATGTCTCGTGTTTGGGCTATGCAACAGAACTTCATTGTTATTCTTCTGAAGAAAAATATATATTGAGTTTGAGCTCAGATGATTCCCTGAGTCTTCCTGAAGAAAGAAGAGTTTGCATTTCCTTAGAACAGCTTAGGGCAATAACCCAGATCTTGGCAGTAAACCTCATTTATATTCAAGCAGTAAAAGGTCTGTACAGCAGCAATAACAAAGAGAAATCAATGGAAATAAAAGTAAGTATCAAAGCCTCCCAGTCCAGGTGCAGGCACAGAGAACTATGCCTGACTTGGTCGTATTGGGTATTGTCTAGAGCAAACAAAAGACCTCCTGAGAACTAACCTCAAAAACTGTAGGAACTGGAATGAGGAGGTGAAAGCTTTGATCCCTACACAGCTCCTTGGGATTTGAGCTGGACAGGATGGCTACTAGAGGGAACTGGAGCTGTGGTATGGAAATGCTGAGCTCTGGGGAGAAGGGGAATCTGTTTGAGGAGAATAACTGCTTTTATGGCTCAGCTTACATTACAATTTATCCTGGATTTTAAAAGCATATCAATAACTCAAGGACTGAATCTGTAGCTGGACCAGCAAAATCAATGCTGTGTCCTCATACAGAACAGGAGGAAAATTAGGTCTTTACAAGGCAGAAAAATAAACACATATTAAAGAAATGCAGGATCTTGGCATTTCTCATCAGCTTTTATTCCTTGCCGTTCCTTTGACTCCTCCTGAACTGGTTTTGAAGTTGTATTTTAATATTTTAATTGTTCATCCTATTTTTCCAGCTAACACCTTCAGATCAGGATGTGGTTATGGTTTTGGCTTGTGGGTTTTCTTGTGGGGTATTTTTTTTTCCTTAAAACTATTCTTATTAGTGGTTTTCCTTTTTTTTCCTCCATTAAACTGAACACCAACAATGGGGCAATTAGGTGATCTTCAAGGTACCTTCCAGCCCAAACCATCCTATGAGTCAGTGAATCATGACATGGTGTTAGAAACTATTAGAAAGAAGTTCTTTACTGTGAGGGTGGTGAGACACTGGCACAGGTTGCCCATGGATGTTGTGGATGCTCCCTCCCTGGAGGGGTTCAGGGCCAGGTTGGATGAGGCCTTGAGCTACCTGGTCTAATGGAAGGTGTCCCTGCCCATGGGCAGAGGGTTGGAAGCAGATGATCTTTAAAGTCTCTTCTTAGCCCAAACCATTCTTTGATTCTATGAAGTTTGCCCTGTTTCTCTGTACATTCTCAGCCTCAAGCCTGCAGATGTCTGTCTGCTTTAAAACAACCCCACTAAACCCACCCACCCACAAAAAACAACCAAAAAAGTCCTCCAAAAAACAATCCAGAAGTTGCTCCTGGGTTGGACTTTGTCAGCTTGTAGTAAATTTTTCCAGCTGAGTTCTGAACCTTTGGGAATTGGTGAGGTGGGTTATCAGAGAAATGCTAATGCCAGCCCAGCTCCAGCAGAGATGCTGTAACACAGACATCATTAAGTTCCCATTCTCATGGAATGCTTGATGTACAGAATATTTACATTTAGAGTGCTATAGTGGCTCATGCAGTATCCCTCCAGGTAACAGAGAAATGATGGTTTCATGACGAAAATGAGGTGCCATTATTTTAATACACCCATGCTGATTTAAACTCAGGGAAGCTCAGGAGCAGGGCTGTCAGAATGCTTCCCTAGATCAGCCCAGGAAGCCCTCAGCCCCTTCTAACAGATTAGTAGTCGCTTGGAGGAAGGGAGAATTGTGAGGACTTTGTATCCCTCTGGCTTCTCTGGTAATTATATCAAGCTGGATAGGGTTTTTTTTTTGTTAAACTAAATCTAATATTCAGGCTTGCTTTGTGTGAAGTTCAAACATAAAATGGTTGTTTTCAGTGTGCTTTTGCTACCTGTTTGCACCCTTGCTGATTTGCCCATGTAACGAGGTGTTGTTTGCCCTCGGTGGATAATTGCTTTGTGTTCTAACCATAGCCAGAGAAATTGTGAAGGGGAAATCATTACTCTGTTAGGAAGGAGATAATTAGAGCTACACCGTTTTCTTAGGCCACTTTATGAGACTAGCAAGGAGTACAGGGAAGAAAAACAAAACAAAACAAATAAAAAAAAGGGAAACCTTTGGGGAAAAAAATAAAGGAAAAAGTTTTGGATTAAAAAAAAAACACAAAAAACTTTGGGAAGGATAAAAAAAAAAGGGGAAAAACCTTTGATAAAAAGAGTGCAATCTTTTGTCACTGAGGAAATTTGGAAGGGCAAAGAAAGGCTCAGACTTACCTACCCTCAGTAAGGAGCAAGGTGAATAGAATAGAATAGAATAGAATAGAATAGAATAGAATAGAATAGAATAGAATAGAATCAATCAGGTTGGAAGAGACCTCCAAGATCATCCAGCCCAACCTAGCACCCAGCCCTATCCAGTCAACCAGACCATGGCACTAAGTGCCTCATCCAGGCTTTTCCTGAACACCTCCAGGGATGGTAACTCCACCACCTCCCTGGGCAGCCCATTCCAATGCCAATCACTCTCTCTGTGAAGAACTTCCTCCTAACATCCAGCCTAGACTTTTGTCATGGAGGTAAGCTTCTGTAAAGCCACTTAGAATCATAGAGCTGGTTGGGTTGGAAAGGACCTTTGAGAACATCAGATCCAAACATCAACCCAACATCGCCATAGCTGTTAAATTATATGCCTAAGGGCCATGTCTTGAACACCTTCAGGGATGGTGACTCCACCACCTCCCTGGGCAGCCTGTTCCAGTGCCTGATCTCTCTCTCTGGAAAGACATTTTTCCTAATATCCAATCTAAACTAGGCCTGGGGAACTTTTCTCCTGCATTTAAATTCATCCCGACCAGCACAGTTGTTGTATTCCCTGAAGGTGAAGACATATTTGTGCTTTTGAAAGGATGAGCTTTGCCTGAACAGAGCAAGCAGCACATTTTATTGAGGCTGTTGGATGTCTTACAGATATTTTGAAATTAGAGATTGATTGATTTAGGGGTCTGATTTTCAAGACTCGGTGTCAGGATTGAACCTGGGAGCCTGCAAAAAAAGGCTATGTGTGTCTGTGCTGTTTGTGCAGAATCATAGACTCACAGAAAGGTTTCATTTGGAAAAGACCTCTAAGATCCAACTCACGTTCACCATGGCACCTGTCCCCAAATGCTATGTCTACATGTTTCACGAACACCTCCAGGGCTGGTGACTCCACCACCTCCCTCAGCAGCCTGCTCCAATGCCTGACCACTCTCACAGGAAATCAGTTTTTGCCTAGCATGCAGAGCAACAGGAATTATTCATAACAACTCCCCATGCTCTTAAATCAATGCTCTTGAGCTGTGCCTTAGCTCTGAATGTTCTGAAATCAACCATTTCTCCTGAGGTGTAATGACCCGAGTGAGGGTCCCACGTCTACTCAAACTGTAGCATCTTTTGTCCTCGGAACGCCTGTAGAAAGGGAACCGCAGATTGCCTGTAATGATGAATAAAGTCTGGTGGCAAACCTTTTGCTATGAGAATGCATTTGGGCTAACAATTCCTCCCCCCCTCCCCCCCTAGAATCTATCTGAAAAGCTCTTCTGTAGTGTTCCACTGCAGCAGTAATTTACCGGAGCTGTGACTGTATTCCTGCAGAGCTTTGTTTGATCCAAAACACACAGCAGCCACCAAGTACTCTTCTGTGGAGTGCGTGCAGCTCTAAGAGAATGACATTTGAGTTAATTAATCTGTGGAAATACTGTTAGAAGGAGACTAATGTTGAGGGCTTGACAGATTCTACTTGCTTTCTGAAAGTACTTCTGTGACAAAAGACTCCAGCAACAGGCACCAGCACCAGCAAATCTCCTCGCTAATCTGCTCAGTTTTGTTTCTCTGCACTCAAAGAGCAATCAGATATTTCCTCTTGGAATGATTCTCATTTTAAATTAAGGTCAACAAAATAAGAGCAAAAATAAAACTCCATCAGAGTGTGCATTTATTTTTTCCCTCACTGAAATGAAATAAGAATGGCTGCTGGTCTCTGTAAACTGCTCCAACAGCTCAGAAGCTGATCTTGAGGCAACGACCCCAGCATCTATCACTGGTTTACTGCAGTTGTGGTTACAGCTGTGTACAGATGTTCACACTGCAGTGAGATTTTCTCTATGTTCTGTCACCCATGACTTCATTTTCTCAAGGTATCCAACCTTGACATAATTTTCTTAACTTCACCCTGTCCTGCTGAGGGCATCGTTCTTCCCAGAGAGGATGTAGGACTACCTGTGTGAGAAGCATGCCCAGCATTTGCAGCCCAGGGCCAGCCATGTCCTGGGCTGATCCCTAGCAGCATGGGCAGCAGATGGAAGGAAGGAGTTCTGCCCCTCTGCTGAGACTCAACCTGCAGTTCTGAGGCCAGATCTGGAGCCTTCAACACAAGAAGGACATGGAACTGTTGGAGAGGATCCAGAGGAGGGACATGGAGATGATCTGAGGGCTGGAGCACCTCTGCTGTGAGGACAGGCTGAAAGAGTTGGGGCAGTTCAGCCTGGAGAAGAGAAGGCTCTGGGAAGACCTTCTAGCAGCCTTCCAGGATTTGAAGGGGCTCTAGGAGGGCTGGAGAGGGACTTTTGACAAAGGCATGGGGTGACAGGATGAGTATTAATGGCTTCAAAGTGGAAGAAGCTGGATTGAGTTGATACATGAGGAAGAAATTCTTTCGCATGAAGGTGGTGAGACATTGGAACAGGTTGCTCATGGAAGCTGTGAAGGCTCCAAGCCTGGAGTTGCTCAAGACCAGGCTGGTTGGGGCCTTGAGCAAGCTGATCTAGTGGGAGGTGTCCCTAGGTTTATCTTGAAGATGCTTTGCAACCCAAACCATTCTAAGATTCTGTGACCTGGCAAACTACTAACGCTAAAAGCAGGACTCCATAGGACTTCATCTGCTGTGTCCTTCCTGTTTACACCTCACCGTGTCTTTCACAACAAGGCAAAGTTGAAACTTTTTTACAAGTCTGGGAAGGTATTTACTATGCTAGAGACAATCTGAAATCTTTGCAATGACTTTTTAAGAAGCATGGTATTTGAGTATGAAAATGAAATGTGTACCTTGCTTCTTAGACAAATTCTTCTAAACTACTGATTATGTCTCTGTCAACAGAATGCTTCCATGTGAGCTCAGCATGGGTTCAAAGCGTTGCTGGTGTTCAGTGGAGGCATACTGAACAGAAAGAAAACAGAATGGAGAATAGAATACAATAGAATCAACCAGGTTGGAAGAGACCTCCAAGATCATCCAGTCCAACCTAGCACCCAGCCCTATCCAGTCAACTAGACCACGGCACTAAGTGCCTCAGCCAGGCTTTTCCTGAACACCCCCAGGGACGGTGACTCCACCACCTCCCTGGGCAGCCCGTTCCAATGCACTCTCTCTGTGAAGAACTTCCTCCTACCATCCAGCCTATACTTTTGTCATGGAGTTATCTTGGGTTTGGGTTTGAAATGGAGAGAGGAAAATGAGAAGGAGAGGCATTTGTCCCAAAACAGCTCTTAGCCCAGTGAGGAGGGCACTGATCTTTGGGGTGGAGGATCCTGTTTCAAACTCTAGTCCTACAACAGGCTTGCAAGCTACATTTTGGAACAGAGCACTCCTTTTGTTTTTCTGCCATGGACTTCCTTTTGTTTCTTAAACAGTGGATGGAAAATTGTAGAAGGCTGAATGCTTTTTTTGGGGAGTATCACCTCAAACAAGCACAACAGCACTGCAGTGGGCAAGGGACTTTGCCCTCAGATGCAATTAGAGCAATGGGGTTTGCACAACGTGCAGAAGCATTTGAGAGAACCAAATGCATAGAATGCTTTGGGTTGGAAGGAGTCTTAAAGATCATCTAGTTCAAATCCTACTGCCATGGGCAGGAGCAACTTTCACTAGACCAGCTTGGTCAAGTCTCCATCCAACCTGGCCTTGAACACTTCCAGGGAGGGGGCATATACAACCTCCCTGGGCAACCTGTTCCTGTGTCTCACTATCCTCACTATAAAGAATATTTTCCAAATATTCAGTCTGTATCTTCTCTCTTCCCCCTCATAGCCATTGCCCCTGCTCCTAGCTAGTGCCCTTGTAAAAGGTCCTTCCCCAGCTTTCTTGTAGCCCCCCTTTAGCTGCTGGAAGGATCCTCTAAGTTCTCTCTGGAGCTTTTTCCAGGCTGAACAGCCCAAACTCTCCAAGTCTGTCCCTACGCTTTGTTTTCATATCTTTTGTTTCATCTATGCGTCTGTGAGGCTTCCCCTTCCCTGACAGGCTTCCTAAGCATCTCCACATAAGCTCCTGTTCCTAAGCTCCTGTTCCTTCCTCCTGCAGCTGACACTTCATCACCAGTGGCATTCTATAGAGTATGTTTTGAGCACTGTGAAGGCTGATATCAGAGAGAGGACCAGCCATTTCATACCCAGCAGCAGCGTTCCCTGTTATTATGATGGCAGAGGCATCTACAATACATTTCTAAGCACTTCAGAGACTGAGGCTGACCCTTTCTGGGATGACTTGCTGAAAGGTCTCTCTAGTGTCAGTTTGTCAGTGTGGTTTTCTTTCTGAAACCTGTAATTGAGAACAGGGAGGGGGGAAAAGTGCGTTTTGCAGGAGCTCCTACAGAAATGCAGGCACTAAACTGAAGGCAGCAGTGAGCAAGGTTGCAATTGCTGCTGGAAGATGACTTGAGAATAAATTGATTTTAAACCCAGCAGTTTTATAGCTCCCTTCCTCAGGATAATAAAGACTTGGTGCAGGTTACAAAAATTCTATCATAGCAATAAAAGCTTTATAAAAATATTTGAAAACATCTTATTTTTATAGAAATATAGCTGTGTAAAGTCTAGTGCCAAGTGCAACAACATCTAACGCTACTTCAAATGTAACATCCCACTCCCTGGAGGTGTTCAAGGCCAGGTTGGATTAGGCCTTGAGCAACCTGGTCTAGTGGAAGGTGTCCCTGCCTGTGGCAGGGAGTCCCTTCCAACCCAACCCATTCTGTAATTAGAATCATAGAATCAATCAGTCAGGGTTGGAAGGGACCACAAGGATCATCTATTTCCAACCCCTCTGCCATGGGCAGGGACACCCTACCCTAGATCAGGCTGCCCACAGCCTCATCCAGCCTGGCCTTAAACTCCTCCAGGGATGGGGCCTCTACCACCTCTCTGGGCAACCCATTCCAGGCTCTCACCACTCTCATGCTCAACAACTTCCTCCTCATGTCCAGTCTTAATCTCCCCACCTCCAGCTTTGCTCCATTCCCCCTAGTCCTCCCACTCCCCGAGAGCCTGAAAAGTCCCTCCCCAGCTTTTTGTAGGCCCCCTTCAGATACTGAAAGGCCACAAGAAGGTCACCTGGGAGCCTCCTCTTCTCCAGACTGAACAGCCCCAACTCAGTCTGTCCCCACTCCAGCATGTCCACATCCTTCTTGTAAAGAGGGCTGCAGAACTGGGTGCAGTACTCCAGGTGGGGTCTCACCAGAGCAGAGTAGAGGGAGGGAATCACTTCCCTTGACCATGACATGATTTTAATGCCTGAAGTGAAGTCTCCTTTTACTCATTCTTAATGGAGATGTAGGGTGGTCAAAGTCAAGTCCCTTCTCTGCCCTTCCAGTGACAGCTCAAATTTCCATTTCCCTCATCACAGGCAAGAACTCTGACCCTAAACCTCCTGGTTGTCCTTTGGGATGGAAGAGTATTTGTGTTTCCATGGCTGTGATCGGAAATATTATTCCAGGTTTGAAAAAGATTTCTTTTTTGCTTGCTCTTCTTTGGAAGGGCAATGGGGGAGAATGTTCATTGTGAAAGAAAGAAATCTGTTCTGTGTTTGCAGTCAAGACTGAGCTCTGCTAAGATGCAGAAGCTGGTCAATATGCTAATCATATTGAAATTCCTCCTTGTTCTCTTGCTTGTGAACTTCAGCAATAGCTTTGTGGTAACAAAGTGTCAGTGAGGGCCATGATGATGATCAGAGGGCTGGAGCATCTCTACTGTTAAGGCAGGCTAAGAGAGTTTGGCTTCATGCTGGAGTAGAGAAGGCTCTGGGGAGACCTTCTAGCATCTTTCCAGGATTTGAAGCGAAGGATTTAGAAGCTAGATAGAGATATGAGGTAGAAATTGTTCCCTGTTGTCCTGATAGGGCATAAGTCCTGCCAGGCCAGTTTAACCCTTGCCTTCCTTCTGTTGTGGGTCTGGGAGTATGAAGGGTTTGGCCCCAGCAAAGCCTTGAGGGCTAGGGGCTTAGCACCACATGTCGGGTGCCTTGTGCTGCCCCTCAATGTGCCTGTGTGGTCACACGAGGCACGAAGCTCTGACTGAATTCATTGGCCAGAACAATGATGCTGTCACCTATTGGCCAGTTCCATTTTCAAAATGATGTATTTAAGGGGGAGGGAGGAGTGTGATTTAGAAACCCAGTGTGCTGGTTTGAAGCTAGCTAGAATGTTTTGGTGAGAAGAACTAGATTATAGGCTGTGGAAGGAAAACAATGGTGATGTCTACTTCCTTCATAGGCTTGCTGAGATATATAAAAACAAGAATCAAAACATAGATAAGGTACAACTTCTGCTGGGGAACTGGCTGAGCTGCATCTCTAACCTCACCCCTCTCTGTTGTTTCTTTGACTAATCCACTTTGCTTCCTAACCCCCCAGACGAACCTCCAATCTTCTTTGGGACTGGGGTAAAGTTGAGAGGGGTAGGAGGAAGGTGAAGGGGTGGTTGGGAGCCCCTCCTGGGGACTCAGGTTCCTGGGAGGGCTGTTGTGTTTCTGTGTTACCTTTTCCCTTGTCTATTTCTGTCTATAACTGTATATACTGTAAATATCTGCTTGTGTATTGTGCTAAGCTATAAATATAAAGCTTCATTCATATTTCCAGAGCTGGCTGA